>CM066915.1:24960946-25424998 GCA_033964015.1 Scolanthus callimorphus
TGTGAGCAGCAGGGAAACAAAATGCCCAATATCGGGGTGTTGTCCCACAAGCCAATCTGTGCGATACGGATCAAATTGAACCTTAGGCATGTACCTATCTTTCATATGTTATTGCCCTGTGTCTGCGCGTTGGGTGCTACGACACAATTTTTTCTGGTAGCTGCTCCTAGACTACAAATAGTGGGCTTTGTGTACGTACCCCTTACTTTTATAAGCCGGCTGGCAGTGATCATCCTCTTTGTCTCAGGGCTAAAAATAGTAGCTGGAAGGATGGTAGACACATCCAAATCGATTTGAGCTCTGTCATATATCTTATTTCTGACTGGCCATATAGGTCCAGCGAGAGATATCCCGAGTTTTAGTCACAGTTTTTGGAAGCAAAAACTAAATCTCATCATTGTGCAAGTCAAACCCAGTTTAATATCCCAAGTCACAACGATTGGAGATGGAAAAGTTGCTATGCTCAATTGCATTATTTTTTCAAATCTGTTTGGAACGCTTGGTGATGCCACAAAAATAATAGATGATTGTAGCTATAAGCATGCACACCTTATTTGTTCAGAAATATCCAAGCCTTGTCCCACAACTATGGTACCAGAATGCAGCACATGTTTCTTTAACAGTTTGTTTGACAAATGTCCCACATCTACCAAACATACAGCGTGTGCATGTATTTTAGCTGGAATTGTCCATTGGAGAGCAAGAAATCAACTGGTGCCAGTTGCATCATTGGGATGGTCTTATTCAGCTTACTGCATGAGCTGCAAGTCTGGGAGGTTGGCCTCCAACATTTACCTGTATTTACATCTTTGCTTTCTAGATGATAAATTATGAAGATTTTCTCAAAGTTGCTTCGCAATCAGGCCCCAAGTGCAGGTAAATACATACAGTGTATACATTGTACACTGGAGTTATTATTATGATTTCTGTGTCATCATTTCAGGGGTGGATATAAGGAATAAATCTGACTATAGGGTACTAATATTTATGAGAATAAACGACAAAAAAAAGTTACAACTCACTGAAATCTGACTATAGCATTTGCTAAAGCTTCAATAGAGCGGATTTCAGTTGACTGCCATGAGTAACTTGCAATTACTTTGTAATTACTCCTATAGGTTTTGTTCAGAATTGGTGTCATCACTTTGTGATTGGTCATACCGGTATGAAACCCGCTCTAGTCTAAATCATCCCATGCATTTTAGCTGGTCTTTATTGTTGCCCTTAAATGCAGCAAATGCATCACATTTTCCTGGCAAACAGGATCTGACACCCAGAATAAAACTGAGTAATACAAACAAAATTTGAAAAAAAATAGAAGGAATTGCCCGGGCCAGTGCATTTGGTTGCAGATGAGTCTGAGCTCTTACTCAAACATCATTTTGTTGGTTGTCATGAGGTGTGGTCAGCTGGGTACCCTGTTCACCCATTTTGTTCGATTGTATGTACTGCAAACAGGTGGCCAAATGACCTTAGCCATTTGATAGATAGATAGATTTGCATCTCGATTTGCCTCTCGATTCCTGGCTTGGGTTGCTAAGGTTGACAGCAAAGAGAAGGGACTACACCCCTAAATACAAACTACAGCCAGGCGTGTCTGTTTTTCTTGTAGGCCCTTTTTTACAGCCACAGTGTTTAGTAAACTGTTTCAGACAGATCCATATGGCAGGTAAGATCACCCTGGAAGGTTTAGTAAACCCACTCTGGAATTTCTTCACTCACCAAAGCTGCCGCTGCTGCCAAAAAACAAAATGACACCCACTGTTAAAGGGGCACTGTCACCATTTTACTCGATTTTAGGGTTAATTTAGGTACCTTAGATGCAGTCAGATTCACAAGAATTGAACAAAATAATCGTCTAGGTTTGTTAAAATAACCTTTCAGCTACAAGATGAGTAAAAATATGGAGTACTTCGGATGGAATTGGATTGTGAAATGACATTTTTAATTTCGTATCAGGCTGAACAGTTTTCAAACTTGGAAATTTGATAGCAAAAGCTGTTAAATCTTACATAAGAATGCCTATATAGTTGAAATTTCAGTTCCTTTCTCTTTCTAGGACATAATAACAGTATACATAGGATTCTGAGTTGTTTATGTAGATCACTGGTCTTATTTTATAATATTTTGTTGAAACAACCGTGACAGTGCCCCTTTAAGCACGTTTTCAACTGCTCTACCTGCAAATTTTAGTTGTCTTTACCTACCCTGGAATGATGCCTGGTGCACACTAGCGACATAACATAATAACGACATAAGCACATAATTACAAAAGAACATAACAACATAACGCCTGGTGCTCACTTGCAACATAATGACATAAGGAAAGTATCATGCAAACAAATTTAGTGGTTTCAAAAAGTTGAAGTCCACAAAAAATAACATAAGATTGCTTTGGTGAAGTAATCTAATAATGATCCATGGAAAATATTGATTATTTCAATTATTTTCCCATGCTTGCTTCATTGCAAATAACTTCCTTATGTCATTATGTCGCTTGTGTGCACCAGGAATAGAGAACAAACATGTGTCGTTAAGCCTGGTGCACACTTGCGACATAACGACATAAGAAACATGTCACGCGAACAAAATTTAGTGGTTTCAAGAAGTTGAAGTCGTCAAAAAATAACATAAGATTGCTTTGGTGAAGTAATCTAGTGAAAATCCATGGAAAATATTGATTGTTTCAATTATTTTCCTGTACTTTTTTCGTTGCAAAAACGTCCTTATGTCGTTATGTCGCTAGTGTGCACCAGGCTTTACCGGTATGTCTGTTGTTATGTCGCAATGTTCACACCTGTACATAAGAGCATAAGAGAGCGTGCGCTTATGTCATTAAGTCGCTAGTGTGGACCAGGCATTATACGGCTGTCATTTAATAATAATAATAATTTAATATAGCGCCATTTCTACTAAAAATTCAATAGCGCTTTACAATATTATTCAAAACGAAAAGATAAGAAAATACGCTAAAACAATAAAAAAGGTAAAAATCCTTACAATGTGATAAAAACAGTAAACGTTATAATAAAAAGGAGATATCAGTTAAAATCAATTAAAAACACGCCTAAAAAGGAATGTTTTAATAGCAGACTTAAAAACGTTTAGTGATTTGATGTTCCTCACATCCTCAGGCAGCGCATTCCAAAAAGATGGGGCACTATAAAAGAATGCCCTTTGAACCATGTGTTTTAAGATTGAAGCGAGGTTTGACGAGCAAAGATTTAGATGAGGAACGAAGTGATCGTGTAGGGACATGTGTCCTTGTCAATAAAACATGACATTGTGCTGTTACTGTTTTTTTTTAGGATCTCTATTATGCAGTTTTTCAACTATGTCATGCGTAAAGGTAAGTCTAGCAGCCCCTTCTTTGGCGGTTGTCCTTAAAGGGGCTCTCGCACGCTTGCTGGCCACCTCTCTGACAAGAAAATAGCTGAAATCGCAATCCAATTCCATCCGCTCGATAGCAGGTCAAAACAACCTAGAATTGCATTTGTCTAAGACTTGAAAGGTTTTTCTATTAATGTGGAGGGTTATTTTGATTACTACGGGCAATTGTACATATGTTTTATGGCTACAATTTTGCTTATTTTATGTCCACGGTGGACCAATATTAAGCGTGCGAGTGCCCCTATAGAGACACCCCACCACTGTGTGAGATAGAAACCATAGATAGATAGAAACTCTATTTTATGAGGGTAGCACTAAATAGTACAAGACTAATAAACTTTTGGCCCTCCTAGATAATAATTTGTTTATGGTGTTGCGTTGTGACGACAGACGTTTGCTGATGAAGGGCTCCTAGCAGCCTAAAGGCCTGTTTACAATCGCGATTTTTGTTGCATTTGTTGTGGCGATTTTTCTCGCTAACTTTCCAACTTTCCAACAACGAGATGCAAATCCGGTGCAATTTCTGTGCTCCGTTTTCAAATCGCATCAAGTTGCAAAGAGTTTCGAAAATGTTTAATATCACCGTGACGTCACACGACAAAAATCGTGACAGATCGCGCCGAGTTGCACCTAGTTTACATTAGTGATTTTGAGTTGAAGAGTACGTACGAGAAAAATCGCCACGACTCCTATCTGGCTCATAAACAAATGAAGGTCAGATTTTGCCCTGTATATTGTAAAAAAATAAATTTCGTAAACAAGCCCTAGGGAAGCTAGAAGTGTGTTACTTAGTCATGTGAGTCACATGGAATGGAATGTTAATTCTCAGCTACTTCAAAACTTTCTTTAATGAGTGGCATCAATTGGAGGGGTCGAAATTGTTATGACTCTCGCGTAAATACACCTACACACCACTTCCCCCCGCAAAATTCAACCATTTCACGACCTCCTACTGATTTTATGCCCGGATAATTTCGATCCTGCATTGGCAATCTCATTCTTTTTCAAATATTAGGTCTAATCTTTGAATGGACTTGTTCCTGCACATGCGCGATTGTGTTAGCTTATCGCTGGTGGACAAAGCAGAGTCATTCTCCATGTTTTAATAAACGGTGTAAAAAAGAGGTGCTAATATTTTGTTGGAAAGAAAATTAATGTCTCAACACCTGTGGCGTGGGTGGGTGTTGTTTCGAATTTATTTTCCCCACAGCGTGAGGTCTATTCTATAGCGGAGCTCGGTCCGCGAGTGCGGAGCACCATTCTCATTCTTATAACATTACTTCATTTCGATGGCTTCATTTCACGTCATATCCCGTAACCACTGGACTGCGTTCCCATTGTCCTTAGACAAGTTTGTCAAAGTCTGGGAGTCGGGACCTATTTCTTCGTTTTTTTTTTCATTTTTTATCCGCCCGTATACACAAAACAAACAACAACATTTTATTACACAATAAACTTAAATACATTTTGAAAGCTGAACCCGCAAAATAGCTAAAAGCTAATCGAGGCGGGAAGCTACTTTAAATATATAAATATATCTACATATAGGTTTGGCAGCTCCTAATTTATCAGTTACAGAAAGTTGATGTTTTTTAAGAAAAGAGAAAAAAAAGCGAAAAAAAGCAAAGAGATAGAAGTTAAGTAACGAAATGCAAATAATGAATTATAATCAATTAATAGCATTTGTTAAAATGAACTTAAGGCAGAAAAGAGGATTTAGGCAATCTCGTAATTACTTCAGAAACACCAATATAGTCATCTTCAGATTTGAGTAAATTAGTAAGTGACACTTTTAAATTTTGTTTGAATTTTCTTTTGTTTTGATTACGCAGCACTTCTGGCAAACTATTCCATATGACTGGACCAGATCGTGAAAATGCCAGTCTTTGTATCTCAAGCCTTGAATGCTGGATTTGATAGTTCCCCTTAGTGGCAGATCGGGTACTATAGTTATGCACATTACTTGTTTTTGTGAAAAGATTTTGTATCAAAACAGGGGCAGTACCACAATTAACGTCATACATCAAACTTGCTACTTTTTCAAAATAAATCATATGGACAGGCAGAAGATTAGACGATACAAAGAGCGGAATGGCGTGACACTGCCTTTGCTTAAAATACATTAATCTTAATGCACGCTTTTGTAAAGTAAGTAATTTGTTGGTATACAACTTTGCAGCACGTCCCCAAGCGACGATACCATAAGACAAATAAGGCAAAATTAGAGATCTGTAGAGACTGGTCAAGACACTAAATGGTACGGAGTGTCTTAACCTAGAGATAATGCCAACAGTTTTACTAACTTTTAGTGCGACATGATCAATATGTTGCTTCCAATTCAAATTACTATCGATTAGTACTCCAAGATATTTAACGTATTTTTTACTGTCAAGAGGTATCCAACGTTGGGAGTTATTATCAAAGAGTCTAATCGCAGGTTGATGATCAATTTTCTTCTGAGACGGGTGAAAGATAACAAAATTAGACTTCTTTAAATTTAATGTAAGTTTATTTGCTGTAAGCCATTCACATACTTTAACTAGCTCGCTGTTTAGCATTGTTTCTAAGTTTTTTAATTTTTATCCGCGTAAAATAAGTTAGTATCGTCAGCAAAGAGAAAAAAGTTTAAGATATTAGAAGAATTACAAATATCGTTAATATAGATCAGAAAGAGAAGCGGGCCAAGGACAGACCCTTGAGGAACCCCACATAGCGTTTCTTGTTTATCAGAGATGTTATTACGAATTTCAGTGGTTTGAAAACGGCCTTTAAGATAGGAAGAGAACCATGAGTTAATTACCCCCCTTATCCCATAATGATGCAATTTTCCCAACAAAATGTCATGATCAACAGTATCGAATGCTTTGCTTAGGTCGATAAAAACGCCACACGAATACAGTTTCTTATCCATATTTGTTTGAATTTTGTTTATTATATCTAAAATTGCATGTTCGGTTGAATGGTTTTCACGAAAGCCATACTGTGACTCGCAAATAATATTGTTATTCTCAAGGTAGGATTTGAGCCTTTTATACATAAGCTTTTCAAAGATTTTATTATAAATGGACAAAAGAGATATTGGGCGGTAATTATTGGGGTCAGTTTCATCATCAGATTTGAATATGGGAATAATTTTCGCTATTTTAAGTTTTTGAGGGTAGACACCACTCTCGATAGAAATATTGAATATTTCGGTCAAAGGATTACACAAGATATGCATTGCGCACTTTAACACTCGGATGGGACACGAATACAAGCCAAATGATTTGTTAAATGGCAGGGCGAGAATCTCCGATGTTACTTCTATAGGTTCGACAGGATGAAAAACAAACGAACCTACAAGATTTGAAAAGCCGTTTTGGCCAGTAAGATAGTCAGAGAAGTGTTTTTCGGAGTGCGGTAATTTAGCTGCAAGGCGATGGCCACATGAAGCAAAATGAGAATTTAAAATATTTGCCATTTTCGAGGGCGCGTGGATTAATGGAGAAAACCGATTAGCCCGCAAAGCATTAATAGATTTTCGAGACTTTTTGTGACGCCCAATTAAATCGCGGATCCCTTCCCATGTCTTTTTCATATTTGATACATTATAATTAAAATAAGAATCGTAATACAACTTTTTACTTAACCGAGTCAGTGATATAATGCGGTTTCTGTATAATTTGTATGTGTCAAAATTATTCGATTTAAAAAGTTCATTCTTTATTCGTATGGCTGTCTTAATTCCTTTTGTTATCCATGGTTTAGAAAATTGTTTGATTTTTCTTTTAGATAAGGTTTTTAGAGGTGCATGCTTATTAACAAGTTTGTTCACTTTATTATAGAAAGAAGAAAATAGTTTATTAGGGTCGTTTCGTTCGTGCTCGATTAAAGATGACCAATCAATGTGAAGAAGATCATTATTAAATAGTCTCTCGTTAAAGTGAGAATAATCCCGAATTTTATATTTATAAATTTTTCATTTATAGCCATAGAACTCATAATACAAAACTGGGAAAAGTGATCACTTAGATCAGTTATTAAATTGCCGCTCAAAACTAGATTGCTGATATTGTTCACAAAAATATTATCAATCAACGTAGCGGAATCCCGGTGCACGCGCGTGGGCTTGTCAATGCTCGGGAGCATTGAGCAGCTTTGTAAAGATAGGAAAAAGTCATGTGCATAACTACAGCTAACAGTATACAGTATACATTTAGAACCGTCGGATTAGCAATGGAGGATTTTAAAAATTAGATTTTAAGCGGTCCGAAATTAATCAAATCTCGTGTTTGTATTGGCTCGAGTGCGTCCCAGAATACTCAACGATCCTAAGAAAACATATGACGATTTACCGACTAGACTATCCTCGTCCCTCCCCGATTTACCGACTAGACTAACCGAGGTCCCGTCTGCCTTCCCTTTTACCCCTGTTTAAGGTGGACGATAAAGAACCCATTGCACTCTTTGTAAGATTAGGGGATTGTCTACCGCGGGTGCAATGGTCTGGCTCTTGGAGGCATATATATTGTAAAACAGTCCTCATGATTGTAAGCTTAGCGGCTGCAATTTGCGCCATCTTATGCAGCCATTCGTTCTTTTCTGAGGCTTCGGTCGTCTGGCCAGCGGAAGGCGACGAGCCAAAGGCCCCATTCTCGTACCCAGAGCTCCTCGGCTCGTCTGCTTGCAGGGGAGGCTCTGGGGACATCCATTTGAGGATCTTCGCTGATTGGCTGATTTTGAACGTTAGGGCATGCGCAGAAAGTTGTTTCTCTTGGCGCATTCTCTTACCCAGAGCTCCCCGGCTCGTCTCCTCGCGGGGGAGGCTCGGGTGACAGCCACTGGCGCATGCGGGAGATTTGCTACAGAGCCGTTGAGAGAAAGATCTTTCTGCGCATGCACCAACGTTCAAAACCAGCCAATCAGCAACGGTCCTCAAATGGATGTCACCAGAGCCTCCCCTGCGAGGAGCGAGCCGGGGAGCTCTGGGTACGAGAATGCTCTCGGCGGTTCGGTATCTCGCGCATGCGTAAATGGCTGTCACCAGAGCCTCCCCCGCAAGGTAACGACCCTGGGAGCTCTGGGTTCGAGAATGTAAAGGCCCTGCAGGAATCCATTCTCGAACCCAGAGCTCCCCCGCTTGTAACCTCGCGGGGGAGGCTCTGGTGACAGCCACTGACGCATGCGCGAGATTTAATACAGAGCCGCTGAGAGAAAGACCTTTCAGCGCATGCTCCAACGCTCAAAATCAACCATTCAGCGGCGGCCCTCAAATGGATGTCCCCAGAGCCTCCCCTGCGAGCAGACGAGCTGGGGAGCTCTGGGTACGAGAATGGCAGGAATCCAATTTCTTGAGCATGCGCAGTAGATTAAAGGACGAACAAATTCGCCGTGTTAATGGTCAAAATTCAAATAAAAGTAAAAGACCCAACCATAACTATAAACAATCCAAGCACTTGCATTTGCCGCTGTTTTTGTCACAATTTAGACGAGTTCGTTAAACTGGAAGTTCTAGAATCTAGGCCGGTTGGCTCGTCACCTTCCGCTGGCCAGTCGACCCGCGAAGCCTCAGAAAAGAACGAAGGGCTGCATTAGATGGCGCAAATTGCAGCCGCTAGGCTTACAATCATGAGGACTGTTTTACAGTATATATGCCTCCTCTTACAAAGAGTGCAATGGTTTCTTT
Source organism: Scolanthus callimorphus (assembly GCA_033964015.1). NCBI lineage: Eukaryota > Metazoa > Cnidaria > Anthozoa > Actiniaria > Edwardsiidae > Scolanthus > Scolanthus callimorphus. Next base: position 24,970,002 of record CM066915.1, read on the forward strand.
AGCGTCCACCTGGGGGCGAAATTGCATCACAGGCTAAGGAAAGTGTTTAAAAATAGTGTTCCGTTATGTTTAGTTGTAGCCTGCTATCCGGCTCTCCAGTGGGTTTTTTCGGATATTGATTTTTTTGCCGCGTGGGATTCCTGTGACACAGGAATCCCGCGCGCCCAAAAAATCAAATATCCGAAAAAACCCACTGGAGATCCGACTAGCAAGCTAGTTTATTTAGTGCAGAAACGTGGAGGTGGTCCTCATGGCATATGAAATGATTGACAGTTCAGGTTGTGTGGAGCTCCGCTTTTAGGAGGTGTGGAAATCCGCTTTTAGAAGGTACATAAACGTTTATATAAGGTCGTCATTATTGTTTTCTATCGTTTAACTAGTGCAGGGAAATGAAAGTCCTTGAGATAGCTTCCCGTTTCATTCCTCGCACCCGCATCATTCAAGACTACCCTACTATGCGATGATATTTTTATCTGGAAGACTTCTTCTTGTAAGTTTAAATTAAAACTTGCTAACACGTGTTGAGTATGGGCGGATCAAAAACTCGAGCCTGCCAGTTGATCCGCTCTTCTTGTGACATTTGAACAAGTTATTCGACGAGAAGATCAGTAATTAACAACCAATCTGCATTTCGTGACCCTTTCTAAAAAGGTGTTTCTAAAAAAATCCACAACATTTCCCGTCGAGAAAAAAATGGAGAAATTTAGCGAAGACTTATATAATTTTCCAGAGCACTTTGGCCGTGTAGATTTTCCAAACAGTCGAAGGTACTGAGACAATTCTCCCAGCATAAAGAATAAGAATCACATCTTACAAGAAGATCACATTTGAACGCAATATTTGAAAGTGTGTGGTGCGTCAGAATCGTGGTGGCTGTTTAGGAAGTATTGCCTATTGTTGTATTGAGTTCTGTAGAAACAATAAGAGGCTTTAATGTGAATCATACACCTTGTTCATATGTAATAAACCTTCGTCGATAACATAACTCGAGCTTCCTCATAACACGATCTTCCTGAGGCGTTTGGCGAATCAAGCGTTTGGCTCTGCAATAGCATGCAACTATGAACAACGAAACTGCAAACTATTCTGGAGATATCGAGGAATGTCTTTTGTCATCAATGTTAACGGACGTGGAAAAAGATATGAGGCAAAAAGAGATCTACATCACTTGGATAGTAGTCATAACCCTCAACGTGGCGACTGCGCCGTTTATAGTGATTCTCAACGCTCTGATAATTGCCAGCGTTTTACGGAACAAACATCTACGCGCCTCAACTTATATCATCGTGCAAGCCTTCTTATCATTAGCAGACCTTGTTGTTGGCGCGTTCGTCCAGCCTTTGTACGTCGCGTTGAGGGTTTACGAGCTCTCTTTCTCGACCGAACCCCACTGTACGCTACGTCTTGTGCATCAAATCCTTGCATTAGTGTTCATCGGATGGTCTTTTGTCTCGCTTGTTGTCATCAACATCGAGAGATTCGTGGCGATACAGTTTCCTATGTCGTATTACTTAGCCACTCCGACCCGAGTCATCTCAATAACTATAGGATTTTGGACGTTCTATGCAATCTTGGGCGTCTATACCCTAATTGGCCTATCCCAAAATGCTCGTGCAAAGCAAATAGTCGTGTATAGCTTCATGATACCGATGACAATAACTATGTTATATTGCTACACGCGAGTCCATTTGACTGCGAAGCGCCAGAGACAGCACATCGCCAAGTTGACGCCCGCACAGATGGCCACCACAACAAATCGCAAACTCATCAAAGAACTGAAACACACATTTACTGTCACTCTTATAATGGTGGTGTTTATTTCGATATATGTGCCCTCGTTTGTGATGCGCTCGCTAAAGGTCCTGCCTAAGACGATTTTGAGCTCGCAAGAGCTGGTTGAAAAGTTGGTCGATCCTGTTGCCGAAACCTTGATGATTTTACATTCTTTTTTAACCCCATTCTCTACGGATGGAGGATAAAGGATGTTAGGCGTGAAATAAAGACATTAGCCAAATCAATTGTATGCTGTTTATGGAGAACAAAAGAACGGGGAAGCACTGTAGAGATGTTTGAAATGAGCGAAAGACCTCGCATTGGTCTGGCAAATACTGTAGCGCCCTGCACTGGCAATGAAGAACCTGGCAATGAAGAACCTAGGTTGTTATCATTTAAACATCTTTAAAAGATTCTGCGTGCGTCATAGAACAGATTCTGATCAGGTGAAAAATGGAGTCACGCCATGCATTTGTTTGCCTCAGTAGTTGTACATGATACATATTGTTTACCAAGGGACAGGCGGAGAAGCGGAGATCTCACTCTCGTGTTCACCCAGGGCTTGCACAGTCGTCAAAAGTGCTTGGTTCATCATGACAGGCAAATAATTCAAATCGCAATCCAATTCCATCCTCTTGATAATAGATAAAAACACTATAGATTTGTATTAAATTTTAACAGTTAAAAGGTCATTTAACAAACCTGGACTGTTATTTTGGTTATTTCCGGTAAACTTGCATGTATTTACGTCCGTTCATTTTGAAATTGCTTCTCAACTGAGAGTAGTTCAAACTTTTCATTTTGCTTTCCGTGATAGATTTATAGCCCGCGCTATGAATTTCCAAAACGCGGTTTGAATTTGCTTCATTTTTGTTCCGCTAGTCAAACCATCTAAACCAATCAGGTTCTATATCTAGTATTGCCCTGTTTCGCGTAGTGCAGTCGACTGGGTTTTCGTCGCGACAGAAAGCCAGTTGACTGCACTAGGCCAAAACAAGGCCTGATTGGCTTAGATGGTTTGACTGGCACAACAGAAAAATTCCAAATCCAAAGCGAACAATCTAATTTGATCGCCAATTTGCCGTCCTTTCGCGAACGCAGCTTGATCTTCATGAATTAGAAAGGCTAGTACCTCGGTCATTCTGTTACTAAGTGCTTTACTACAAATCTTTGAGTCAACATTAATGAGACTAATAGGGCGCCAATTCTTAAGGTACCTCACATCCTTATCTCGCTTTTCAATCAATGTTATAATTGCCTGTTTTTGAGTGGTGGTAAGTTCACCTTTGGTGTAACACTCGTTTAAACATTCAACCAAATCCTTTCCTAGACGTTCCCAAAATGCTATATAAAACTCTTTTGATAGGCCGTCATTTCCTGGTGTTTTAGATGCTCCCATCTGTTTAAGGGCTTCAAAACACTCGTTAAGCGTTAAAAGGCCATCGCAATGAATTTTCTGCTGTTCAGTTTGTCTTGGAGTATTGATCGAGGACAAAAACGTAAGGCATTCCCCTTCTGTTTTAGTACTTTTAGATGAATAAAGAGTATTATAATATTTTCGGATCTCACTTGAACCGGTTCTGATATAAAACTATCGCTGTTTTCCTCGTCCACAACTATCCTCACGTGTGTTTTAGCCTTGTTTCTTTTTTCTAAGAAAGAAAATATTTATTGCTCCTTTCACCAAATTGTTGCCACTTAGACCTTGACCGAACAATGATATACTCTCTGTTCGATAGTCACTATAAGATTCAAGTTCATGCTTTAGTTTCTCGTGTTTGGAGGACAAATAAACAACCACATCCCAATTTTTAGTTTCCTCGATTTCTTTCATCTCTCTCTTAATTTCAGCATATCTAGATCTACGTTGTTTTGCTTTATCTTTCGAAAAACGAATTGTATACTTACGAATTTCATATTTAATTAATTCCCATCGAAGTTGTGGGTTGAACACAAGGGCTTTATCGAGCTCTTTTTTAACTTTTGTAATCAAGTCACGCACATTTTCGGCATAAATCTTATCTCTGATCAAAGAATTATTGAACCTCCAAAATGCGGGTCCGTGTTTATCATTCGGACAAGTTGAGCTAAAACAAATAGAGATTGCCGAGTGATCCGTGGAGGGGCAACTATTATGTCCACATTTTTAACATCATGTTGGAGAGAGTCTGAAACGAAGAAATAGTCGAGCCGTCTATGGGTAGTGGAAGAATTACCTGATAAATCTCTAGGACCTGGGTCACATTTATGTTGCGTGCACAACATCGTTTAAAACTACCAGTTCAACTTCCCACATCGATTGAGTTCGCTTACAATAGGGGTGTTTTAGTGGCTTCCTTCGATCGCCCACACAACACCTTTTTACAGTCTGAATCCATTTGCATAAGCCAAACTCCAAGAATCTGACAACCGCGAAGTCGCGTGTTACCTGAAACAGCTGTAAGAGGCTCATTAGCCCACATGTTTTTTGAAAATTAAATTTCCACAATGCGCTGTGACGCATACGCGAATTTTGTATTCTCTTACTCAGAGCTCTCCCGGCTCATAACCTCGCGGGGGAGGCTCCGGTGACAGCCACTGATGCATGTGCGAGATTTAATACAGAGCTGTTCTTGATAAAAGAGCTTTCAGCGCATGCTCAACGCTCAAAATCAACCAATCAGCGCCCTGCGAGCAGATGAGCTGGGGAGCACTGGGTACGAGAATGCGAATTTTGATACAGTGCCATTGGGATGAAGGTCTTTCTGCGCATGCTCCATTAACAAAATCAGCAAAGGTCCTCAAATGGCTGCAATCAGAGCCTCCCCTTCGAGGTCTGGAAGGAGGGTATTTGATGCGCATGCTCAGACTCTATGATCAGCCCATTCTCGTACCCAGAGCTGCCCGGCTCGTCTCTTCGCAGGGGAGGCTCTGGTGGCGGCGGCCATATGAGGGCCTTCGCTAATTGGCTGATTTCGAACGTTGGAGCATGCGCTGAAAGGCCTTTCTCTCTGCGGCTCTGTATTAAATCTCGCACATGCGTCAATGGCTGTCACCAGAGCCTCCACCCCCGCGAGGAAACGAGTCGGGGAGCTCTGGGTTCGAGAATGTGATCAGCCGGAAACAGCTGTGCACAGGCTAAGGAAAGTGTTTAAAAATAGTGTTCCGTTATGTTTAGTTGTAGCCTGCAAGCCGGCTCTCCAGTGGGTTTTTTCGGATACACTTTTTTTTATAAGAACCTTTTTTATAAGAACATTCAGCCTGAACTTTATCCAAATTTTAAGAACATGCTAAGAACATGCCTGAGCCTCAGATAGAAGCAAAATAGATTTATTTTCAGTGATGCTTTCTAAAATCCAGAATCAAATGTGTTAATTATAACGACCTTTAATATTGTAATTTATAAACTCTCTTAAATACTTCATTGGTATGTATCCTTCTGTAAGATCTATCATATTTCAGGTTCCGACGTCACTAAAATGTAAGAACATCCGTAAGAACATTTCCAGCCTCAAACCGCTCCAAAAATAAGAACGGCCCAGCCTCAACTGAAAATTAGACGTTCTTCTAAAAAAAAAGAGTGTATTGATTATTTTGGCGCGTGGGATTCCTGTGTCGCGGAATTCCCGTGCGCCAAAAAATCAAATATCCGAAAAAACCCACTGGAGAGCCGGATAGCAGGCTAGTTTATTTAGTGCAGAAACGTGGTCCTCATGGCATATGAAATGATTGACAGTTCAGGTTGTGTGGAGCTCCGCTTTTAGGAGGTGTGGAAATCCGCTTTTATTTAGAAGGTGCCTAAAAGTTTATATAAGGTCCTCATTATTGTTTTCTATCGTATAACTAGTGCAGGGAAATTAAAGTCCTTGACTGAGATAGCTTCCCGTTTTATTCCCCGAACCCGCATCATTCAAGACTACCCTGCTATGCGATGATATTTTTATCTGGAAGACTTCTTCTTGTAAGTTTAAATTAAAACTTGCTAACACGTGTTGAGTATGGGCGGATCAAAAACTCGAGCCTGCCAGTTGATCCGCTGTTCTTGTGACATTTGAAGAAGTTATTCGACGAGAAGATCAGTAATTAACAACCAATCTGCATTTCGTTACCCTTTCTAAGAAATATGTTTCGAAAAAAAATCAACAACATTTCTCATCGAGAAAAAAAAAGAAACTTAGCGAAGACTTGAATAATTTTCCAGAACACTTTGGTCGTGTAGATTTTCCAAGCAGTCGAAGGTACTGAGACAATTCTCCCAGCATAAAGAATAAGAATCAGATCTTACGAGGAGATCACATTTTAACGCATTATTTGAAAGTGTGTGGTGCGTCAGAATCGTGGTGGAAGTACTGCCTATTGTTGTATTGAGTTCTGTAGAAACAATACGAGGCTTTAATATGAATCCACCTTGTTCTTATGTAATAGACCTTCGTCAATAGCATAACTCGAACTTCCTTATAACACGATCTTCCTGGGGCGTTTGGCGAATCAAGCGTTTGGCTCTGCAATAGCATGCAACTATGAGCAACGAAACTGCAAACTATTCTGGAGATATCGAGGAATGTCTTTTGTCATCAATGTTAACGGACGTGGAAAAAGATATGAGGCAAAAAGAGATCTACATCACTTGGATAGTAGTCATAACCCTCAACGTGGCGACTGCGCCGTTTATAGTGATTCTCAACGCTCTGATAGTTGCCAGCGTTTTACGGAACAAATATCTATGCGCCTCAACTTATATCATCGTGCAAGCCTTCTTATCCTTAGCAGACCTTGTTGTTGGCGCGTTCGTCCAGCCTTTGTACGTCGCGTTGAGGGTTTACGAGCTCTCTTTCTCGACCGAACCCCACTGTACGCTACGTCTTGTGCATCAAATCCTTGCATTAGTGTTCATCGGATGGTCTTTTGTCTCGCTTGTTGTCATCAACATCGAGAGATTCGTGGCGATACAGTTTCCTATGTCGTATTACTTAGTCACACCGACCAGAGTCATCTCAATTACTATAGGATTTTGGACGTTCTATGCAATCTTGTGCGTCTATACCCTAATTGGCCTATCCCAAAATGTTCGTGCAAGGCAAATAGTCGTGTATAGCTTCATGATACCGATGACAATAACTATGTTATATTGCTACACGCGAGTCCATTTGACTGCGAAGCGCCAGAGACAGCACATCGCCAAGTTGACACCCGCACAGATGGCCACCACAACAAATCGCAAACTCATCAAAGAACTGAAACACACATTTACTGTCACTCTTATAATGGTGGTGTTTATTTCGATATATGTGCCCTCGTTTGTGATGCACTCGCTAAAAGTCCTAGTGCCCAAGACGATTTCGAGCTCGCAAGAGCTGGTTGAAACGTTGGTCGATCCTGTTGCCGAAACCTTGATGATTTTACATTCTTTTTTTAACCCCATTCTCTACGGATGGAGGATAAAGGATGTTAGGCGTGAAATGAAGACATTAGCCAAATCAATTGTATGCTGTTTATGGCGAAAAAAAGAACGGGAAAACACTGTAGAGATTGAAATCAGCGAAAGACCTCGCATGTGTCTGTCAAATGTTGTAGCGCCCTGCGATGAGATTCCTGGCAATGAAGAACCTAGGTTATTATCATTTAAACATCTTTAAAAGATTCTGCGTGCGTCATAGAACAGATTCTGTTTTTTTTTGTGTGTATGTGCGCTCTTAAACTCTTATCTTTTAAACTCAATGAATTCCCGTACTTTATAAATTCAGGAACTTCAATTCAGGAACACATCGCCTGCTATAGGCATGCAGCTGCTAACACTAGAGGCCAAATCGGCTAACGGTGTTTACGTCTTGTTGCCACCCAATTCAGATCATGTGATGTTTCCTTTGGGTGGATACTTTTGTTAGTTCTGCACAAGCACTCGTGCACTCGGTCGAGCGAGAAAAATTTGACAATTGTAGCTACCCAAGGGAATCATCACGTGATCTGAATTGGGTGGCAACAAGATGTAAACACCGTTGAGTCGATTTGGTCTATTTTGTCTTGTCTTACCTAGCAACAGTAACTAGGGAGGTAGAACAATAGATTCGGATCCCGTGGATCATCTCGAAAGCCGAAATTCTCGTAATTTCCTGGCGCGCGCTCTTGCGAAGCGCAACAAATATTTTGCTGTTGCGAATATGAAGACCCGAGAATTCTAGGGCCCGAAAAGTGTGTTTTGCAACTTAGATTGATCCCCAAGTATTTCGTTTTCTTTTCTGTCCTGCCATGGTCCCCTTAAAAGTATTTTTAGGATCCATGTTCCTGCTGATTTAAATAGCCTTCTCAAACTCATTAATAATTCATCAAGTTTAAACAAAGAAAATCATTAAACCGTTGAGGAGCTCGGAAAATGCAGTCTTAATTTGCATAGAATTTTGAAATTTTATTCCGGGTTTTTCGCGGCATTAAATCATTCGTTTGAGAAGCAATATCAAACCCTCGATAGAGTTTTTCATCAGGATTTCAAACACCTCGAAGTCGGTTAAAACAACTCGGCTTTGTCTCGTTTTTTCAACCCACTTCTCAGTGTTCGGAAATCCTGATGAACACGCTCTCTAGTGTTTGATCTATTCGTGGATAGTTATTACTTATAGTGTAAACGTTTCCAAAAAAAAAGTTATTCTTCATTCAAACCCTTAATTCGACAAAAATTTTCCGAAAAGCAGCTTATCCCGAAAAGATTAAATTTTTTTCACCCGAGTTTTTCGGACGCCCGAAAAAAAACAGGCAAAAGGAAACGTGATTCTGTATAGGGAAGGCTTCTCGAGCATGAGAATTATCGGCTGTTTGAGAAACGAGTCAAAGAAAGCATCCATTTCCGTCGGCCCATTTAGAAAAAGATTACGTTGAATTTGTAGGTCAATTATATAACTCGTTTTAGTTTGTTGTTTCGAGTACTTCTACTTATCAGATAGATAAATAGATAGTTTATTGTAAAATATCTGGCAGCTTTTCCAGCTGAATTGCGTATTTACATAATATAAATATAAAACTATAATAATTTACTACAAATAATGATAATGATATAAAACCTAAACATTCACCTAAAATATATACAAACTCTGAATATGATTACACCGCGCTAACTTTTGTTTTCGTCATTGATTCTACATGACCGCACAATGAACCTGTTTTTGAAGCGTTCCGTTTTGCAAATGGGCATTACAAACTGCCCTTTGCGCCGTAATTGGTAGCGGGACGGCCCACAGAATGGCAACAAGCTATGCAGGCGGTGGGCTGGATCGTTTACGATTGACATAAATGTCTTAATACATAAAGCTGCCATATAAACACTAATAGATACGATATTAGATAGTTCAATTGCATCTTCATAGGACAGACCTGGACAAATAATTGAAAGAGCCCGTTTCTCAACACGCTCCAGTTCTTTCCTAAGGTACGCTGGCAGGGCGTGGCGATGCGAAAGTTAAAACTGATGGTATGCACGAAGTGTAAAATAAAATAACTCGTGCCGCCCTTGCCCTTTTCAATTGTATTAAAAAATACATGCGCTTAGCTTAAACGCTTTCTTGATACATTTATCGATGTGCTCATTCCATGTGAGGTCACTTGAGATCGTAATACCGAGTAATTTGGCGATTTCCACCATTTCTAGCAGTTAACAATAACAGTTGACAACAAGACAAATTATTAGGAAAGCTTCAGATCTCGACGAGAGAAGAGTCTCCTTTACAAACTATAGTCAATTGCACTTACATATATTCAGCTGTTCGGTTTAATAACAAAAGCCCACTTTACATATTCTTTATTTTCTATCTGTTAATATCCACCTGCATGATTGTAGGCGATAAATGATTGTAGTTTCTCGTATTAGGAAAGGTCACGTATTTAGTCAGTAATTCCTGCTTGTTTATGTTGGAAAAAACGTCCGCCGATATAATTTCGATAAACGTTTGCTAATGCTAACTGTGTCATTTAATAAAACATTCCAGAAAAAAACCCTAAAACGTCCGTTCATTTTCGAAACTGCTTCTCAACTGAAAGTAGTTTAAATTTTTCATTTGCTCTCCGTGATAGCTTATATAGCCCATACATTGTTTCGCGCGGTTTGATTTTGCTTTATTTTTGTTCCGCCATCTAAACCAAACAGGTCCTAGCTCTGTTTCGCTTAGACCCCGTCCACATTACACCGTTTTCAAACGAAAACGGATACTTTTTGCTCCGGATACGGCTATCGTCCACACTACAACGCCGAAAACGATCACCGAAAACGGCGAAAACAATACGAAAACGATAAGTGTGGACGCAAATCGTTTTGAAAACGGAGCAAAAAGTATCCGTTTTCGTTTGAAAACGGTGTAGTGTGGACGGGGTCTTAGTGCAGTCGACTGGGTTCTCGTCGCGACAGAAAGCCAGTCGACTGCACTTGGCAAAACAAGGCAATGACCTGATTGGCTTAGATAGTTTGACTGGCGAGCAGAAAAAGCCCGAATCTCAAGCGCAAGGGAAAGCAATATCTCGATTTTCTTGCGTCTGCTCCTGCGTTCTAGTTTGAACCACACAGGGGAAATGTATGAGTTTGATATCCTTGTGCTATTCAGCCCTAATAACATGCGATACGAACCAGCTGCTCAATTGACCGTTTTCACGATGTAGTGAGAACAATACACTTGAGCCGTTCTGACTCGTTCTACTAGCAAAGACGGCTTTTGTTATTCAAAACAGACAAGCAATGTTCTCATCCCATTTATGTTGCGTGTGCAACATCGTGAAAACTACCAATTCAACTTCTCACATCGATTGAGTCGCTTACAATAGGGTGTTTTAGTGGCTTCCTTCGATCGCCCACACAGCTAACACTTTTTTACAGTCTGAACTCATTTGCATAAGCAGGGTCTAGATTCAGAATGTTTGAAGGAGATCAAAAATAATCAGCACTAAATATCAATAGCGGAAAACCAATGAAGCCTACTCGGAAAATTTGAAGCCTACTCGGAAAATTTGAAGCCTACTCGAAAATTTGACCCTGCATAAGCAGGGTCTAGATTCAGAATGTTTGAAGGAAATCAAAAATAATCAGCACTAAATATCAATAGCGGAAAACCAATGAAGCCTCCTCGGAAAATTTGAAGGTTGTACGTTAACCGCAGTTAAATGTTCATTTTAGAGAGAATATGGGCTAATGAGCCTTTTGCCACCCAATTATTCAGGACACCGCGGCTACTGAACCGTTGAGAGAAATATCTTTCTGCGCATGCTCCAACGTACAAAACCAGCCAATCAGCGAAGGTCCAAATGGCTGCCACCAGAGCCTCCCCTTCGAGGTGACAAGCTGGGGAGCTCTGGGTTTCAGAATGAATTAAGGCGGGTTAATACAGGAACATAGGCGCAGGACGCGAACGAAAGTGTGAATCGATGCAAGCGCGTTGCTTCAAGTGTGAACCAGGCCTAACAAAAAATCGAAGCAGGGGTTTCAATAGAAGGCAGCTACCGGTGATGAACAGCCGTCTACTTCACTGCTGACCTCCGGCAACTTCATTATTACTTCAATATTAAACCAAAAATATACATGAATATTCCAATTAACTTGCCCTCAAAACGCAGGAAAACGCCTTTTCTGCTACCAAAATTTATTTCCCTGGGGAGCATGCTTTGTCCCTCCTAGAAGGTTCAGGCCTTACGGCCTTTGTATGGGACCTCCAAACCCAGCCGACTACATCCAGAACTTAGCCTGCTACTTCAAAACGTATTGCAACTCCTGCGAAGTCGCGTGCAAAGCATCGTGGGAGCGCCGTGCACCGTGAAAAGGCCAAATCTAACTCTGTTTTCGTTGTTGTTCTAGTATGTATTCCTGCCGAAAATTAGTATTCCTGCCGAAAAATAAGGCTAATTCCATACCTATTATACTACTTTCGTTGTTGTTCTAGTATGGCTCCACCAGACAAGGATTGGGCTCAGTCTCTATGACGTCGCAGGGCAGGGATACCTCAAAGAATCAGTAAGCTCACAAAGCATATCCAATAGTTCTCTCCTGTTTCCCAATGGAAACAATGTGGAAAATAATAGCTAGGTCTAGGTCTAGGTTGAGCCTGGTTCACGTTCATAATTTCAGAAAAAACACCATGAATCAGCTCAAAAAAATATATGTTCTTCTGGACTGAAGATCTTTCGTCTTGCATTCATTTGGTTTGGGACGCAGCGGCGTAGCCAGGAATTTCTGAAAGGGGGGGGGGAGCGGATAGTGAAAACATGGGACGAAAATGCTCAAATTTTCTCCAGCAAATACAGTAAATGAATGGGAAAATTTCCGAGAAAGGGGGGGCCCCGCCCCCCCCCCCCCTGGCTACGCCCCTGGGACGTGACCAATACTAACGCAAACACTTTGTCGTTCATGTTGCAGGATCTTGAGAATTATATCCTGGAGTTGATACCTACACTGCCGCAGGTGAATCAGTACTTTTGAGTCCCCGTTCGGCTCCCGCTGCATAATCTGCGTCTGTTTCATTAATCGAATCGAAAGAAACAGAATGAATCGAAAGGAAATTGAAATTGAATCGACGAAATCGAAGAGAATCGAAAATAAATAACTGAATGTGGAATCAAAGTGGAATCAAAATAAAGCTGAATAAATCGAAATTGAAATGAATGTGCAATAATAATAATAATCAATTTATATAGCGCCACTTCTACTAAAAATCCAGTGACGCTTTACAATGATAGAGCGGTTTTCACATGACTGTCGTGAAAGCAATTGCAATTGAGCAATCACTAGCCAATCAGAAACAAGAGTAATTACAACTTACTGCTGAATGGTTTCCAGCCCAGCCAATCAGGAGCCGAACCAATTCCTTGCTTGTAATTAGTTCGCAATTTGATTGGTTGATAAAAATAAGCAGCAATGAGAGAGCAAACTAATTGCAAACACGACGGTCATCTGAAATCCGCTCTATATCATAACAATAGTTTAAAATGAAATAACTGATAAGATGTGCAAGAAAATCAAGTCTATTTGAATCACAATCAAGTTGATTAGAATCAAAATTTACTATTTCGTTAGGCCGCCATTTCTACTTTTTCCATCACGTTATTCTCTTTGTTGTTTCAGCTTGATGGCTTGGAAAAGTCATTCTACTCGTTTTACGTCTGCACTGCCGTTAGAAAATTCTTTTTTTTCCTGGACCCTTTAAGAACTGGTGAGTTTCTATCAGAGTTAAGGACTGGGTGTGTCGCCAATACAACCATGGGTTGCGCCACTGGATTCTATAGACGTAAAGGTAAAACGGGCAACAAAATCGCTCAACTTGTCGCGCAACATTGTTGCAAAACAACAATGAATAGCGATGCTGCGCGTTTTACCACCCGACCAAACAACTTGTCTCGCAACAAATCGGCATGTTGCAAGTTTGGAAAATACCGACGCTGATTGGTCAATGCCACAAGCTGTGACGTAATCCCATACAAACAGACATGTCAGATCGTAAGGGGAAGTAAAACGAGCACCAAAACGCTCGCAGCTTGTCTCGCAGCATTGTTGCAAAACGAGTTGAAGAGCGATGCTGCGCGTTTTACCACCAGACCAAACAACTTGTCAAGCAACAAATCACAAATTTGTTGAGAACCAAATTTCCTTCGCGGTGGTAAAACGAGCAACAACGAGGAGTTTTGTTGCAAAAAGTAGGACGGACTTCTACTTTCTGCAACACGATTTTTCATCTTGCAACATGCCGATTGATGATCTTTTTCTTAATTTCGAGCCCTGTGAAACCGGTTTTGGATGTTTCTTACCACTTGTGAGACATGTCCTGATTGAAGAAAGTATAAGATTTACACTTTTGGGTGATGATTTTCAGCTTCCATTTCCCTACGATTATGAAATATTTCGGCCATCGTGCCGTGATTACCCATGGTGCACCGCAAGGCGCGACCTCTTCTGTTGTGCAGGCTTGACCCCTATTTTGGTTGATTTTGTAGGCAAGATCAAGATCCAAGACATTCTGGCTTGCAGTTTCTTGGATGACCTTTTAGAGGTTAGCAGGACGTACCGGAGTTTTAAGAGAGAACATGGACTGAAATGTGTGCTTAAACAAATAAGAATGAGGGAAATTCTGTCTCGATACCTTTTTTGGTTTACGAGATATGTGAGATCAAAGATTTAAGGAAATTAGATTTTGATGACGTGGCGAGAGATATATTGTTGAAGACAGAACTCTCTAACTTTTCAATTAATATTCCTATACCAACTGTTTTCATACACAATGAAGCCAGATACACGTTATGCATGCAAAAAGTCACTGGATTATAATCGCACTGGCTGATATTAGCATGAATATTTTCTACCTCCCGCCACATCATCAAATTGGCATAAAACATTGATTTTACATATCACATTAAACAAAAAAAGATATTGAGGCAAAAGTTTGGTATTCTTATTTGTTCAAGCACAACTTTCAATCCATGTTCTCTCCACTCAGGGGTGATATGCACTGCGACAGTCCAGAGTCAAGTACTTAGAGTGTTGATCAACTACAAAGTTGACTCCAACCCAGTAGAATAGGTGCTCTTTATAGATTCTCGTTTCCTACTGAAGAAACCTTTTCATTCTCTAATCAAGGGAATAATTTGTTATCCTGAAAAGTGGTATTCTGTCCGTAGAAATCAATAGATTTCAAAAACGTTCCCTTTATTGGCCTATTCTGGGCGTTCGCAGTCCTACTGTGAAAGTTTGCTACTCCTTATAATGGACTCCTGACAGATAGAGTCGCCAGTGCGCCGAAAAATGTTTCTCTTGGCAATTGGATGTGTCACCCGACTGGTTGTCACCCGCCATTGGCGCCTGAATAAAACATTCTGGTCGCTGTAATAGACAATCTCTTTCTCTCGAATTATTGGTGTTGACAGGTAATTATGAGAAGAGCATTTTTTTTTTTAACCTGGAAAGGTGACTGGTGACTTGGTTGAATTTCGTGCTCGCCATCGGTAACCATATGGTCGCAATGGACGATTCCAGCTATAACGCACGCGCGCGCTGCATGTCGGTAGATGTAGGACATTTGTCGAATAAACTGTTAAAAAAGCGCTCGCTGCATTCTGGTAATTGTGGGACACGGCTTGGGCATTTCTAAATAAAGAAGAGCGCGCGTGCTTATAGCTGGAGTCTTCCATTTTGGGCTCTGAGTCAGACTCGTACCCAGTCGTCTTCTCTGTCAATCAGAAAGGGACGCAGAGGATTGTGGGGAGGATGGGGAGGAGTCTGACTCTGAGTCATCAGTACGAACATGACCAGTTTGGTGATTTTTCTCCACAAACCTTTCTTGAACTATTTATATTTGTTTCTAGTTACGAGATGAAGACTTATCCAAGGAGCAACAAGACGCGAACTGGTTCTCTGCACCATCAGCTCTGAGAGTCTACGGTAGGATGACAGACCTGCTTAGCGTGTCAGTAAAGGAGTGAAGCTTGAAACTCTGGTTCATACAATCCGCGCCAAAACTACAATCCTGGCCTAAATTATCGGGACGGCTTAGTGATTTGGATATTATTACCGATAAACATGTAGGGAAATACCACGTACTCCACCATTCTCGCCCCTTAATGCGCTGTCTATCCCTCTCTTCCCCTCTTTCCTCCCCCCCTCCCCTCCCCCATACAATGTTGTTATAGTCCTCCTAGTAATATCACCAAAACAATTAGCCACAATTTGGAATGGATCCAACATTGTATGGGGGAGGGGGAGGGGGGTTGGAGGAGGGAGGGCGCGCGAAAGAAAGATGGAAGCGGGCGATTTTAAATGGAGGGACATTGTGTTTTAGGCAATCAAAGGTGGATAATGTCTCAGAGTTTGCATATGAAAGTTAATATGGCAGACGGATGCTAGAGCTAGGGGTTTTATACGTTTGGAGGGGTCAGACTGCAGTGGCTTTAGCGTCACAGGCGCTCAAAACTGCAAGTTATTTAGCGTGCGCACGCGCGAACCAAAAGCTGATCTTGGGAAGCCTGTGTCCCATATTAAACTGGCCAGGATTGTAGTTGACGCGCTCCCTCCATTTAATAACGCTAAAATGCTGCTTTTTTTCTTCAAAACCATAATGTGGTGAATTATTTCTGCTGGTATGATTCCAAACTAGCAACATTTAAACAACCTCTTTTTAAAGTGAGTTTTTTTTTTGTCTCTCTTCTGACTTGTAGGAAATTACTTCGCTAAACTTCCAACCCCGCATATAATGAATGAGGCTTGTAGACAATAACTGTCAATCATTTTCTTTTGACTGACACATTCTTTTGGGGAAACGAGACAGAACAATATTATGAAAAAAATAAATGTTTTGTTATAATAATGATTACAAAGTGATAATTTTGTGAGCAAGCTTTTTGTTCACAAAATCAATTCGATTATCTCGTTCTTTGCGCTCTCTTTGATTCAAAATCCCACCACATTTGCAAGGCACTTTGAATGTACGCTATATGGCCTGCTTTTCTGTAGGGCAATATCTGAACCTTGATACCGATCACAATGGAATGCTGAGCAAAGAAGAACTAGCAAGGTAGGGCTTGAGTCGACTCACTGCAAGGAAAGGCACAACATAAGTTACCCTTTCTCACTGCATACTCATTACCACATCGCAAAGCTTAGTTATTGGAAGAGGGTCCGCGACTGCTGTGGAAATAGGTATGCAGCGAAGAAAGGCGCGTGGGGCGTGCCAGTCAACCGCATAGGGGGTGGAGGGTGAGTCGAAACATTTCATCGTCTTGTCGAGATGAGCGCGAAACTGGCACATGCACGACTGTGAGACAAAGCATTAGCAAAGAACTACCAATAACCGGTTTGGCCAGTTTTAAAGGCCCATAAGCACCAAGTCGCATTGCAGGCTCACAAGAATAAAACGCAGTTTCACAAGTTTGAACTTGTAAAATGCGAAGAACAATAGGAACCCCTTTGGGAACTACAGTATCAGCCAATCACAGCTGTTGAATGACAATAGATCTAATTGAAACAAAGCGCAAAGGTTCCCGGTTGACTATGGGCGCTTTTGGCGATGCGCTTATTATACACAGAGTGAGAAGAGTTCATAGTATAGCATCTGATCTAATTAGGCACCACCCCTGTTGAGGATCTCTAGAATGTCAGTGTGTGTTGGCCCTACAGCAGTTTGGAATATTAGGGTACCCTAAGTCAGAAATGAACTCCAGGGCGGGTTAACTAAAACGAACGGTGGTAAAGGAGGAAGTGGAATTCACTTGGAATTTCTACAGAGGCCCACTCTTGGGAAATGCTTATGTGGTTTCACCAGCCAAATTGCAGATGTTTCTCTGACGATGGCAAGCTCTGCGTTCACAGACTAGATACTTACTAATGGTTTCAATTCGTTTGATCTCGCGGGATGACTTCAAGAAATAGTTTCTAATATACCATAGACAAGAATTACGCCATACAGCTGTAAGCCCGCCTCTACATTTAATAGATCTTTCGACCGAACCGGTCCTCCTCAGTGATGAGCAACTAAACCCTAGAAATAGTTTCTCACATAGATTCGGTCCAGATTACTGCCGTTTTAGTCCTTTTGTGTCCCAATGAGACTAATGTGCAGTTGTTTGTTATGTTTCTCCAGATATGGATCTGGTACTCTTACCAAGGTGTTTATCGACCGCGTGTTCCAGGAGTGCCTTACTTATGATGGCGAGATGGTAAGTAACATACCAAGTGGAAAGTATCCACTTCCATCGGCTGGTTCAGGAAAGCTTTGTGCAGATGGATATTTCAAGAAATACTTCGTGAAATACTACTTTTACAGCTAAAGTCGTTGCATCGCGACACGCGTTTTCAAAACATCGGTTTAGTTATTTTTGGCTTATGCTGTTCTGTGTGTGGCCGGGGCACACACCTGCGCTTAAGACAACTCTGACTATGGATGTTACTTGTATATTTTCAGGATTACAAAACGTATCTGGATTTTGTTCTAGCATTGGAAAATCGTAAAGAACCACAGGTACCTTATCTTTGCATCATGTAACCTGTTACAAAATTTCCCTTTTAAGAATTTATTTTCGTTCATGAATTGCTGTTTGACTTGCTTCTTGCTTCTATCGCTCGATCTTCGCTAGCACTTATACCGAGTGCGATTTTCAGGGCGCGAAATTGCGCCCGATACAGGCGCAAATATGCCTATAAAATTTCATTTTACGCCTAACTTTTTAGACTTAGGCGTAAAATAACAACTGTATTTTCAGTTTTTACAGTCTTCTCCTAGTGGATTTACGCCTAGATTTTTGACGAATTACACCAGTAATGTTGGTACAAGGCGTAAAATTACGACTACGATTATTTCTTAATTTCGAGCCCTGTTTTACCTTTTAGCCTTCTATACTTATATGTCCATTCCATATATTGTTTTATTCTTCAGGCACTTCAGTATCTGTTCAGAATACTAGACGTACAGGTGAACACTAAGATTATGTTGTTCAATAAATAGTTATCAGAACAGAACCGGTCACCGGGTTAAGCTAGATAACGGCGACGTTCTTTGCCGTCCAACGTACTCGCCGTAGCGGATGAGAATCAGGATATGCCCTTGGCAAACTCGTGATTGGGCAAGATTTTAATGACATCATCTCGTTTGGTGTCACGATTTTCGCACACTTTTGGTTATGTAAAAACATCGAAATCACTGATGGATAGCCAAAATACTAGTCTAAGGCTCTGTTCACACTAACGCGTATTCAAATGTATCCGGATTCGTTTCACCGAAAACGCATCGATTGATCCGCGTCCACTCTACAGTTTTCATAGCGGAGCCGTCCACACTAAAACACTCTAAAACGCTGAAAGGGGTGGCGTGACGTCATTTTAATAATATACGCATGCTCAAATGGAGACGCGCCTGCGGTATTTTCGGTTTCCCGCCGGCACGTCATTGAAATCTAAAAGCACGTGCTACAGTTGACGTCATCGTTTTCGACCCTCCACACTAACACGATATTTTTACGGATTCGCTTATATTCACTTTCGAGAGCGTTTTCAAACTTATACAGATTCGATGAAAACGATCAGCGTGTTAGTGTGGACGGAAGGCCTAACGTATCAAATTACGGATATACGGATTCAAACGAAAACGCGTTAATGTGGACGGGCCCTAAGTTTGTTTTAAAAATAACAGTTTAACTACAAAACGATCATGATTGATCACTTCATGGACCCATTACAAAGCAGACTAAAATAATCGAAACATCGTATCGTCCTTATTATTTGCATATTCACGATCTAAAAATAATAGTGGTGACTGTCTTTGATACTTTGATATTGTTAGATAATATAGGCCGTATTAGCGAAAATAATGTGGATAATGTGATTTTTGCAGGCATGTGGGGCCTTGAATATATTTTCCCTGAATTATTTCTTCCGAGTAAGTATCCAACAGCATCGTAGCACCATTAAGTCCTTTTATTATCCAACTGCAACGAGAGGAGTACAAATATCGCAGGGGTGAGACTGGGACGAGTACAAATATCCCGCGATATTGTATACTTCCAAACTATTTTCACTAATTTCGTCCATTCTCACTTCAAAACAACGGGAAATATAATTTCGGATAATAAACAACTTATTAGACATTTTAATGTACAATTTCTTTGAACATTTTTTCTCGTATTTGTAAGACGGGCTCGACAAAATATACATATTGTACATTTAAAATATATATGTATTGGCCCCTTATGTTATGGCCTCCTCTCTGTAAAGCCACCTCCTTTCTCTACATATAAGCTTACCACTCTATCTTACCTAGACTAGGTTGCAATGCTGATTTGTTTTCCGAGAGGAAAGAGGACAGAACGTCTGTCTGTCTTTCCTCTAGAATCCATTCCATCGGGTAAGGGGCGGACCATTAGAAATTGGGCGAGTGGAGTGTGGCAATTTGTTTGCGAATGATATGATTTTTTTTATTTTTATTTTTTATTTTTTTTTTGGGGGGGGGAGGTTCAGAAACTTGTGCCCTCTCGGAATATTACCACTGTATGCATTGCTATACGCGACCTCAAAATTCACTGTTGCGATGGGCGATGGGCGATTTTTGGCTGTCAATCAAACCAAAACGCTGGATTCGGCCTCTTCAGTGGGTCGAAATTGATTGCTAAATCAACCAAAATAGCCCTAAGCTATCCTTTGTCTTCCTTGCCTCGAACGTTTGACTTTCAGGTTCACGAAAATTAACATTACAGTAACAACCAATCGCAACAGTGAATTTTGAGGTCGCATAGCAATGCATACGGTGGTAATATTCCGAGAGAGCACTAGAGCCTATCAGCGTTATATCACTCTCTTGACAGGCGATTCAAGAGGACATGTCCAAACACGGGCATGAGCCGGTCAAGTTCATGGATGTCAAGGTAATACAGGGGCGTAGCCAGCACTTATGAGAGGGGGGGTTCCAAAATTCAAAAAATAAAAAACTCCACATAGATCGGACGTGTTTTTTGCGTTCTCGTCACAGGAAACCCAGCCAAAAATATTGATCTCAGGGAAAAACTAGCGTTTGAAGAAATTTGCTACATTTTATTGGAGCTTTTATTTGTTGTCTATTAAATATTTACAATTTTAGTAGTTAGTCGGTCCAGAACAGAGGCGAGGGGGGGTTCCGCTGCGGGAGAGGGGGGTTCTGGAACCCCCCCCCCCCCCCCCCCCCCCCCCCTGCCTACGCCCCTGCAGTAAAGTAGTCAAATAGTTAATCGTGCACAAACGTTTTTCAGTAAAAGCCATTCTCGTAATAAAAGCTCTCCGCCTCGGGCGAATTTATTTTCCACGCCAAGTGCCATAAAGTGGACGTAATTGACAATATTATTTTTTACGCCCACTTCAAGATGGCGGCTAACTAGTATAAATATTCATTATGATTCACATATTCTCGTTCTACGAGTGAATTAAAAGGAGGATGTTGACCTGCGATCTCTCTCGTAGCTCAAGTGTAAGATGTTGGGTTATGAATAGGTAATTTGCACAGTGTTGAGGGTTCGCACCGTCATGAATACGTTTTCCTTTTTTCTCAATAACTTGCCTTCTCAATAAAGTGCCATAAAGTCGGCGTAAATAAAAAAAATCGCCCGGCGCGGGATGTTTTTTTTTTAATGCTGCTGAAAAAAAACTAAGAACGTTTCGTGAGAAAAGATTATCTTATATTCTTGCTTGGTTTGCTTTGAAGCACTTCCATAAATTTTGAATATTTTTTAACAAATATATATTTAAAGAGCCACTGTCAGCCTAGCAACATACCGAGACAGAGAAAGAATCCATTTCCATCGGCTGATTTAGGGAATGTAGCGCGATATTTGCGATTGAATTCGATAACTGAATAATAAAACGTTTTAGAAGATTTTTTCAAGATTTCTATTCGTAATTCGTTGTCTCATATCGACTGAAAACAATAACAAAGGAATGGCTGACACAGGCTCTTTAAACGTATTCATGTTTGCAAGTGCATGTGCACAAACCACTGTTATCCATTCTCGTTTGCGTGACTTCCGGTTTTGATGCTTGTCAGGTGTGCAACATTAAAGACCTCTTTACCTTGGGCGTAATGTTGTCCAGATCACGTGGCATTCATTTGAATGTTCTTGCTTTGTTTGGGTTGCCTCCATATTCATAAAAACAAAGAAAGAATACTCATGGGAATGCCACGTGATCTGAAATGTTACAACATTACGCTCAAGGTAAAGAGGTCTATTACCCTCCCAAATCTGTCGTATATGAATCTGACGAATTCCGTGCCTTTTACGTGACATGCTCTCGACCAATAAGATACTAGAAGAAAATGAACATTGAGGCTTGGTTTATACTAATAAAGGGATTGATCTGCTTTCATTATGTATAGGATGAGATATTTGACATGGTTAAGCCTCAAGACCCATACAAGATCGCACTACAGGACCTTATTAACAGGTAACATCTGGCGGATGAAAAATATTATTTCTGAGGTTTTATCGGATATTTCCATCGTGAAAGCGTGCGCTTTACAACAACTAAAATTTAACACGGCCGACAAATTCCTGGCTGCGTCTGACATATCCGCGGGCGCGTCTTTACCGCGTCTGACATACTCATGGGCGCGTCTTTCACGCGTCTGACCCCTTCATGAGCGCGTCTTCTAGGCGTCTGACATATTCATGGGCGCGTGTTATTGTGTCTGACATATCCATGAGCGCGTCTTAATCTTGCCTGATATTCATGGCGCGTCTTTCATGCGAATGGCATATTCATGGGCGCGTCTTTCACGCGTCTGGCATATCCATTGGCGCGTCTTTATCGTGTCTGACATATTCATGGGCTCGTCTTTGCCGCGTCTGACATACTCATGGGCGCGTCTTTCACGCGTCTGACCCCTTCATGAGCGCGTCTTCTAGGCGTCTGACATATTCATGGGCGCGTCTTTATTGTGTCTGACATATCCATGAGCGCGTCTTAATCTTGCCTGATATTCATGGCCGCGTCTTTCATGCGAATGGCATATTCATGGGCGCGTCTTTCACGCGTCTGACATATCCATTGGCGCGTCTTTATCGTGTCTGACATATTCATGGGCTCGTCTTTGCCGCATCTGACACACTCATGGACGCGTCTTTCACGCATCTGACATATCCAGGGGCGCGTCTTTACCGCGTCTGACACATTCATGGGCGCGCTTTTATCGTGTCTGACATACCCATGGTTGCGTCTTTACCGCATCTGACATATTCATGGGCGCGTCTTTCACGCGTCTGACAAATTCCTGGCTTCGTCTTTACCGCGTCTGACATATCCATGGGCGCGTCTTTATTGTGTCTGACATACTCATGGGCGCGTTATTATTGTGTCTGACATATCCATTGGCGCGTCTTTCAAGCGTCTGACATATTCATGGGCGCGTCTTTCACGCGTCTGGCATATCCATGGGCGCGTCTATCGTGTCTGACATATCCATGTGCGCGTCTTTCACGCGTCTGACATATTCATGGGCGCGTCTTTATTGTGTCTGACATACTCATGGGCGCGTTATTATTGTGTCTGACATATCCATTGGCGCGTCTTTCACGCGTCTGACATATTCATGGGCGCGTCTTTCACGCGTCTGGCATATCCATGGGCGCGTCTATCGTGTCTGACATATCCATGTGCGCGTCTTTCACGCGTCTGACATATTCATGGGCGCGTCTTTCACGCGTCTGATATATCCATTGGCGCATCGTAACGCGGCTAGCATATTCATTGTTTTGTTTTTGCTTCAGTGGTCAAGGGGAGACGGTGACGAGCATACTGATCGATCTGAATGGGTTCTGGTCGTACGAAAACAGAGAGGTCTTTGCGCAGAACGAGGCCGTGGACGAGTGACCAGGTGCCGATATTAATAGCGTATATTACTTACCTTGTTGCAATAGCAAACGCTCTAACAAATAGTCTAATATAGTCTAACAAATATTATGGCTAATTTACAGCTCTTTCATGATACAAATTTTGACAAAAGATACTCGTTTTACTTACGTGTGTGATAGAGCGGTTTTCACATGACTGTCGTGGAAACAATTGCAATTGAGCAATCACTAGCCAATCAGAGTCGAGAGAAATCTCGACTTGTTCCTAAATGGCTTTTTTCTTAGCCAATTGCAAGCCGAACCAATTACTAAGTAATTACACAATTGTATTTACTACAGAATTTGATTGGCTGAGAAAAACGAGTAGCCAATGATAACGCAAAGCAATCGCAATTACATAACAAGTAGTGACAGGCCCTGAGTGTGATTGTCGTGGCTGATTTATGGTTGTGAGCCAAACTTTTTTATGCCCCTTTGTATAACCAAACTCATGCCTAAAATGTCCTCGCCTTCCCTATTAGTTTGAGAAATCTCATTAGTCACAGGAAATTTCTGCAGAAACCCATCCATGGGAAAAGCTGAATTTCCCAAGGCAAGCGCATGGAAAGTGTTCGGAATTCACATGGATAGCCACGAGAAATCCGAACGCTTCCGATTCTCCTACCATGGGAAATTCAGCTTTTCCCGTGGATGGCTTTCCCCTTGGAGTGCCGGTTTGCAATGATGGGTAGAGCCGACATAGGGTATTACATTTCTGCGTATTTCACACATGTCGGGCGCTTTAAGGCTATTTTCTGTCCTTTGGGTTGAATTGAAACGGCACTGCGATTTTTCAAGAATGAATTGGAATTTCAGGTAGAATCCTATGATATCTCTTTTTTGTGTAAATTGAGGACGAGATATCATAGGACTCAAGTCTATTCAAAGCGTTCAGTCGGTAGATTCCGCCGAAAATAGCACTCAAAAAGACGATATCGCCCTCGTCGCTGCGCGACTCGTGCGACTCGTGCTTTTTTCGTGCTATTTTCTTAGCGGAATGTAGCCTCCTGAAGCTTTGAATAATCCTATACAATCCCAAAGCTCAATTCTTATGCGCTCGTTGATTGGCTTAAAACGAGTGTTTAACGTAGAATCCTGGGATATCTCTTTTTTGTGTAAATTGGGACGGGGGGGGGGGGGGGGGGGGGGGGGTTGTGCGACGCTTATATGGCTGCCACCTGAGTTTGAATATTTAATATATACTTGTTAATTCATTTACTATATACTTGTTAATTAAGGATTCAAGTCTATTCAAAGCGTTCATGCGGTAGATTCCGCCGAAAATAGCACTCAAAAAGGCGATATCGCCCTCGTCGCTGAAAATGTCATAAAACAGTCACTCTTTGTTCCACAAAAAGTTCCTCTTCACCTAGTAGTTCGTGTTGAGTACGGGTGCTTTTTTCGTTGTTCGTTTTGCGAATTATTGGGGTGAGGAATGGTAAGCTTGCGCCGACCAGTTGGAGGGCACCAGCGGCGTAGAACGCAGAGTTGTACGATCCACTCTTATCAGCTATCAAACCTGCCAAGGGAAAGGGACAAGGGTATGTCAGAAATTCAATAGAGCAGATTTCGTATGACTGTGAAAAGTACCGCCACAAAGTTGTTCCGCGCCGCGACCGTGATCGTACCGCGACTACGCGATTTCATTGGCGATTTCATTCCATCTACAGCAGTCCAGGTTCCGTACCGCCACCGCGACAGTACCGCGGCAGTTTTCACAGTCATACGAAATCTGCTCTATGCGCACTGCATACGCCTATATGCGATTATATTGTGACGTCAGTGATTACGATTTTTTCTCATTTGCATAAGCATTAGTGAAAATCAGCAAGCGTAACGGAGGTACAAAAAGAAATGATCTGAATTTCAATAGCGTCTGGTGAATGAAGCGTACTAAGAAAGTTTGACGTTCGTAACCCAAATTATGAGCGCATGGCTCAAAGCTCAATTTGCAAGAAACATGAGGGTTAATGACCTTCCTGCCCTACAAAAAAATCAAGTCTTGAAAAATATAATAAAATTGCTCAAGATCAAATAATTGCTATTCCGAAGAACGCATTGACGATTTTCACTAAGTTTTGAATGATCCACGCAGGTTTTTAAAATTCTGAAGCTAGACCCTGCTTATGCAAATGATTAAACAAATAACCGCCTATTTCACAAAAGAGGTTGCACCACCCTCACAACTGACTGTTGTAGCTCTGGGTGCATCATGGGAGGAGCTAAGAGGAACGAAATGGACGATTCCAGCTTTAACGCACGCAAGAGCTGCATTCTGGTTGTTGTGGGAATAAAGAAGAGCGCGCGAGCTTATAGCTGGAATCGTCCATTATCTCATCGAGTAGTTCAAAATTCAACATTGTTGAACTACGATGTGATTGGCAGTTGACAACGTTCAACACAGTAGAATTGGTTTGACATCCCCATTCAACATTATTCAACACTAATGGCTGATTCAACAAATGTTGAATTAAGAAGTAATCGATTTGAAAATCGAGTAACGATTAACGAGTAAAATTCTTGGAACCAAATAATTTACATCAAAGTATAGATTTCTGTCTTACTGTTTTTGATATCTGATCTAAAACTCCAAACATCGAAAATGAATCCTGAAATTTGTAGAAATCCATACAATTTACATAGGTTGACAGCACCATGAAATGAACATCAACAGCCAACAACCATTCCTTCACAACAACAACAAATATTTCGCAGGTTTCCTTGGGAATTTCCTCTCGGTGTTATCGCCAATTCTTTATTTTATCAAGACTTTAGAAAATACTACAAACAAGGAAATTGTATGGTACTCTATCTAAAAATTGTTTCCACTTTTATGTCAAAATTACTCGATTTCTTGGCAGATTTCCTCTGAAGTTGAAACAAATGTTCAATTAGTTTGGCTCAAGTCCTATATTGCGTATGGCAGTGCCCTCCAAGTTGTTTACCTCCAAGTCCGCTCAATCATGGAGTTATAATGCGGATAATAACTCCATGGCTCAGTTTTTATGGGAAAACATGTCTTTAAAATATACACTTTTCTGACGATGATGGGGGGGAGGAACCTCACGAGATTCTTAAGCCCTGGATAAACTAGATAGAACACATGTAGCGCGCAACATTGTAGCCGGGCACTTGTTTCCTTCATGTTTCTCAACACGCGAGAAGCATTGTTGCGCGCGACAAGCCGGGACACAAAAAAATGTAGCCGGGACACAAAAAATGTTCTGCGCCGGATTAAAAAAAACATTTTATGTGTCCGAGACACACGCGATGTTTCCTAGTTAAGCCACTCGGGGAAACATGCAGGACGCTACGAATGTTCTGCGCTACATGTGTCTTAGGCACCGTCCACACTACGCCGGCTAAATTTGAAAACGGCTAATTTGCCCCGAAAACGGAACAAATATTTTCTGTCCACACTACGCCGGCTAAATGTGAAAACGCACAAAAACGTCAGCTAAGCGCATGTGCGAAAAAGAAAAACGAGAGCCCGCGGTCATAATTTCCTCACAGACGTGTGGTACGACGTCATCGTTTTCGAAAAGATCCGTTTTCGCCGTCAACACTAAAACGCGTAGCCGGCGTTTTCAATTTAGCCACTTTCGGTAGCGTTTTCGAAAAGCTCCGTTTTCGGTGGGAAATTTAGCCGGCGTAGTGTGGACGGAAGGCACAACCGTATAAAAAATTAGCCGTTTTCAAATTTAGCCGGCGTAGTGTGGACGGGGCCTTAGTTAGCTTTGGTATGGATACTTGCATTTACCTGAAATAGATGGTGCCACCGCAAATGAAACCCCCGAGAAGAATAGATACACGCCTAGCCCCTGTCCCCTCACGTCCATGGGTAGTATAGACAGCACAAAACAGTGTATCGGTGTGTACATGAGCCCTTCTCCCGCACCATAGCCCACAGCGTATAGCACTAGGTACTTGTAATCTCTGAAACAGGGATTTAAGGGGCTATGTCACGGCTGTTTCAACTAAATGCATATAAAATAAGGCCAGTGATCTACTTAAGCAATAAAAGTACTTTCCGCGTGCTCTCTGCTTTCTTACAAACACGAGGGGGATGTTGGGAGAACTGATCAAAACTTAAAAGACACGAGCCGAAGGCGAGTGTCTTTCAAGTTTTATCAGTTCGACCAACATTCCCCGAGTGTTTGTAAAAAACCAGAGAGCACGCAGAAAGTATTTTTATTGCTTTTAGAAAATAACATACACACGCGCGACAGCGTTGCGTGACAATCGTGTTTCTCAGGTCTCTTACAAACACGCTTTTAAACCAATCAGAATGCGCACATTCACAATACAACATAGGTGTTATTTTCTAAATAGTCTTAGAAAGAAAAAGTAACTAGACAGTGTATAGGCATTCTATCGTAAGATTTTAAATAGCTTTCGCTATCAGATTTCCAAGTTTGAAAACTGTTCAGTCTGGTAAGAAATCAAAAATACCATTTTGCAATCCATTTCCATCCGCTTGATAACACACGAAAATACTACAACTGTTTACTTATCTAACAGTTAAAAGGTTATTCAACACACCTAGATGATTATTTTGTTCATTCATTGTAGATTTTACTGCATTTAATTTGACCCTAAAACCGTGTCACTGGAAGTGCGACAAGCTTGGTGATGGGCGATACTTTGGGAAGCCTGTGTTTTTCACTAAAGAGAGACTTAAGCGGGAATGTCTGTTTACCCAAGCGTGCATGTTGTTCAAAATGGCGGGAATAAAAGTTAGGAGAGTTTCAACTATCTTGTTAGAAGTAAAGGGTACGACCACGAAGAGTCGAAAGCTTGGGCTTGCTTTGTTATCACTTGAGAGAGCATGAGCAGTGGTTTTGTAACATTCCTGCATGTAAGACCACAAGAGAGGCAAAAGCCCGGGGGGGGGGGACTCCAATATTTTTTTGTCGGGGATGATCGTCGGAAATTTTCAGTTTCACCCCTAAAAGATACCAAACATGGTGGGCCATGGCGTGGCTCAAAAAAAATATTACCCTAAACGATGAGGTACCAATGTACCAAGTAGGCGCGAAGGACACAAGTAAAAGGTGAAAGATACCAATCAAGAAATTTCCGTGTTTGTTTCTAATTTCTCGAATCGAATAATCTCTCTTTCTTACACGGTTTTTAGAAGCACCATCATAAGAAAAAACAATTTGGACACAGTTTCGGCCCTAAAAGATACCAATCTCCCTAAAGATCACGATCACCCCTAAAAGAGACCAAACCATCGTGATTTTAACCCCTAAGAGATACGACGATCATCCCCGACCAAAAAATATGGGAGGCAAAAGCACGCCTATGAGTTATACCCTGGCGGTAGCGAAACGTGTTGGATTGGATGAAAGCCAGGAAATGGAAAATGACAAGATCAGAAAACGTTTAGACCTAGTAGTGCCTCTGGGCTATTGACTCAGAGGCCATGAGGGCGAGAGGAATACTTGTTAAAGAATCCTCTGTATAAGAGAATCCTCGAAACTCAGAGAATCCTCGTTTCCGCTGTGCCGACCTCATCACTAGCCCCCGGGGGGAAGGTGGGGTACTTGAATGTGAAAATGGTAGGGATGATCGTCGGGAAGACCGAATTTCCACCCTAAAAAACTATCAGTACCTGGTGAGAAAAAATTCCACCCTGAAAAAATACGCCTCCTTCTCGCCTAGGGAACCTTCTCGCCGAATTTAGGGAGTACTTCATTCTCCCCGGGTCACTAGCATGCTCTACCACAGATCAGAAAAGACCCCTCAGTCGGGACTTTATATGAAACACACCACGCACACATCGACTTACCTAGCAAGCGGAAGGAGTAGGTTAGATAATGCCAGCAAGAAGGCACCGAACTGGTAGATCCGTAGGAGGGGAACCTTCTCGCCGAGCTTTCCGCATAAAAGCCGTGAGATAAGCGAGGAGAGCCCGATGGTGAAGTAGAGCCATGAGGCTTGGTCACTGGAGAAGGACAGATTCCTACAATGTTTGGCCTGTGAAGAAAGAGCGGATTTCAGATGACCGTCATAAGTAACTCGGACTTGCATTAAGTCAGCGTTTTTATTGCTCGAGAGCAAAGTCTTTCGTCTTTCAGCCAATCAAATTGCGAACTAAAACAAAGCGCGCCATTACTCTGGTCACGTCTTGGGGGGGGGGGGGCCTTGGTCATTCTTTGTTTTTGCTGGGGGGGGGCAAGCAGGTTTTTCCCACATGTTGACACTAAAAAGTTTACTTCGCTGGGGGGGAACTGCCCCCTCTGTCCCTATGCTACAATGGGGGCCAAAAATAAGTAAACACTTGCTATCCAGGCTGTTCCCCGCTCCCCTGTTCAATGTTGTTTGGTGCGCGCAGCGTTCAATTCAAATTGGCATGCTCCAACATTGGAAGGGGGAACGGGGTGTTTACGATAATTTTGTCCGCCGCTGTAGCTACGGCACTGCTAAACGCAAGTCTGACTTACTTCGCCTCCTGATTGGTTTGTTGTTGTTGAGTGGCAAAGTGTTCGCTTTTCTAAATAGAGCTGTTTATAATATATCGACGTAGACTACAAATTCACAAAAACAGCTCCAAGAAGCATTTCGTGATATATTTTTTAAAAAGTGGTCTAAGATAAGCGTGACACTTACTAGATGAACGGGCGGCATTGCGTGACCAAGGCAGGTGATGGAAACCATTGCAGTGCAAAGCACAAACAAAGGGTCTCTGAACACAGTGCAGCAAGCAGGTGCGCTACATTGGCTGTTATTGGTACGCCTTCGTGGAGGCTTTTTACGATTGTCACGCAGAAGTCCACCTCCAAGAAACGGCACCAGCGACACCCCAGCAATGCACAAGAATGTTTTTCTCCATCCAACTGTCTTGTAAAATGTTTGGACGAGCAAACTCATCATTAGCATCCCAGCCCCCGGCCCTACTGATACTGCGGCCGTGACAAATAGAAGATACTTTTTAAAATAATTCGGCAATATTACCAAGGAGCTGATATACACCAAGTTTACTCCAAAGCCAAAGATTATGCCGTATGAGACCAGCAAGACCGCGATATTTGGGGTAAAACAAGACGCGAGAAGGCCAACTGCGCATATAAAACCCCCCATGACCATGGTTACTCGACATCCAAAGCTGTCGCAGAGCTTCCCCCCAATCGGCCCCAGCATGATGGAATTGGCAAATGCTATGGCTCCTGGGATTGCTGTTGGGAAAAAACCGAGAGCTAGTGATGAGAGGTGGAATCGTTTGGTACCAACAAGAGTCTATTACCAAGCTAGGACACATGTAGCGCGCAACATTGTAACCGGGTACATGTTTCCTTCATGTTTCCATTATGTTTCCCTGTTTAGAAACGCGAGAAACATTTTCGCGCGCAACAAATTTTGTAGCAGGGAAACAAAGAAATGTTTTCTTGCGTAAGGAATTCCGACTTGGTAGTTACCCTATATCTAAATACGTGTGTACCTTTCAATTTCACCTTTTCGTGTGTGCCTTCAGAAGGTTTCAATCAACCTCGTCCCCAGGGTCTTCTCGGTCATTTCAAAATGGCGGTTGACTCGGGAGAAGACCCTGGGGGAGGCTGAGTGACATGACCACTGTTTGAAAACATGGGAACGAAGTTTGTCCTTTGTTTCGAAACGGTCATGTGACTCAATCTCCCCCAGGGTCTTCTCCCGAGATTTTGAGAAACGACTCGAAGAGCGCACAGGCAATAAGCAATAATCCCAAGTTTCAGGGCAATCCGTTAAAAGGTACCGAAGTGATAGGTATTTTTATTTTTTTGGGGAGCAAGATTTCGTTTTGCGACAGTCCGGAAGGCGCGATACTGCGTTTTGAATCTATACATCTACTTATTTGGTATATACTAAAACTAGTAGTATCTATTTAGATAGTGAAGTGCTCGAAAGCTACTCTTTCTAGGATGAAGTGTTTTGTTTGCTAGTGCGTATAAAAATGAGGCGTCGGGTTTAGCCGTAAATCCCACAAGATATTGGCTCTTTCCTTGAAACGCTTTAAACTTTCGCATAATCTTTCATGGAATTCAGTTCTTTTTTACAATTTTGTAAAATGGCCACAATATCGGTGTATTGTTGTGTGGCAAAAAGCTAATGAGCTCATATGTACGAAAGCCGAGAAGGGACATTGGATTTCAGAGATCTTAAAATCGCCTTCAGAGTTCTTAAAATTCACTTCAGAGTTCTTAAATTTGGAACCCTCTCCGGATCCGCCACTGTAATTCCGTAATGCTCCGATATCAATGATCACTGTAATCATACGACGGCCATGTTACAATCGAACGAACGAGAATATTTTAACTTAAAACATTCCTTATTCCGCTAGCTTTACGGACGATTGAATATTCCCATTCCTTTATACTAGTTTTCCCGGATATTCCCAATCAAACCTGGATATTCTTTATTCTCTTAGGAAATCTGAAATATTCCGTATTCCCTACTTTTCCAATGAAGTATTCCGTATTCCTTAGCTTTTTTGAATTGTCATTGAATTATATGTAGCTCTTCCTCTTCTATCTAGTCTATTCAATTGCCATTTGATACGATTACTGTTAGCTTATAAAATCTATATATTAATACCGTAAGGGAATTCGTGTCCGCACTCACTCCGCTTAGCCCTGAAGCTGTGCCGCCAAAAGAAGTTCGCAAACCTGAAGAGAAGCTGGAAATCTTGACCGTGGGCGTGTTTTTGTTGGGAAAGATTCACCCTGGGCAAAGTTCTAATTCAAGCGATTTCTTAAGCGAGGGACAAAATCTCCCACAGAAACTAAAAAAGAACTCAGTTCGCGCAGCCGAAAGCACCAAAGACATTGAAACCTAAATGGTTCTCTCACAGATTACATACAGGAATGTGCAGGGATAATTCTAAATTGAAAGATTTGAGCTGAGAAAAATTTTCATTCAAGTTTCAACAAACGTACACACTATCTTGCTTCCCTCGGAGCACGTGCTAAGCCGAAATGACGCATTTACAAAACAAAGTCCGTGAAAGTCATGAATAATAATCTCTAAGTATAAATCCTGACGGCTCTATCGCAAAACGGAGGACACAGTCCCGAAGAGAAGGAGGAAATCCCTCCAGTGGGCATGTTTTTGTTAGAAAAGATTCACTTTGGGCTAAGTTCTAATTCAAGCTATTTTTTAAGCGAGGGATAAAGCCGAAAAAATATAAATAATATAAACTAAAAAAATTCTTAGTCCTTAGACCATTTTACTTGATCTGTTTCTTCTCGCCCCTCACTGAGATATGATAAACATACAAACAATTCCGAAGTCAAATTGCGCTTTCGATTTTCACGGGTTCTTTGACCGATTTGAGAGACGGACACGCGTGATTTTGACGCACCATTCAAATACTCATTAATTATTCATGACCTAATCAGCCAACCAGAGCTCTCATTTTGTACCACGTGCAGTACCTTGAAATCCCAGGAAGATACTGCGGTCATGGCTAAAAGGGATAACTCAGAAGGACCTGATTAATAATTCATAGGACAAACAATAGAACGAAGCTACATGGCATATGTAGCTTCGTTCTACCGTGAAGCCTATGAATTATTAATCAGGTCCTTCTGAGTCATCCCTTTTAGCCATGACCAGATACTGCAAGTGGGACTTGAAAACTTTTCAAGGTCCAAGGACCTTTGAACTATGAATATACATAGTTCAAAGGTCCTTGGATCTAGAAATGTTTTCTAGATCCAAGGACCTTTGAACTATGAATATTCATAATTTCAAGGTCCTCACCCTCGAAAAGTTTTTCTACAAGTCAGTCTTTGCGCAGTGCAAAGGCAGACCGTAGGAACCACTCCGTGAGAAGACAAAAGTCTCCTCTCTCGGAGAAGTCAATACAAAGAATTTTGGTTGGAGACTATATGCTTGTGCGCCGCCAACCTCCATGTGGGACAGGCTTTATGGAAACACTCTTGATCTTTTCACTTCTGCGCATGACTAGTGACGCAATCCAAGTTCATAATTTTCATAATTTCAAGGCACTCGCCATCGAAATGTTTTTGTACTAGTATTCAATGGCAGACTATAGAAACTGTTCCGTGAGAAGACACGCGTCTTCTCTTTCGGAGAAGTAAAATACAAAGGATCTTGTTCCAGAGGCCTTGTGGAAACAATCTTGACCTTTTCATTTGTGCGCATGACTGGTGACGTAATTCAAGTTTCACAAGTAAAAAAATATGATTATATTGATAAATCCTGTTTGGGTAGGGTACAGAGGGGTGGTGATTGAAGATTATGTCAGGCTGAGTATTTCAAATGACCAAGGAATAAAAAAATAAATAAATGGAGATGTTTCAACATTGATCGTTTTCCCTCTGTGTTGGCTAATTAGGTCATGAATAATTATTGATTATTTGAAGTAATTCAAAAGCCTCCTATTCGGACTTGACGGGATTTCAAAGCCCACGCAATTAGTTTTGCGCGGACTTTGAAATCCCGTCAAGTCCTCATAGTCGGCTTTTAAATATTACATCAGGGAGACCAGTGCAAAAAATCCATATGGCCATTGTGCTTTTTTTTTTCGTTTTTTTTTTTTTAAACAGAGAACACTTTCAGTAAAATAAATTTCCCCCTTACACTTCGTGAATTTTTCACGGGCATCAGCTAGTCGGATTAAATTGTCCATGAGTGTTACTACTAAACAAAGTGGCATTACTAAATCCACGGAACCCTCTTGAACATCAGAACAGTTTTTTTAGAACAAGGATCTTATTGTGATACCCAGACCACAATATTCTCCAGAATACTGGCCGTATCACTCTTCGAAGGAATGAAGAAGAAACGTCCCCCCCTCATTTTAAGAACAACGCAATTTAAGAACTCTGAAGTCAATTTTAAGAACAGCAAAATTTAAGAACTCTGAAGTCAATTTTAAGAACAGCGAAATTTAAGAACTCTGAAGTCAATTTTAAGAACACCGAAATTTAAGAACTCTGAAGTCAATTTTAAGAACACCGAAATTTAAGAACTCTGAAGTCAATTTTAAGAACAGCGAAATTTAAGAACACTGAAATCCAATTGCCCTTCTCGGCTTTCGTACATATGTTCTCCTGTGAAATTTTGCAATTTAATAATTGCATCGCACCAAGAGGAATAAAGATAGAGCTCAGATTTTCTCGACAGGTTCAACGTTCCCTACTTTCCTTTGTGGTCAATATTCAGGATATGATTGTACAGAACATCGCATTCCCGAAATCGTTATGTTAATTAGGCAAAAAGCGTAAACAGAAATCCGCTTATATCTACCACTATTCACCTCCTCTAGTTTGGGGATGTTGTTAAATATTATAAGTGGTCGCCGGGCGCCCCTGAAGTGTATAAAGTTTGTCCTCGGCCATATAAGTTTTGCATGGACTTTACCCGTAATTGCTTGTCCTTCCTTGAATTCATCGTCAATAGCAGGAAACAGAATCCCATATGTAGAGGACCCGCCATTGGCTATCAGACTTGACGAGAAAAGGAACATGCAAACCATCCACGACCAGGGACCATCGACCCGCGTAAAATGCTTGACCCCGCCATGCTGCGGCTGCTCGTCGACGTTTTCTACGCAAAGATGTTGCTCTATGACACTCGGCTCGCACCCGGCTTCTGCATTCGCCGGGCATTCGTCTTTCAAGAACATACACAGATGTCACACGTTTTATATTTGCTCTGTAGTGACTTGGACACCTGTTGCGGATTACGATGCTGCAAACAAAAACCGCTATTAATAGCTATCAATAGACCTTTGTCGGGGTTTTTTGTATTTCCAAATCGGACCACGGAAAGAAAATGCATCAACACAGCAGGAAAGAGCACCTAAACTTTAGTAGTAAAACTGCGAAGTTAAAGACGAAAAATGATAGAATTGCGACAGTTGAGCCTCCAAGTGTAACTTCATAGGGCTTGTTACATGGGAGGAAACTTGACCTGGGCGAGCGTTTATACACCTTAATTCGAAAAGCTCGCTAGTGGCAATTACTATATTTAAAGGTTTAAAGGTAAAGGTCATTGGTCTTTGGTCATTGAACGCCTTTGTTTCGTGGTCACTGAAGCAAAGAATTCCTTTGTTTCGCGCTATAATTGAAAGACCAAACGCCAATCAACCTTTATTGAATTAGGTGTATGCAGAAACATAGAGCGGATTTCAGATGACTGTCATGAGTAATTCGCAATTACTTTGTAATTACTCCTATAGGTTTTATTCAGAATTGGTGTAATTACTTTGCGATTGGCTTCACTACAGTCATATGAAAACCGCCTCTATAAGTGAGTTGAAACGTGTAACAAACATACATTGCTTTAGTGCCAAGCTGCGGAATATTCGCAGAATAAACAATTGAACAGACTTTGAAAATAATGTTGTTGCAAGACTTCAAGATGTTAAATGTTAGCACATTATCACTTACAACTGTTGTTCTACTTTATTTGAGCGAAAAATGAAATATTATGAAGAGAAAACCTGCTTGGGTTAGCAGTCAAGAGTTCATTATTGACCAAATATGGTCATAAACAAACCGCGAATAATCCACAGCTTGGTTTGCCGTTACATGTTTCAACTAAGTTATATGTTTCTGGTGTATGACAAAATGTTCTCTTGACAAACGTACTCGAAATACTCAAAAGTACTCAAGAATAAAAAAAGGAAAGCTTACAATAATTTTAGTTAGTTTTGCAATCAATGTCGACCCACTGAAGTACAGTAAAAACCCGCGTATAAGAACCTGTAAGGCTAAAATTTTCATTTAAAGCCCCCTCTTCACAAGAACCTATTTAGGCTAAAATTCTAAGTTAGGTTCTTATCAGTGGAGTTGCTGTAGATGTATAGGTATAGAAACTGCTAAATTAAGATCATCATCTGATTACATTTAAAAGAAACTTGACATAACATTTTTTTTCTTTCAAGCTTAAGTACTATGTTGAATGTCCATTGTGTTAACCATTCAAATAATTCCTCAAATGTATTTGTAATATATTTTTAAATATATTACAAATATATTTAAAAATATATTTAAGAACCTAATTTAAGAACCTTGGTAGCCTAAATTTGCTTTAAGTACAATTTATATAAGAACCTGTTTAGGCTAAATTAAAAAATCAAGGTTCTTGTACGCGGGTTTTTACTGTAGCCGAATCCAACGTTTTGGTTTTGATCGACAGCAAAAAAAAAAATAAAATAAAAAATCGCCATATCGCCCATCGCAATAGTTAATTTTGAGGTCGCGTAGCAGTGCTTGATAGTTGTAAGCTTTTGAAAAGTTATTTTTGTTTTATCTTTTTTCCGTTTTCAAAACCAAAACATAAACACCACGGCGCGCAATGCTTTATGGACGTCCTCGCAAGTCAACGGTATTGGGCCTTTGATTAGCAAAAATATTATACATTTTGTAATTTTCTCGATTTTCTCGGCTGACCCAACTTTGCTACTTTTAATTTTTTTTTTACTTTTTGCTTTTACTGCTTAAAAGCAAATACTCTGCGCTTTTACTGCCCAGGGACCGGTTCCTGAAAGGTGGATTAGCGCTAATCTAGGAATAAATTTGCTAATCCAGGAATAAATTTAATCCTGGAATAAAATCGAGTTCCTGAAAGCGGGAATAGCGCTAATCCAGGATTAAAATCGGGATAACTTTATACCACCTCTCGAGGAGGTAATAAGTCGCTTTTCTAGGAATAAGTCAGAGAAAACAAGATGGCCGACTTCCTGATGTTTGGCGGTCTCGTCGACAAGAGAGCAAAACCCGGCGTTTTCGGCAATTCAATGCCAAGTTTGAGGAATATGGCAACGAGAAAAATATAAAATCGAGGTTCAGGTTCAACAGTGAGACGATTGGCTACCTTGTTGACTTGTTATCGCCTGATCTTGCAAGAAACACTTTAAGAAACCACGCTGTAACTCCCCCTTCTGCAAATCCTAGTGGCACGCCTCGGGAAGTTTCCTTGAAGTTATTGGTGATACGTTTGGCCTTCCTAAGTCCACTGTGTCCCGCTGTATCACGGAGGTTTCTAAAGCTCTAGTTCGTCGACAGAAAGAGTTTATAATTTGGCCAGAAGAGGCGGAGGATAAAGCGGATATCAAACAAGCTTTCTACGCCAAAAAGGGCTTCCCTGGAGTCATTGGTTGCATTGACTGTACCCATATAAGAATCCAAGGCCCACGTTTGAACGAGAATGATTTTTATTTGTCAACAGAAAAGGTTTCCATTCTGTCAACGTCCAAGCCGTTTGTGATAACAAAGGTCAGTTGCTGTCGGATCTACTATTAAGCATTTTATGCGGGGAAGGGGAAAGGACTGGGTTCCTCCACTGCATATAATTATAAAATTCGGCTTTCGTTTGCGTTTTTCTGTCGTGTTCTGGCTGTCCATGGTGAGAAGTATGGACACCAAGAAGTGAAGGCAGAATTTTTAAGACCTCTTTTATCGGACGGTGTAATTTGCAGGTGCAGGTGTGCAGGTGCGGGTTTGCAGGTGCAGGTGTGCAGGTGCAGGTGTGAATGTGTCTATAAATAGTCTATAATCCAGCACCAGCTGACAATTTCAGATAAGATAGGAGAAATGTTACTCCGAATAATGACAGTTTCATACTTAGGCGATATTCACCATAAATAGAAGACTGGATAAGAAAAGCAATATTTCGGTTTAATTCAAACCATCATCAGGCTAGTGTATTTCAAGAACACAAAGCTGCAGTCCCTTCAGCCAGATGGTTTGTGACTGTACAACAAACTTGCTGTTCCAAAACCCCGCACCAATTATCTAAAGAATAGTTTTCGCTATAGTGGTGCGGTGTTATGGAACAGCCTTCCCTTGCTACTTGTATTTCACTAGCCTGATGATGGTTTGAATTAAACCGAAATATTGCTTTTCTTATCCAGTCTTCTATTTATGGTGAATATCGCCTAACTAAGTATGAAACTGTCATTATACGGAGTAACATTTCTCCTATAAAATAGTCTATAATCTATGTACAGGTTATATTGATTCCAACTAACCAATTTTCCCCAGTTCGTCACCGAGTACAGGCCACAGGGCAGTCAAGAGCCGTGAGCAGTCAGAGCGCCAAATGCTGTTTTTTCATCAAAGTCGTTTTGTTTGATACTTCACAGGAATGGGGCTACCTTTTATCGAACGTTTCTTAGCTTAGAAAGAACAGTCAGCATCTTAACTAGCCCTATTGCGAGAGAAACATTGAAACGCCGCAGAGATTCAGCCATTTTGTTAACACAGGCAACCCACCTTATCGTGTTAAGGTGGGTTTGCCTGTGTAAACAAAACAAAATGGCCGTCACTCTGCAGCGTTTCGATGTTTCTGTTCTTTCTAAGCTAAGGGACCGGTCATTATTTATGTCGGAGAGGGGGGTGGAGGAGAAAATACCTGTGATCCAAAAAAATTTCAATAACCCCACCTGATAGCCTTGATTGTTTTCGGGAGCCCCCTCTGATAGACTGAAACAATTCAGGACCCCCCTTCCCCTCCATCCATGTCAGTCGAAATGATTCAAACAGGTCCTGAAGGGGGTCCAAATCCCATTTCTCAGTGTAAAAGTTTCGCAAGATCCCAGTCCTGAAGTTTTCCCAGTCAAAGTTTTCAAAATCCCAGCATTAAAAAGTGACTTTTAAACATGTGTACAGTGTTGTATTGCAGTCGTAGGGCAAAATTTTAAAAAGCAGTTCACAAATTTTTAAAGCCACTCTTTACAGACATTGATATTTGATTGTTGGTTCAGTTAAAGGCAAATTGAACTTTCTTAACATTTTTCCCATTTCTAGTTCTATTGGCCAAATCCCAGTCCCAGTGACTCCAATCCCATTTCCAAGCCTAACAAAATCACTCCCACAATGGCTATCATGGCAAGTCACTAAAACCTCCTACCTCCCCCTCTTTTCTGAAGACAGTATCTGGGTGTTAAGATTGAGTAGATGGCGAGCGCGTAGCGCGAGCCGAAATTTTTTTAGACTTTTTGCTGATATAGACAAAATAATTGTTTCTCAAGACCCCCCTTAACTGCCATTTTCGCCTTTCAAGACCCCCCTTGTGTTCGCTTAAAAAATTTCAGGGCCCCTCATTTTCTCCTCCACACCCCCCTCCGACTTAAATAATGACCGGTCCCTAAGAAACGTTCGATGAAAAAAATGTTGTTAAAGTAAATTATGTATTCAGCGGGCCACATCTCGGTCGCGTTTCAACCGATTCGCCTCATTTTTGGTGTGTAGCTTTCAATCGATATGCCCTTTCGAAATCAAGGAACAAATATTGCTAAATCGATTTTTTTAAATTTGTGACGTCATCACTTTAGGACTCTATACCTCGATTGAGTCAAATCACTTACGAATTATGTCTCTTTTGATCAGGCGATTGTATGCCGAGAGAATTCTCGAGGCGTCTGGATTGGTTTGCTTTTCTCAAAACGTTTTCAAGTAGACACTGAAACATATAACTGGTAGACATGAGTAGTGTGTGTATTTTTCCCTAGATTTTATACTATCACTATCAATCATAATATTAAGTTTATAAAAAAAAAATAGAAAAATATCCGCCATCCGTATCCGTGTTTTACAAACACCCGTCCACAAGACGCGACAGCTGAAATTCGAGCTCGCAATGTTTTGGTTGGG
Organism: Scolanthus callimorphus; assembly: GCA_033964015.1. NCBI lineage: Eukaryota > Metazoa > Cnidaria > Anthozoa > Actiniaria > Edwardsiidae > Scolanthus > Scolanthus callimorphus. The sequence continues at coordinate 25,009,712 of CM066915.1, forward strand.
GTTATTGTCCATTGTTTTCATTAGTCCCGAACTGGAAATGTACCGAGCTTATAATATGGCAGCCACGATAGCACTACCGTGATAAATATCAGTGTAATAAATCTACGGAACAGAATCTAGCGTTATTCTCAAAAGTATTAAGAGCGGCTCCGTGTTAATATCGAGTATCGTCGTGCAGGATAAAAAAATCGAAAATTCCCTAATTATGCCAGAAGAATACCTATGAGGTACTATTTATGGAAACGTATTTTTTTCTTCGATTAAATAAATATTTTTCCCTATCCCGACGGATTCGGTTTTGCGCGGCCGCCGAGTAGCAAATCGCCTCGAGTGAAAGCCTCTTTTTAGACGCTCGTTACGAGAAAACGAGATGGAGAATGCTAAAATCACAAATGCCAAATAAAAACACAGTGTTTCCTCTGTCTCTTGCCCTGACCTGAATACAATCGGATTAAATAACTATATTTGACATCTGGATGAAATTAGAGCCTTCACTCCACATTTCGTGTTCTCAAATTTAGGCCATTTTCAGGCACAAAAATTCGACATTGCTACATGGATTTGGCTCGAAGTGCCATATTCAACGGAAAGAGCAACATCTAAGCTTCAAAATAAGCGAATAAAATTTTTGGAAGCTTGTAATCCGCGCCGCTGGGAGCGAGCAATAAACACATCACTTGACGGAAATTTTGACCTTTTGTACTATCACGCAAACATACGCGATCATATAACGTGACAAGCAAACTAAACTTTTCTTTCACAATTTCGGTTCTACAACTCAACTTCATTTGTAGGCACATTATGGGAACCCAAAATAAAAAATCCAGGCTTTGTTATGTCGATGTAGAGGTATTATCAACACTAGTTCAAATTCGATGCGATCGCTAAAAATAGCAAACACACGATGAGTTATCTTATTTTCAGCGCCTCGGGGTAACTTACATAGAAATATAACAGTTTATCCTATAAATAAGCTCAATAATGATATTAATTACCTTAAAATGAAGTGTTGATGCACAGAACGTACAGAAAACCACGTCAACTTGGAAGAGTTTGCACGAGTCATGGTGTATGTTGCCGAACAGAGTGAAACAAACAATCTGTAACTGACAGCCGACCACAGGAATCCCACACTGGATGGAACCGGTTTCTCTTTTTGAGTGAAATTCTATTAAGAAACCATACAAATCGTATGCCATTCGTTTGGGAGGATTTCTTCTCTTTCTCGAAAAGAGTTTCAACTCTGTATGTGTGAAGCGATTTTTCTGGCGCGGTTCTATGGATGATCTATGATTGACAGCAGACAATCTGTAGATGAGAAAATTACTTGTGGTTGAGCTTCTGCACGGCTTGGTTTCAAATACTTACAACTCTGCTTGATTTTCTCTTATATTGCTCTTTCTCGTTGTATACATCTATTCGAAGATTATGTTTTACTATATCGATAATATGGAGCGCGAATAAATGTCCGTTTCGTTGGCGGCATTTGTGGTGGGAGTCAAGTCAACCCACGTAACGTCCCGTGTGTTAGCATTGCCGACTGCAACAAAGATATCAAGACATACTTCCATTCCACGCAAAGTAAGGGACTCCGCGTTGAATACAGAGGCACAATTACTAACTGGCACGTGCAGGTAACCTATTGATAACTGATAATTTTGACCAGAAAATATTCATTTTTCTAGAAATAGCTTTTCAGACTAATAAGTCACGTGGTACCCTGCGACCAGAGCTATATTTCTGTCAGTCTTTCAACATTAATCGAAGTTAATCGCGTCATGTATTCGCGTAGTTGTTTTGACGAGATAAGCAAAGAAAACAGCGCGTGACAACTAAACCGCGAAGGCAAGCGTAAAGGCAGAGAGAGAGAGAGAGAGAGAGAGAGAGAGAGAGGGAGCGCGCACGGCCGAGGCGCTTGCTACGCCGGATAAACGAGAGCGACTTGGGTAGCAGGGTAGTGGCGTGGTGGTCCAGTTAAAAAAATACTGCCTGGTATTAGGGTAGAGGTGAGGTTGTCAGGTTATAGAATCACTGTCTGGTATTAGGGTAGTCGCGTGGTTGTCAGGTTATAGAAACAATGTCTGGTATTAGCGTAGTCGCGTGGTGGTCCTGTCTCGTGTTTCTTTTGCCTTGCCTTCTTTAGATAGTTGCGCTGGATGGCGTAACACGGGGTACAATGTTATTGTTTTGTTTTAATGGCAGGTATTTTGACGCGGATAGCTCGAATATAAAATGTAACTATAAGCCCACGTCATCATGAGACGCAGGAATTGCGCATGTCCGACATATTGGGCCCTACACATCTCGAACCTAGAGCTCGATCCCCGGCTCGCAACTTCGTTGAGGAGGCTCTGGTGACAGCCACTCACACATGCGCGAGATTTAATACAGAACCGCTGAGAGAAAGACCTTTCAGCGCATGCTCCAACGCTCAAAATCAGCCAATCAGCTACGGCCCTCAGGGGCGTAGCCAGGAATTTTGGTTGGGGGAGGGGGGGGCGGATAGTGAAAACATGGGACGAAAATTTCCTCCAGCAAATACAGTAAAAACCCGCGTATAAGAACCTGGATTTTTTAACTTAGCCTAAACAGGTTCTTATATAAATGGTACTTAAAGCAAATTTAGGCTACCAAGGTTCTTAAATTAGATTCTTGAATTTTCATATGAATTTCATTTAAATATATTACAAATACATTTGAGGAATTATTTGAGTACTTACAGTAAGCTTGAAAGAAAAAAAATGTTATGTCAAGTTTCTTTTAAATGTAATCAGATGATGATCTTAATTTAGCCATTTCTATACCTACACCTATACACCTTACAGCAACTCCATGATAAGAACCTAAATTAGAATTTCAGCCTTAATAGGTTCTTATGTGGAGGGGGGCTTAAAATGAAAATTTTAGCCTAACAGGTTCTTAAAACCCAGGTTCTTATACGCGGGTTTTTACTGTAGCGTAAATGTATGGGAAAATTCCCGAGCAAGGGGGGGGGGGGGGGGGGGGGGGGGGCGGCTACGCCCCTGGCCCTCAACTGGATGTCCCCAGAACAGACGAACGAGCTGGGGAGATCTGGGTTCGGGAATGGGCGGTACACAGTTTTGATATTATCAGACGAAATTTTATTTTTTCCGAGAAGAAATGAGGGGGAAAAAATACATCTTCTAAGTCGTACTAAGGCAGACGACTTTTCAACTCACCGGAGTTGGGGGGGGGGGGGGGGGGGGGGAGTGAGTCCACAGTGCTCTGTACCCCTATTTCTTGCACGATATCCTTTCCTCTTTCTATTAAATAGAAAGAGGAAAGGATATCGTGCAAGAAATAGGGGTACAGAGCACACTATAATTTACAACCAGCAAAGCCAGTGTGAACTGTTCCGTTGCTAACGACTCGAAGGGCTCAGCGTGAACGTGCTTCGCGAAATTTGTCAGCGTCATCACGCGCACGGCAGACACTCGTCCATACTGTCCATACACGTTTACACAAGACAGGATACGTCCCTTAGAATGCGTACTATTTGAACGCGGCCGCCGAAATAATGAACAAAAATGTTAGTTTTGATTAAAAAAAATTAAAATAATCACTAAGTTCAAAAGTGGTTATAGTTATAGTACTGGAATAATGCATTTTACACGGTTCCATCCAGTGTGGGATTCCTGTGGTCGGCTGTCAGTTACAGATTGTTTGTTTCACTCTGTTCGGCAACATACACCATGACTCGTGCAAACTCTCAAACGTGGATTTCTGTACGTTCTGTGCATCAAAACTTCATTTTAAGGTAATTAATATCATTATTGAGCTTATTTACAGGATAAACTGTTATATTTCTATGTAAGTTACCCCGAGGCGCTGAATAAGACTCATCGTGTGTTTGTCAGGGTATTTTTGGCGATCGCATCGAATTTGAATTAGTGTTGATAAATACCTCTATATCGACATAACAAAGCCTGGATTTTTTATTTTGGGTTCCCATAATGTGCCTACAAATGAAGTTGAGTTGTAGAACTCGCTTTAGACCGAAATTGTGAAAGAAAAGTTTAGTTTGCTTGTCACGTTTTATGATCGCGTATGTTTGCGTGATAGTACAAAAGGTCAAAATTTCCGTCAAGTGATGTGTTTATTGTTCGATCCCAGCGGCGCGGATTACAAGCTTCCAAAAATTTTATTTGCTTATTTTGAAGCTTAAATGTTGCTCTTTCCGGTGAATATGGTCATTCGAGCCAAATCCATGTAGCAGTGTCGAATTTTTGTGCCTGAAAATGGCCTAAATTTGAGAACACGAAATGTAGAGTGAAGAGCTCTAATTTCATCCAGATGCCAAATATAGTAATTTAATCCGATTGTATTCAGATCAGGGCAAGAGACAGAGGAAACACTGTGTTTTTATTTGGCATTTGTGATTTTAGCATTCTCCATCTCGTTTTCTCGTAACGAGCGTCTAAAAAGAGGCTCTCACTCGAGGCGATTTGCTACTCGGCGGCCGCGCAAAACCGAATCCGTCGGGATAGGGAAAAAATATTTATTTAATCGAAGAAAAAAATACGTTTCCATAAGGGACTGTTCGTTAATTACGTCGCAGGGGGGGCTGGTGGTTTTTTCTGCTCGTAGGTTTTGTGAAAACTTACCCCCGTTCAAAAAACGTAGTTTCGATTTCTACCCCCTTCGAAAAACGGCTATTTGAAACTTTACCCCCCTCCCCCTGCACGCTAATCGACTTAGCTAGTATTAAGCTAGTATCAAAATGGCGTCTAACTAAGTATGATTGTTGAAGAGGATGTACCGGTAGAACAAGCTCTAAACTGGCAAGAAAAGAGAGGAGAAGTTCGACAGAAATCTTTAGTAGGAAATCTTCAGTTGGCCCAGGACACTCCGATAGTGCTCTGTGTTTCACGCAATTGCACTCACTCAATCCTAGTCTGATGAAAATTTGCATGACACTGAAATGCACCCCCCAAAAGTTTCGCATGTTCTAAAAATTTACCCCCAAATTTTTCAATGTTCTGCAAAATTTACCCCCCCCCCCTATAAAACCACCAGCCCCCCCTGCGACGTAATTAACGAACAGTCCCTAAATAGTACCTCATAGGTATTCTTCTGGCATAATTAGGGAATTTTCGATTTTTTTATCCTGCACGACGATACTCGATATTAACACGGAGCCGCTCTTAAGGAAAGACCATGGCAATTTATTGATTCTCAAAATATGGCCAGCGAAACACATGCAAAACCGCCTCCGTTGTCCGTTGATACAAATCAGGGGTACCCACCATCATTTTCGGTAAAATATCTGTTCGGATGGCGCTACGAGAGCTTCAGAATTTGAAGCTTTCACTTTCGTATGTAGATTATAAGTTCCCCTGGATTTTTCGAATTGCACAAAATGTGAAACTTTACTAGTTTGGGGGGTATTTTTGCCGTTGAAAATGTCACCTAGAATTTTCGGATAGAGATTTCCCACTGGCATTTCCGGAAGACGTGATTTCGATCCCTAACGTTTTCACATCTCATAACTTTCACTACGAAATCCGAACAGATACAAAAATTATTAGGGATTAAAAATACCCAATTTACGGTCATTTGTATGCACACCAATGACTTACAATGGCATTTTAGCTATTTTACATTATGGTCTCGTTGGATGCCCCCTGACAAATACGGCACTTTCGAAACGTACGTAAAATTTCCATCTTTCAGTGGCCTTCGAGACCGCAGAAATTTAGTTTCAAAGCTAGATATTTGTCACTTAAATAGTTTTGTCTATTTTCATACCTGTTTTAAATGCGTTCACCATGTGTTACTATGTCGTTTCGAGCGAGAAAACCCAAAGGAATCTAAGTCCAACCAGTGCGTACTTGAGTACATCTTGAAGTTCACTCAACAACTCGCGGTCGAGTACATCGTACAAGTGGGTAAATGAACTCGCTTCCGGCTCTGATACATTTTAATAAAAGCGTATGAAATCGTCGAAAATCGTAAATCCTTGTCAAAGAAGATAAGATTCCTTTAAATCGGCTCATGATTAGGTCGATTAGAATTTTTTTACGATAAACCGCGATCTTCTAGTATTTCTCACGAAATCGGCAAAAATCGCAATGACGCAGATTTTCAGTTGTCGCGGGAGCGCGATACAAAAAAGGAGAGGACAAAGTGCCAATCGACAAAAGAAGTTGACAACAATTGAAGAAATAAAGTTAAATACAGTTACCGATCGTCATTTACGTATCACTCCTTTGAGGCCGTATTTTTTAGGTGCCCCCTCTCATTTCCACCAGCCCCTCTCCCAGATAAAAAATGAACGGCCCTATGAAGAATTAAGACATGCTTATTTAAACAAGCATATAATGAATAGTTATTCTTAAAATTTTGACATCTAACAAAATTATTAATTCTGTGTTATATTTAAAAAAACATAATGACCATTTTAAAAGCCTCCTATTCGGACTTGACGGATAACTGTAAGAGGACAATGATAATTAACAGCAGTGAATATCGCGCGCTGATTGATCGAAAGCCGTGTCTGATGATGGACAGAATGAAATTAAATCCTGCTTCTGTTTGGTCTTTGCCTTCATTTCCTAGACTAGCAACCATTTGGATCCAGAGCCGCCGCTGTTTACAAGTTTTCTTATTTTTAACAACATGTAGAGAGTACATAGACACGCTTTTGTGTGGTAGTTATTTGATAAAAACAATAGAGGGGTTTCATCCGACTGTGAAATATATACTAACAAAATACGCACTGCTATACACTATGGAAGTAATGTGTATTGTATTCTCCTTTTTTAACACTGACTTTTATTTTATTTTTTTTTCACAGTCCGATGAAAACAACTCACAGTGGCGGATCCAGGATTTTAGGGGGGGGGGGGGGGGGTCATTTTTGCTGATGGAGTGCAACATATGAGGAAACACTATACCAATCCTTGCTGTTGTCCGTGGCCCTCTCACGAGGCGAAATCGTGGTTGCTACATCATGAATTTAATATACTGGTATACATTGGGTCACATAAAAGAAAAGAACCACTCGGAAATGACAAAAAGTCTTTAGCGAACCGATCCCAAAAAAATCGGTTCGTTGGGAGAGAGGGGGGGGGGGGTCATTTGCACCCGATGAACCCCCCTGGATCCGCGCCTGTACTCTAAGACGCAGTGGTTTCCAAAATCCGTTAAAATATGCATATAAGCTATCAGACGTTTATTACGCTCTAGCTCCATAGTGTTCTTTTGTATTGTATGGGCCATTACTCTTTGACTATTACACTTTGTTTCACGGGATTATGGAAACCGCTCTAATTCCCTTGCATAATGTTCTTTTTGATAAACACTTGGGGAATGTTGGTGTTTATAAAAAAAAATACATAGACAAGAGAAATGGCTTTTATTGCTTTACCATTGTATACTGTAGTACTATATAGAGGATATTACACGGTTGTGATATGAGATATCCCGTTTTAAACCCCCTTGCCTCGTACATTGAGGGGTGACAACTCCAGTCCGTATTCAAATTACTTATAGCTTATATACTTATAGCTTTTTCCAATGGGTGATTACGAAATGGAACATATCGCCGAGTGCTATTGTGGATATACAGAAAGTGGAAAGTTTAAGGATGTACTAAGGAGTAACCTTGTCGAAACGGGCGATTGGTTTTAGTTGTAATTTTTTTTAATAAGGTTATTTTATCTATAATATCTATAAGTAATATTTATTATGATACATTTATACTTAGATTCTATTTTGAGTTATATACCGATGTGATGCTATCCGCTTTATTGGTTAATAAAGTAGAAGTAGAAGTTGTGCCTTTTGGATGATATCTTTAGCTAAAGGATCCGCTTTTTCGCCAAACAAATCGAAACATTCGCTTTTGAATGAGTCGCTTGGCCAGAAACTCCACAGGAAAGCCATCGTCACCCACGAAACAATAATAATGATATTTTGAACATTTACATAGCGCCATATATACACACTAACTATTCTCTGAGCAGCAAGCAATTGTTAAACTTGTGAAGACTACAAAATCTCACAAAATACTAGCGAGGAACAACTACACGAGTAAAAAAACAATTGTGGTTAGTGTACGGATAGTTTGGGTTTTATGAGATTGGGCAATTCCAGAAAATAAAGGTACCCCCCACGGGCGGCATTTGGAAATTCTGATGGGATGGGGGGGTTTAAGAGTTCGGAATTCTTATTGCAAGGGGGGGGGGGGGGGGGGGTTTCGACGCTGGATTTCTTTAACCTGCCCGGAATTCTATATGCATGGGGGGGTAAACATTTTGGAAATTCTGGATGCATGGGGGGGTCAAAAACTAGTGCCGCCCGTGGGGAGGGTACCTTTATTTTCTGGAATTGCCCATTAAAGAAGCAAACTAAGCAAGCTGACGGTTGATCTTTCGGACAGCAAGACTGAAGCCACTCTCGACATGGCTCCTAACACGAAATCGGGTTACCTACTTGACTAGTTCAATATATTTTGGCCCTACCTCTTTTTATGAAGCCAAAGTCAAGCCATTGTTTGAAATCCGTACGTTCTTTCCTGTACCGAAAAGAACGCCAAATCGTCTACATCTATCGCATGACTTGTCGTCCTGTGACGAGTACCCACGCATGACTTTGTCCTCCATAACCAAGGCCGTAGCTAGAAATTTTTGTCTGGGGGGGAGTGGGACAATCCTTAGTCATCCTTTGTTTTTAACTCGTGGGTTGCTATGGTAACCCCGAGTTGTAGTGGGGACCCGATGTCACTCACTCCGGTGTAAACTTTTTTACATTAGCATAATTAGCATAATTGATTATTTGTTTAGTTATGTGTTCATTTAACCTACCCCCCTCCCTCGAAACATTCGCTTATCTTTTCTTTTCGTTCCCCCATCCACTTTGCCGTCGGTCACCCATCCAAATACTAACCCTGCCGGATCGTGCTTAACTTTAAAAGATTGCCCGAGTCACGCGCTTACCAACTGCGCCACGGGGACTTCGTGACGTAATCACTCAGGAAAAACTGATTTATATGTGTCAAAACCCCAGCGCAGGTTCTCTGTCTCATAATCTCTCACAAGTTCACTGTGTTTTGAAAGGCTTAAAATTAATCTTAAGTTGACTATGTACGAATTCGAACAATATTCGACCGATGTGTATGCTCTCATGACCGTGAGATACGAATCTCCGATGTGAATGCTCATGAACGTGAGATACGAATCTCCCAAACTTCGCCGGCAAACTTCAGGTTCACTCAGTTCACTGTCTCGCAAGTTAACTGTTCACTGGACTTATATCTTCCCTAAAGCCGAAAATCACGACTTTTACTCATCGAACATTGTTGTTGTGATGCTAATGTCTTTACCAATGAATCGTATCCCGTCAAAACGGTTTCAGTTCGTGGCTTGAAATTACTCTTACTACGAGACTCGTGTTTTAAAGTGCCGAGAATCTGCCAGCTGCCGCACTCTCGCCACTGCTAGACTGTTGTCACGCCGAAGGTTATAAAATATTTTTTGGAATCTTAGTAGTGGTTATGACTCATTGTTTTCACTACGCGCGGTACTCTGACAGGAATTAAGAAGCGATTCATCGCCAAATCACACCGGTGAGCAGAACTCCTCAACAAGCTTAGTCTCATGTTCGAAGCGAAGGCGAACAAGTTGTTTACTAGAAAAGAAAATATTGTGGAACCGAAGCATTAACTCGCTATCAGTCTGGGAAACAAGTGAAACGGTACTTAATTCGACAACCACGGACAGAACACCGACGAAAAATGGAGGGCTCCGGAGATATTGGTTGAATTATCTTTTTTTTTTGGTGTGCTTTCGTCTCGAGGACGGGAGGGATGGCGAGAGCTGACTAGAAGTAACTAAGCCTACAAAAAAGCAGTTAAAAAGCATTTGCCATGTTTTCAATTGTATTGTCTTTTGGGATTCTTATTACCCTGCTAGCAGAGTAGATTTTTATGTGCTTTTAAAAGTTGTGATTCTTTTTGTTTCATGTATTAACCTAAGTTTGTAATCTCAACGGGCGAAATAATTGTGAACGATACGATTTTTTTGCCTTTATCTAAGCTTACAGTATTCAATTAGGCTGGACGAACACGGGGGGGAGGGGTTCTCCCATGTTTTGGGGCGGGGGTGCTCGTCGGGAACTTCGATTTTACCCCCAAAAGGTACCAACAAGACGATTTTTCCCTCGTAATTTTCTCTTGTATTTTTTGAGAGCGAAAATACGTCTGAATTCAGGCTTCAGACAAGCGTGATTTGCTAGAACGGACCCCTAACTGGTACCTATCTTTAAAAAATTGAAAGTTTTCAAATTTTACCCCTCAAAGGCACTACGACGAGCACCCCCCGCCCCAAAAATATTGGAGTCCCCCCCCCACCCCCTGGATTTTTTTCCGGGAAATTTCATTTTTTTTAATGAGCAACCCCACCTATTCAATATGAGAGCCTTCCCCGCCCTGTCCTCTTCACTCTTCATTACCCACGAGTTGGCGATAGCTATAGCTTTGATTGCTGGAGGGGCAAACAGATTTTTCCTCACATGTTGACACTAAAATGTTTACTTTGCGGGGGGGGGGGGGGGGGGGGGCAACTGCCCCCTCTGCCCCCGTAGCTACGGGCATTGTAACCGTAACGCTGAGCCAATCGTTCAAACCAGAACGTCTACTAATAGGAAAATATGGCGGAATAATTCAGATCCATAGGAGAAAGGCAAGCCTGGAATCCACTAGAATTCGTGAATCCCGATGTTTTCCCATTTGTCCCATTTCAACATTATCGTATAAGCGGAGAAAATGCTGTCAATTCAAGTCCATAGCATCTGACGATTTGTTTTCCAAGAAGCATTTTTCCATATAATTCGTGTAAATAAAACTCACAGGAACAGCTATGCACTTGAACCGATTTAGAATGAATTTAGAATTTTCTTTTAAGAAAATTCTAAGGCACCTTCGAGCAGTGGTTTTCTCCTCTCGTAGGCCGACGTCGAGCTAGGGAGGAAACCACAAATGCTCGCAGGGTACGTCTGCAGACTGATAAGTAATGATTTTTAGCTTCTATTTCCGCAACGATTCTTAATGGTCATGGCTAGAAGAGATAACTCCATGAACCATGCTCAGAAGGAGGTATTTTAAAGAATTGGTAGGCTTCACGGTAGAACGAACCTACATATGCCATGTTATGTCTCATGTTATGCCATGTAGTTTCGTTCTATTGTTTATGCCTATGAATTATTGATCATCTCCACTGTGAGTATCCCATTTAGCCACGACCATTCTGAATAATTTCCTCCATCTTAATTACCTATGATGTTGAGAACGCGAACTCGCTTATATACCTAATGGACGATTCCAGCAGAAGAGAAGAAATGGCAAAGCCGTGTCCAAAGCCGTGTCCAAAGCCGTGTCCGACAGCTACCAGAATGCAGCGCGCGCTTTTTTAAACATTCTTTTTTTTTTTTTTTTTTGGGGGGGGGGGGGGGGTAGCACTATTTTGAGATACAAGATACAAAGACACAAAGATACGAAGATACGAAGATACCGAAAGATTCCTTGTATCGGATTTCTCATACTCAGGTATATTAAGGCATGGGTGTTTTTCAAAAAAATGCGAAAAATACTGAAAAAAATTCTCTAGGGTAGATAAAATATCTTCTGTAGAATGTTTTTCGTTAAGGTTGCTCTACCCGGTGAGACGTTTCATTTGATGTATTTGGTTACCATGTCAACGGGTTGCGTGACTCGTAAGAGCGTGACAAGGCACAATTTTCTTTCAATCCTCTGCATTCGATGGGGGTCATACCAATGGTTTCCCAATGGGTCTTAATGACCAGTGTCGGGTGTATATTACAATTCCAACGAGGATGGGTGTCCAAGTTATCCACATTTTAAGAAAAGGAGAGGTATCATATTACATCATCACAAATAAGGCTATCCTAAAAAACATTTCCAGCCATCCTCGTTGGATCAATAATCTACACTATATAACAAACACTATAATGCACTCTGGGGAACGATTTCGCTTTTCCCCATTGAATGCAGAGGCCATTTTCCTAGAAATTAAATTTAAGGTCAGAGGTCATGCATTTGTTGCCATAGAGACCAACATTGGTGAAAATTATTGAGAATGATCAAAGGTATTCAAATGTAGATTGTTTGGATCCCTCAGAGGCATTGGTTTTGAGATGGACCACCCCTCTCAGTTTTACGTCCGCCATTTTGGATGGGGCTTCCGCCCAGGCCTTAACTTACCTGAGTATGTATTAGTGTTACCCGGGTTTCAGCTTGTATAGTTTCAAGATATAGTTGCAGATGCTCATTTTAGCTGATTTGTTTAATTTTGCAATTGAAGTTTGGTTTTGTAGTTTACCAGTGACCGCAAACATGGTTTTCATGTCTGGGTCTTGACCTCTAGCACAATTGATGAAGGTGGGGTGATAGCGACGGAGAATCTCTGGTCGAAATGACTGCCTATCTAGAATCTCCATCAAAAGCGGCGTAAGTACAATATATTTTCTAAGCTAAAATGAGCATCTGCATCTATATTTTGAAAATGTAGAGGCTGAAACCCGGGTAACACTAATACATATGAGAAATCCGATACCTTCCGATACAAGGAATCTTTGTATCTTCGTATCTTTGTATCTTCGTTTCTTTGTATCTTTGCATCTTTAATTGTATCTTGTATCTCGAAATAGTGCTACCCTTTTTTTCGACAAATCTCCCACATTTACCTACATGCAGCGCGCGCGTGCGTTATAGCGGGAATCGTCCATAGGTAAGACAATGAGGGCCCCCTTGACGGAAAATTGTCCACTGTTTCGAGGGTGTTTTTTTGTCGCCTGGGCAGCCAAATCGATCTCAAATACTTAAAAATACTCTGTAGTTTTGAACAAAATGAAAACCTAGCATAATTAACTTATCAAAGCACTGAATTATAGACAAATCTTGAGGATACCGGTAGGACTAGAGCAGATTTCGTATGACTGTGAAAAGTACCGCCACAAAGTTGTTCCGCGACCGTGACCGTACCGCCACTAGAGATTTCATTCCATCTACAGCAGGCCAGGTTCCGTACCGCCACCGCGACAGTACTGCGCCGCACCGCGGCACTTTTCACAGTCGTACGAAATCTGCTCTATAATCCTCACACACAAAGGAGCCCGACGAAGTTTGATCGGCACTCTGTTAAAAGGGCTATGTGCGTCACTAACTTAGTCTTCGGAAGAAAAAACAGTACTTAAATTTGCATTTATATATTGGTCATTCTCGAACCTAGAGCTCCCCAGCTCGTCGCCTCGCAGGGGAGGCTCTGGTGACATCCATTTGAGGGCCGTCGCTGATTGGTCATTCTCGAACCTAGAGCTCCCCGGCTCGTCGCCTCGCAGGGGAGGCTCTGGTGACATCCATTTGAGGGCCTACGCTGATTGGCTGAAATGGCGCGCACGCGTAACATAAAAGTAACTTAATCTCACTTTATAAAAACGTATCAGTTAAAATAACACTGGCATTCGTTTCCTAGTCGTCTTTTCGATCTTTGCCTCCGACTTGAACGCTCCAAAAGTAATTATCAGGCATAAAACAACCATTTTCTTATACGCATGCGTCGGTGGCTGTCACCAGAGCCTCCCCCGCGAGGTGACGAGCCGGGGAACTCTGGGTACGAGAATGTATATTGGTTATCTTCCGTATGTCATAGCTTTCGTTATGAAATTTCTAAGTTTGAAAACTGTACAGCTAGGTAAGAAATACAAAATACCATTTTGCAATCCAATTCAATCAGCTCCAAAACACACGAAAATGCCCGAAATGTGTATTTATCTAACAGCTGGAAGGTTATTTAACAAACCTAGATGATTATCTTGCTCATTTCGTGTGAAATTGAATCTATCTAAGCTTCCTAAATTAACTCGTGGGATGGAAAAAGTAGACATGATGCAATGCACTCAGGCGCCGAACAATGGGGTTTTACACCACTTTTCCACAAAATTTAAAAGCGAAGTTATATGAATCATTAGCAAAGTAAACATAGTGTTTCCGCACTTATGAAATCATTTACATATCTCCTCCATCCCACAGGAAAAGGCAAGCGAGAAAGCGTCATTTGTTAATGAAACCATGCGAATGAGCTGCCTCATTGGACAGCTGAAAAAATGTGTTTTTCTTTATTTTCTTCATTTTAGTTGCCTTGTTTGCGTTAGTTTGACGAAATGTCAAAAGCGTTTCGCATCACTAAAAGCTTTAGCTAAAGAAATTGTTAAGCTGACGCTTAAAAAATATTTCACTCTCGGGAGGGTCGCCCATGCAAACTGTGGCTCATCCCTTGTGAAAGTCGGGAAGAATAAACGTTCGCATTGCGAGTTAATTTATTATCGCTGGATTCCTTGATTACACAGTGATCAAGGTTCAATTACTTCCATGACTGTTTCTGATTGCTTTAGACAGTTCCGATATCTTCCATTCCTCTTCTAAAGTTTTGGTTTTTGCTTTAAGGATTTGTGCGCCACAAACAGAAGAAGTAGAAGATCATAAGGACGACGTTGAAGTAAGACGAAGTCTAGATGGAATGATGTTATCGAGCGAAACCTGCCCTTTCGAATAACACAAGTGCTTCTATGCCATGCTTTGTGACAAATATGAATTTCACTTCACCAAATGAGATGATCAACACCTCAGGAAGCGATCACCTCAATTGTGGTTCAACCGGGGGATCAGGAGAGCACGAGCGTGCTAAAGTAATCGCTCTTCTGTTGGTGTATTTATTTGGGATGTTTTCCAATTTGGCGATCACTGGATTTGTAACAACCAACAAGCTGCCAGCAAAGAACATGAATATAATCATTGCAAATATGGCAGTGGCGGATTTTATATTTCTATTCTTCTACTGGTTGTCTCTTCTAGACGCTCTCCTTGGGTTTTCACTTTTTACAAACTATGAAGGCACCTCGGGACGAGTGAACTGCAAATTGGGGCGTTTCCTACTCAATGTCACCCCCTTTGTTTCTCAGATATCTCTCCTCGTCTTATCAGTCGAACGCAGGAAAGCTGTATCAGTTCGGATCCGAATGGAGCCGTTTACCAGGCGAGCTATGGTGCTTCTCATTGCTATGACCTGGATCGTATCGGTATCGCTTAACGTGCACATTTTGTTTGTATTCGACACAGTTAGTGTTGATAGTGGTGTAGTCGAGTGCACTGATAACATCGCGAAGCCCATTATTGGAGCAATTTATCACATGTTATATATATTCATCAACATTGCAGTGCTGACCATCAACATAACAATCATACGAAAACTTCGCGTTACTCAATTTGATAAGCACCTTCCTGAAAATCAACAAATACATCGTGTCCAACGCCTGCAGTCCGCGGTAAAAATGATCTTATCATCTCTACTTCTGAGCTCCTTGTGTTGGCTGCCATTTTACATTTTCCGTTTTGTCCAACTTGCCTATGAATCCATGGACAAAACATTCCCCCCTACGTGTGTGGATATAGAGGCTGTCTTCAATGCCCTCATGGTGTTGCTGACTTTAAATGCAGCATTGAACCCAATAATACCTTTTATTTCTTAGTGATTTTCGTACTTCTCTAAAAGAAACAATATGCAAAGTGACTATGAACCTTCAAAATGGACAGTTTTCTCATGGAGAACCACCGACCGGTTAGCTGGTTGGGTAGAGCGCTGGTTTGGAGCGGGCAGGTCCGGTGGGTTCGTACCTCGGCAGGGTCTTTTTCTAAATGATTGAGGAGAAGATACTGCTTTAAAATGTACTTGTGATGGAAATATGCTTTGAAAGTTTGAAGGTATAATAAAGAGTAAAAAGTGGAAGGCTTGAATCTTGCAGTCTCAGTATTTCACTGTCGCGGCTTGACCTAACACCCATGCGCATACATTCTTGGCAACCTGTTGTTGCCTGATTTCGCGTCTTCGCGCGAACCTCCAACACAACGTTTAGAGGCTAATCCCCTTCTTCCCGCCTCTTCTTGCCCTTTCTCACCCACCTCCGACAGGAATCTTAGGCTAATCTCGCCCCTTCTTGCCCCTTCCCGCCCACCTCTGACAGGTGGTTTCGGCTTATCTGACCTCTTCTTTCCCCTTCCCACCCACCTCTGACAGGAATTTTAGGTTAATGTCGCCTCTTCTTGCTCCTTCTCGTCCACCTCTGACGGGTGGTATCGGCTAATCTCACCTCTTCCCGCCCACCCACACACTTTTCTTGTATTCTCACCTAATAGTCTTGCGCCCTTTGCTTACCCTTTCTTGCTGTGCAAAATTTTATATTCTCACCTTTTCGTGCGCTTCCCAGCCCTTTGCCGACAGCAGGTTTCCCCTTGAAATTTCTATTCTCGCCTATTCAGTCTTTCAGCGGGAATAGTCTTGGTCCAGTAAGAGGCCTAACAAGATTGTTGCGGAGATTCTAGCACCCTGCAAGTTTATTAGCTAGCAAATTTGTTTGCGTGTATGGCATTTTGCAAAAAAAAGTCTGACAGAAAAAAGCCTCTCCTCCGAGAACATCGTAGCAGTTTTGTTTCTGCTGAGGTTGTATGAGCTACTGTCGCAACACACGGGAAGACGTGTTTGCTGCAACATATGGAAACCGTCGGCGCTCGCGACTTCTGCAACGCGCTGCTTCTCTTGCGACTGCTGCAACTCAGGAATCGCCCGTGTTCTATATCCTCTACAGCCAGGGGCGTAGCCAGGGGGGGGGGGGGGGGGTTGGGGCAGGGGAGGCCGGGGCCTTCCCTTTCTCGGAGATTTTCCCATACATTTACTGTATTATTTGCTGGAGGAAATTTGAGCATTTTCGTCCCATGTTTTCACTATCGGACCCCCCCTTCAGAAATTCCTGGCTACGCTGCTGACAGCTGCAACTGGAGTTTCGCGACTGCTACGACACTCTGTTTGCATATGTCGCAGCTGTCGCAGAACAACTTTGTTCACAATAGCTGTGCATAACAAGTCTGTTCACGACAGCTTAACATATGGAAACGAGCCGTTAGAAATTTGGCTTCTCAAGAACATACCTGCCTATTGATTTGGAAAATTCATAGCTCTGCCCAATGGGATCTGTTCGAGCCACCTTAATTTATGCAGCGATAATGTGATTTACATAACAACTGCTCAGAAGCTGTCGGCACTGGAATTAGACACCCGGGATCGCATTGTTAGGTCAAAACCACGGCACAAATATTGTTCAATCTGTGGGACAAGACGAGTAGAACCTCAGAATGAGTCGTTTGCTAATTTTCATGATTTTATTTGCTACAACTCTAACATCTTCTTTAATCTACCTCATCATAATTACCAAGATGCAGATTTCACCGTTTATTTCTACAAGAAATTTGGCGCCGATCCAAATGAAGTTTTGCGCGGCAAAGTTGTATGGATAACTGGAGCATCGAGCGGGATTGGAGAAGCGCTAGCTTACAAGTTCGTAAAGCACGGAAGCAAGCTCGTGTTGTCTGCTAGAAGGGTCAAAGAATTGGAACGTGTTAAGAGCAACTGCATCGGTAAGTAAAATCCGCTTGTATTTAGTGTCAGTAGTGTGCGTAACAAGATTTATGATCACTTCACGCATTATTCATTTACGCTTATGCTGCCTAGTGCCCGGGAAGTTTCACTTTGTCCTGTCTCTTTTGTGTCCTTTTTGAATTATTTACACTTTGTGATAACTCTTTGTGATTTGCAAGCTGTCAGTATGGTACTCGTCAGTCTTGCGTTGCCTATCAATTTTGTGCCACTTGACCTCGTCAAAGCTCTGGTAAGCGGCCACCTCGGAAACAAATAATTGTGGTCCTTGACTACTGAGAGGTGGTCGCACAACTTTCCATGACTTTATCGGCGAAGTAGACCCGGAATAGAGCAACGCCTGATGCTGGAAGAGACACCTGCGGTTCGTGATTTTATAACGTTTCGAGTATCCCTCCAAATATGAAGGTGCTTTTTTTCGGCGATAAAATGGAATAAAGTCATAGAAAATTGTTTTAGCTGCCCCCCTCCCCCGAGTTTAGTTCCTACTGCTTTTATGATATAGCATTTACTATTTCATACAAGTAATATAGCTATCGGTGAAAAAGAGCTTAGTTTTTAGCCGATCAGAGTGCTTTAGTTGCATCAGTTGTTAACTGGTCACGTACATGAGCGCTAAAACAAAGGGAAGTCGCGATTGGTCAATCCAAAGACGTCGCTTTGTGTCAATATTCAAGCGGAAATTCAAAATCGTGTTCATTTTCGGAGCTGTTCGCTTAAGAGAGAAGAGTGACCAATAATATTTTACCTGAACCTTCTTAAGAAGTCTATAACCTGCTTTGCGTCGTCAAACGAGTACCTTTGCATAGAAAAGAACACAAGGTTCCTGCATCTAAGACACATACCTCTCAGCAAGGTATTTTTCTCACGATTTTTGGCAGGATATATTTGTTTTGAATTGATTCAGCGAGCAACTGATGAATTATTTTGTCAGCTTATTCCAGCTCAGTGCACATTCGCACGGGGGTGCAAAAGTAAAGATTAACTAAAACATTTGCATATTATATCGACATCTCTGTTTCTAAAATTACACAATGCACGAATGAATCATGATAAACATAATTACAGCTGAGTTTGTATCAGAATGTATTTATTTTAACTTGGTGCAGATTTTCATCGAATCTCGTTTTCCCACGTCATAAGGTGTTTATCCAAAGCTTGTAGAAATTAAAAATGATTTATCTTGGACATTATTGATTTTGCTAGGTAGACTTTTGATACTGCCGACCAAACGACCCTGGCATCGCGCCGTCTCGCCCGGTCCATAATGCATTGCTTCGCCGCGATTTTCGAGCGCATTTTACCATACAAACGCTAGACAAGCTCGTGCTATGAGAATTCCTTTGCATCAAGTCATAGTTTTCTGATGAAATGATTGATGGGCAGGTTGTGATGATGATGATGATATCTGTTGATAATGATGATGTTTGCACTTGTATACCGCAATATCCATATCAGTGTTCAATGCGGTTTACAGTATGTGAGGTGTCTGATCTGCAGTTTAAAGGGGCACTGTCACCGAGTACCCGGTTTGTTTCAACAAAATATTATAAAATAAGACCAGCGATCTAACATAAACAACTCAGAATCCTGCGTATACTGTTATTATGTCCTAGAAAGAAAAATGAACTAAAACGTGCATTATATAAGCAGTCTACGTAAGATTTGATAGCTTTCGCTATCAAAATTTCCAAGTTTGAAAACTGTTCAGCCTGATACGAAATAAAAATGTAATTTCACAATCCAATTCCATCCGCTCGATAACACACGTAAATACTCCAAATTTGTACTCATCTTGTAGCTGAAAGGTTATTTAACAAACCTAGTCGATTATTTTGTTATTCTTGTGAATCTGACTGCATTCAAGCTATTAAATTAACCTTAAAATCGTGTAAAATGGTGCCCCTTTAAGGTGGCCGACGCCTATTTTCCGCCTGTGTCAGCCGCCTTTGACAGCATAGCAACATAACATGTATAACATAAC
This sequence comes from Scolanthus callimorphus, assembly GCA_033964015.1. NCBI lineage: Eukaryota > Metazoa > Cnidaria > Anthozoa > Actiniaria > Edwardsiidae > Scolanthus > Scolanthus callimorphus. Next base: position 25,029,218 of record CM066915.1, read on the forward strand.
AAGTCCGAGAAAGTATCCGTTTCTATCGGCTGATTTAGACAATACAGAGCAATGTTCTCGATTGAATTTGGTAAATTCAATCGGAAACTTTATTTTTAGATGTTCATTAAGATATTTCTACACGTAATTCGTCTTCTCTTATGGAGCGAAAACAATACCAAAGGTCGAGCTGACACGGGCTCTTGAACGTCCCCGGGAGGGGCCCTTTCTCGGAAATTTTCCCATACATTTACTGTATTTGCTGGAGAAAATTTGAGCATTTTCGTCCCATGTTTTCACTATCGTCTCCTGTCTTCTTGCACGTTACGATCTTTCAGCTCTCGCCAAGAAGCTGCATATCACATCATTTAACTCACGAGATGTGATGGTTTTACCTCTGGATCTCCAAAAGTACGACACACACAAAGCTCTTGCGGGTGAAGTGATAAAATCTTTCAAACAGGTGAGTTTGTAAAAAACCGTTACTTTAAAGGCACTTCAAAAACCTGTCATTGGCCGTTTTCACACTAGAAGACGAACAAATCGTCTAGACGGACAAATCGTCTGACGATTTGTTCGTCTTTGTACGTCTAGTGTGAATTCAGGTCGGACTTTAGTCGATTTGTTCGTCTATACGAACAAGTTGTCTATAAAAAATCGTCTTCCTAGACGGCCAAACAGACGAACAAATTTAGACGATTTGTTCGTCTGAAATTTGCTCGTCCCGTTTTCAGATCAGACGATTTGTCCGTCCAGACGATTTGTTCGTCTCTAGTGAGAAAATGGCCATTGACTCTCCCCACGATTTGTCACATTTTTTTGTCACAATCCAAGATGGCGGCCAAGCGAAAGCAAACTCGCGTTTGTCGACTCGACCTAAAACTACTCTTCAACGTCTGCGAGCAGGTTACCCATGGATCCGCCCCTGTTGCCACTCGAGGCTACGACAACAACATCGCAAATACTCTTGTTTTTATAGATTTTTTTGATTGAGAGAAATGGTAGGCAATTCATTCATTGATCAAGGCTAACCTCATAATAATAATGCCCTAGGCCTCCCTAAGTCTTGTGTGATATTGTTCGTGTAAGTTCTTGCACGGATGAAAAACAAAAGATTTCATCACGCAAACAGGCCAGTAGCTTAAATCTTTTGAAAGGGGTTCGTTTTCCCTACGTTTTCACGAGGGAAGTTTTTTTTAATTGTTTTCCTTGTCACGATCGATATCTTTAGTTTCTTGGTTAGTTTATGAGGTAAAATACTTTTTGGCTACGGGCGTTCGTTCGTACCCTCTGCACCCCTTTCGTACGGTTATGGCAAATCGCATTTGACTAGAGAAAATACCAAGGTCACATTTGAGACTTCGAACTTCGAGCACTTGAAAACCACCAGCACAAGTGCACTTCAAATAACTCGTTACGTTAGTAGTCACTAATCATTCGTGACACATGTTCTCATCTACTTGAGTTCATCAAGGGTAGGATCACGAAAACCTACACGGGCACGCAACGGATCCCCCATCGGTAACCCTGGCGTTCTGGTGGGTTCCCTGTTGTTGGTAGGCCTCACGCTTCCGCACACTTCCTCACGGTCCGTCTCCTAGCACAGGAAGCCCGCACAGCAGAACGCCAGGGATGCCTTGAACCTTTCACCGTACCTTACACATTTTATAGTCGAGGTCGGCTCGTTGGGTGCCAGTATCATGGCTAAAAAGAGTACGTCTTCATTTCAGGTTGACATTCTAGTGAACAATGCAGCCATATTCCAGCTTGCCTGGGCGAAAAACCTACCCTTGGCTATTGACAAGAAACTCGTGGACACAAATTACCTTGGAACGGTGTCCATAACCAAAGCTGTTTTGCCGCACATGATAGAAAGGAAATCTGGGCACATTGCAGTTGTGAACAGCGGTGTTGGAAAACACGGTACATCAAGCAAATACTGGGCATTTATTTAAGAGCGGATTTCAGATGACTTTCGAAAGTAAATCAGACTTTTTTACGCGTTCCTATTGGTTGAGGTCTTTGAACCTTTGTTTAATCAGCCAATGAGAATACAAAGAAAAAGCAAACACACGGTTTTTCTTGGGTCACGACCAAACGCAAGTCGTACTTACTTCGCCTCCTGATTGGTTGGTTGTTGAATCGGTTTCGATCCTGATTGGCTAAGTGTATTTACTTGCGTTTTTTCGACACTCATCTGAAATCCGCTCAAATAAGAAAATTTGTACTCCCACTTTAATTTTAAAGAGAGCATGTCACGCAACTGCGCATCTGTTCTGCGCATCTCTCAAATCAGAGAAGCATCGTCCCGTAACGATGGCCAGGGAAGGCTAAAAACCTCGTAAACAAATCGTATATGATGTCGATGTTTCTCGATCCATCGGACAATTTATTTCTTACCTTTGCATATTCATATCAGGTATCTGATAGGATGGTCTAATGAGTTTTACTGATGAGTCAATATGATCGCTCCTGGAGCATGCGCGTATCGTGTCAGGCTCCCTTTAAGGCCTCGCGTTTCTAAAAAATGGTCGAGGAAGTGGCAGTGGTAATTCCTAATTTTAAGCTAGAGTGTCACGGAGAATTGTGTAATTCAACATATAATTCAAGTTGGACGTCTCAATAGGACAGCACTACTCTTTTATCCTTTCTCTCCTGGCCACACTCATGTGACTCTTTTTTATCTGTTCCTCATTTTAGGCTATCCGCTCTGTTCATCATATTCAGCAACGAAGTTTGCCTTAAAGGTAAATAATAGAGCAATAGAGTTGATGTTCGCGGGCATAAATATGTGTTGGGCTCGAGTCAGGCTCATTTTAGCCCGAGCGCTGCGGAAGGCCCCGGGGTTCGAGATCGCCATCGCCATCGCCTTGGATTTGGATCGCGCGCTCCAAAATTCAAGATGGCGGCGGTGATCCCTTAACGGGTTTCCCGCCAAAAAACAACGCGCGCTCCAAAATCCAAGATGGCGGCGGTGATCCCTTAACGGGTTTCCCGCCAAAAAACAACGCGCGCTCCAAAATTCAAGATGGCGGCGGTGATCCCTTAACGGGTTTCCCGCCAAAAAACAACGCGCGCTCCACCGCCTGCAAGCAGGCTAGCCACAATGACACTAGTTTTGATATGGATTTCTCAGGGCTACTTCGAGTCTCTACGCCTGGAGTTGTTGACCCACAATATCGAAGTGTCATCCATGTTTCTCGGCACCGTATCGACAGACATTTGGGGAAAAGCCCACACTTCGACACCAGGCAAGGTACGAGGTTACAAAATATCCCACAATTGATCTCTCTACAAGAGTTGCACTAGTCAACCACTCCTTTGTTATTCTTTTCATTCAAAATAACATCTACAAACAAAATTTTATACTTGATTTACCCAAATACAATCGCAAATGTCGCACTAAATTGTCTAAATCAGCCGATGGAAATGGATGCTTTCTCTGACTCGGTATGTTGCTAGGCTGACAAAATGGCTGATGAGGTTTTTTCATCAGGAACAGGAGTAAACATTTGAATTAGCATAAATGGGAAGGAGATAGAGGCTAAAAGACAAATAACATGTTCCTTAAAAAAAAACACAAGTGAACGTGCCTTGCAGTCTTTTCAAGAAATCTACAAGTTCCCTGAAGGTTTTCTCCAATTCATGACGCCTGAGCGATGCTCCGAGCTTATGACGACGGTGATTGTGAACGGAATAGAAGAGTCGTGGATCACAGCTCACCCAGAACTCGCATCTCTTTATTTGACGCAGTACACTCCAGGATTTTATAAATGGTAAGGATTAAACAGAGCAGAGCAGATTTCGTATGAGTGTGAAAAGTACCGTGACATGGCGCGGTACTGTCGCGGTGGCGGTACAGAACCTGGCGCGGACACGGTCGCGGAGTGGTACAACTTTGTCGCGGAACTTTTCACAGTCATACGAAATCTGCTCTATGTCGCACCCAAGCTTCCGACTCGTCGCCACGCGGGGGAGGCTCAATCTCGTACCCAGAGCGCGTCATCTTTTAACCAGCGGCAAGTTTCAGGGCTCTGGTAGACTGCTTCCAGACCATGATGCCATCGTCACGCGATCGTTTTTCACGTACGTCCGCCAAAGAAGAGACTGGAAGCAGAGGGCTCTGGGGGAATATTTTTTTAAAATCCAGATTCTGGGTTTCCGGTTCGAAAGGTTGTATTGAAGTTCGTTCTGTTCTTGATCTACCATGCATGCTCACCAGTTGGATTCCCCCAGAGCCCCGGATCTTGCCTCGGGCTAAAAGATGACGGGCTTGGTACGAGATTGAGGGAGGCTCTGGTGACAGCCACTGACGCATGCGCGAGATCTTACACAAAGCCGCTGAGGGTAGGAACTTTCTGCGTATGCCCTTAATGTTAAAATCAGCCAATCAGCAAAGGCCCTGAAATGGCTGTCACCAGAGCCTTCCCTGTGAGGCGAGGCTATTCAATTTTTCATTTCAATTTCAGGTTCTCAAAAGCTGTGATATATCCACAATTTGCCGCGGGAGCTGCAGCAGGTAAAATGCCGCCGCCCTAGCCAAAGTTCAAGAGAGGACAAGATTGATCTAGTAATACCAGGTGATCAAAGCAGTTAGACAAACGAACTCTGTGGAACATAGTAAAGCCCTGGCCAAACGAAACGCAAGTCAGCGCAAGTCGACGCAAGTTTTGCTACTTGCGTCGACTTGCGCTCGTTTGGCCACCAACTTGCGATGACTTGCGCGGACTTGCGATGACTTGCGTCCACTTTGAACATGTTCAAATTTTCACGCAACTTGCGACAACTTGCGTCTCGTTTGGCCACCACATCGCAAGTGTACGCAAGTTGATGCAAGTTTCCAATTTTCTTCGTTTTCAACATAACGAAATATAATGACCAAAATAAGTCATGAAAATCTTGCTCTTACATTTCTAGCTGTTATTTACTAGAAACTGCATGATATTTCTTTATTTTTCTTGTCTTTTTTAGCAAGAAAAACCCAGCTTGAGCGCGCGCTCCGTGTTCGAAAGTGGCGTGATCATGTCGTCATTAGCGCGCGCAAAGCACCAAAACACTCAACTTGCATCAAAACTTGCATCTCGTTTGGCCACCTCAACGCAAGTCAGTGCAAGTCACAACTTGCGTCGACTTGCGTGAACTTGCGTTTCGTTTGGCCAGGGCTTAAGAGATTGCTTCATTGGAACTGTCTAAATTGGAACTTCAATATGTTGCGCTTTTAGAGAGAGCCCATCAAAAAGTCGAGTAAATTTGAGCAGAATGTAGAAAAAAATTTTGACAGAGAAATTTAAGATATTCAACTTTTTGATTTTAGGTATTTTCGAAAAACTTTTGATAATAATAAAAATACAAAAATTTTTATCGAAACAAGTGGTTTTAGTTGTTGTATGTACATTGTACTTTTAATTAGTTGCTGCGAGCCTATTTCAAATGTACTGATTTTGCTGTTTTCGGATTTGATTGCCGACATTTGGTGTTGTGAGAAATATGTTATTTTATATTATATATCACACACGAGACAGCGTGTCTCATCAGGATTGGAAACTGTGTTTGGAAACTGTCGAGTGTTTGATATAGCCTCTCAAACGAATCATTTAATGACGTGAAAAATGAACCTCCGTTCTCTATTCACATTAAGATCTCGTATCCAAACTTCCTTCACGCTGTAATTGATGGTTTCTTGTTTTAAGCGTGATGAATTATTAACGAGTTTGGAATATGATCTGAATTGGGTGGCAACAAGATGTAAGCACCGTTAGCCGGTTTGGTCTAATGGCTCTGAGGCGTTTTCGTCCAACCCAACCCCTGGCAATGTTTCTGACTTTAGAAGACGTGGTAAGCTTACAAGAATGTTGCTATCAAAGGTCTGTGCAAGATAAGTGCTCTGTACCGGCATTTTGCCCACGAAGGACCCCGGTAGGGTTAAACAAAATTACACTGGAATTTGCATGTGAATTTTTTCTCCCAGAGGCCGCGTTGACGTTGCGGCTTGGAGTTGAAGGTATCTGCAATGTGATTGAGTGCCGCGCTCTCATTTGCAGCAAATCTTTAAGTCCTTCTCTGAATTTGCTGTTCTGGAATGTGTAGACCAAAGGGTTAAGGGACGCGTTCACCAGCACTAGCAAAGTCGCGGTTTGGTGGAGCAACCCGCTTAAACCATTACCATACCCCGAGTTAACAAACATGTAAATGATGAGCTCTGGAAACCAGCAGAGGAAGTATATAGCGGTAACAATAAGCATCATTTTGGTCGCGCGTTTTCGGTATTTCATCACGGCTAAATGAGTGTGGTGTATCTCATCTTTGCTTCCATTATTGAACCATAATGTACAGATCACGCGATAGTATAATGTAGTCATTATAGCCGTGGGAAAAATTCCAATTACGATTAACCATGCAGCAGAATACAGTTTTAGCAGCCACGGATTTGTCCAGATTTCGGTACAGAAACCTTCTGTGGGGTCATACTCAGTTGTAACGTACCCAGGGATGTTTAAAGCACACGCGCCGAGCCAACACCCTATCAGAGTGCACTTCAGTTGTCGTCCCGTTAACTTGCGTCGCGCGTTGTAAGGGTGTACTGCGGCGGTATAGCGCTCAAAACAGACAACCACTAGCGTCAATACAGAACACGCTGCCCCAACCCATGACATATTACTTCCGGTCAGAAAATAACACATGATATTACCCGGCTTGCCTTGCGGATGGGAATAAAGAAGTGGAACACGTACTGAGGAGCGAAGAAGACACCGGAAATGACGTCAGCGGCGGCTAAGTTCATAAGCAAATGGTTCATAGACCCTTGCGCATGCGTGGATCTGTTCTTCCTTATGACGAGGATGACCAGGGTGTTTCCCATGACATCAGCAAAGATCAGCATGGCGAACACGATGGCGTAGACGACTTCTACGCTTGTGTGAGCGGTATGTGTCTCTCCCATGATGACCGACTTGCTAGCTATGACCGCAGGCTGAAAACAGTAAAATAGCAATACCTTGTTTCTGCGGTTAATATAATTCTGTAAACCCGCAATTTCCAACAATAAAACCGTCTTTGACTGTCGTAATCTGAGAGTCTTTGAGGAGTTATCCAAGCTTTGACTTCGTCTCTCAATCGACAAAAGCCTATGCTTCCATTCCAAGGACCTTCTGGTCTGAAACTACTACGGTAACACAACCCTAATAATTTTGTCGCTAATCAGAGGTCAAAACCGCGTAATCGAACAACATATTTTGTGAAATGTCTTATATGCATCATCTGATTGGTTGTCGAGACTTTAGAAATATAATGCCGTAATGAGTTTTTCATTTAATCCTCCAATTTAAACTCTAATCGAAGTCCTGGCTTAGATTACCGACTTCCATTATTGTTATCTAAATGTGCGTCAAACGGTGCGTCAAACTTAATCCAGATAACGATTTTATGATTACTTTTCATTTCAAAGCCATCTCGGAGGTGCCATATCACATTTCGACGAATCATCGAAGACGCAGTTCATTGAAGAAACTTATCCCATCCGTCCCCTTTCAAAATGGTGATTAGAATCACAGGCAATTAATGCAGAAACAAATTCAGGGAAAAGTCTGAATTTCCCATGACAAGAATTTCCCATGGACAAAACTACACGAATGCCGAACACTTCACGATCAGTTTTATAAAACTGAAGACATCAGCTACGGAATCTTTGGGAATCAAGAGGGTACGACACTCAACAATATTGCCCGGAGGGGGACTCCCCTATCTTTGGGCGGGGGTGCTCGTCGTACCTTTTAGGGTTTAAAATCAGGCCTCTGGTACCTTTTAGGGGGTAAAATTTGAAAACGTGTAATTTTTCCAGATAGCTACTTCTCAGGGGTCCGTTCTAGCAAATCAAGCAACAATGGTTTTATCAATAACACACTTGTTGTTAGCCTGAATTTCATATTTTTTCCTCGTAAAAATACGAGAGAAAATTACGAGGGAAAATGCGTCTGAAATTCAGCCTAGCTTGTTGGTCAAAATCAACAAAGCCACGCCATTTTAGGTACCTTTTAGGGGTAAAATCGAAAGTTTCCGCCGAGCACCCCCGAGTCGGTTGCTTAGGAACGTCAGATTATATATGTCAAATGATGACTCGTTCTCATTCTTTATAAAAAAAAACGTTGCTGCTCTTTTAGTTGGGCTGAAGCCGATTCGTTTTAAACGTTCTTTATTAAAGAAGTGATCTCTTACCTTGTGTCAGATCAACAGATTTAAGGTGTATTTTGACCCCTGATTCAATTTGTTGCCTTAATTTTTGAAGCCTGATCCAGACCTATTGATCCCTACTGATTCGAACTCATACTGTTTTCATCCCTGATCCCGGTCACACTTTGCCGGGCATTGATCCCTGAGACCATATACCATGTTATGAGCCTGAGATGGTGTCTACAACAACCTTTGCTCAGAGTCTTTCTGATTTACACTTAATCATAATAATTTCGTTAAGCGAACCTTTTTACTGGAAGATCCTTTCTATACATCTGTTAGTTCTGGATCTGTTCCCCTTTTTTTTCTCCAGATTTTATTACAGTCTGCTCTAATATAACGTTACACCTAAAGATAACAATTTCGTTAGCGTACCTTTCTACTGGAAGAGCCTTTCTATATAGTTCTGGATCTATTTTTGCGCCTTTCTCCGGATTTTATAACAACCTTATCTCTGATTCTACTTTACACAGACATAACAATTTCGTTTGCATACCTTTTTACTGGAAGATCTTTTCTATACATCTCTTAGTTCTGGATCTGTTACCATGTCTTTCTCCAGATTTTATAACAGCCTTTGCTCTGATTCTACTTTACACCTAAAGATAACAATTTCGTTTGCGCGTACCTTTTTACTGGAAGATCCTTTCTATATCTGTTAGTTCTGGGTCTGTTACCATGTCTTTCTCCAGATTTTATAACAGCCTTTGCTCTGATTCTACTTTACACCTAAAGATAACAATTTCGTTTGCGTACCTTTTTACTGGAAGATCCTTTCTACACATCTGTTAGTTCTGGATCTGTTACCATGTCTTTCTCCAGATTTTATAACAGCCTTTGCTCTGATTTTACTTTACACCTAAAAGACAATTTCGTTTGCATTCCTTTTTACTGGACGATCCTTTCTATACATTTGTTAGTTCTGAATCTGTTACCATGTCTTTCACCGGATTTTTTTTATAACAGCCTTTGCTCTGATCCTACTTTGCACCTAAAGATACCAATTTCGTTTGCATACCTTTTTACTGGAAGATCCTTTCTGGATCTGTTACCATGTCTTTTTCCGGATTTTTAAACACCTTTGCTCTGATTCTACTTTACACCTAAAGATAACATTTCGTTATGCTTACCTTTTTGCTGCTAGAAGATCCTTTCTGCACATCTGTTAGTTCTGGATTGCTTTAACATTGTAGTTGGTTTAACATAAATGGCATCTCTGCTGCAAGTAAATATTATCATGATCTCTTATCTCTTTACTTCTGACTTGCAATAAGTTTGCAGTAGGTATAAACATCTCATTGACAGCTTAATATTACTTCTTTTTTTCAGCGTGCGGAAATTGACAGAACTCAATGTCAAAGGTTTTGAATTTTAGAGATAGCTGCTTGCTATAAGTAATCATCCATGCAAGAACTAGGCAAACCTCCATTGTTCTACGGCATTGAAGGTTCCCCACGTAGGATATGTCCTATTTTTTTACCACAGAAAGTTATCATGACTAGTAACATAATAACAGTAAACAATTGATAGATTTCGACTTGCTTTGAGGACATATGGCAACAAAAGTCTCTAGACCAATCAGATTAAAGAAGAACAAAGGAGTGAATCAAGTTTAAATTGAAAAAAATATGCATAGTGCCTTATTCTCAGGTGGCTAAATGAAATGTTGCTATAGCAACCCATTTATCTGATATTGAGTAATATGGAATGGTTTTGCCTATGGAGAGGTTTTACCCTGGTAAATGATTTTAAAAGAAATCACATTTTTGTCGATGGGATTTGCAGCGAAAATTCTTTTTTTTGTGAACTGCATGTTAGAGGAATGATTTTAATGTGATTTCGGCAAATCTTCTCAATCGCCAGAGGGAATATTTATATTAAGTGAACTCTTCATTTCAATGCTTTTTAGGTTAAGTCTCTTACAAGCTGCTGGAAGGCGTCTTGGGAGAGAAGCTGAGAGAATATATGGACGCCAAAAACATCAAATGTATTAAAATACCACAGAAACATATAGTGTTCGCTAAAGCTGGTCCTGTCCTTTCCGCGGTTTACGGGAGATTTAGTTTTATATATTAAAACGGGGGGAGAACTTCTTTTTTTTTTTGGTCGGGGATGATCGTCGGAAATTTTCACCCCTAAAATTAACAAAAGGGCGTGGCTTAAATAAATTAAATGTTTACCCTAAAAGATACCCATCAAGAAATTTCCGTCTTTGAGTAAAATGTTGCCTTTGATATTGTCTAATTTGTCGTCTTCTCAACAAGTACTCTCTCTCTCTTTCTTAAAGGTTTGGCGCTTTGTTAGAGCCCTTACAAGATACCAGTCTGCAATAACTTTATTTGAGATCAAGATTACCCCTAAATGAGACAAAAAACCCGTTAAATTAGACAAGGATTTGTCAGACCATACACTTTTCAGATTTTGGGAAAGTGGGAAAAGGAGCATATGAAATCAGTGTTCCGTTGTTTTTTAGGGCCTAGGGACCGTTCATTTTTTATCAGGGAGGGGGGGCTGGTGGAAATGAGGGGGGGGTCACCCAAAAAAATACGGCCTCAAAGGGGGGGGCCACCCAAAAAAATACGCCACTAAAGGGGGGGTCACCCAAAAAAATACAAGCACATAACAGGGAGGAAACGAAAAGTTTGTATTTTTTACAGCATGCAATATGTTTGTTACATGTTTCAACTCGCTAATATGTTTCTAATTTCACTCAATACTTAATAAAAATTTCGGCGCGCTTCGCGCGCATCAGAATTTCATATATAATATGCACTGATAGGCCTGCCGGCCTCTATGTTTGAAAGAACACACCTTAGGTAAGCGTGAGTTCAACGTTTAGTCATTTGGGCCGCGCTTCAAGCACATGAATAATTTCTTCATTTGCGGAGCGCATGAAAAATATTACCTAAAGGCTCAGGAGCCCTTCACTAGGAGCTTTCATCTTACCTATATAATTAGCGCATTTCCTGGGCTCCTGACAGGCTTTGTTTACTATACACAAAAAACCATCTACCCATTTTCTGAGGCTTGATGAAATGCGGTTATCAAAAGTTGGGCGCGCTTCGCGCGCAAAGAAATAATTATGTGACCCCCTCTTTGTGTAAATGTTTTCTACTAGGTCAAATAGTGGACCTGAGGTGGGTGTCACGAAAACGTTTAATAGTTCTGAGGGGGATCGGTTCCTTAGCTTTGACAGAAGTAAGAAAAACGTTAAGAAGAATGAGACTGCATCACTTAGGCAAGAGTCTATCTTACAGGGCATTTATAAGGGGGGGGGGGGGGGGGGGGCACAAGAAAAAATACATTGGATTTTGGGGGGCCACCTAAAATAATACGGACATGAAAGGGGGGCCACCCAAAAAAATACAAGGTCTCCCTCATTTCCACCAGCCCCCCCCCCTCCCTGATAAAAAATGAACGGTTCCCTGTATGCGCAAATCTCGCCTGGCGATCCTAAAATGATATGTATTGTTGAGGGGCGAAACTATCGGATTATCAACTTTTAAAATTTCTTAGTTTGAATACTGTTCAGCCTGGTAAGAGATAAAAAGGACCAACCAATCTCATTCCGCCATCCGCTTGATAACTTACAAAATTCTCCAAACGTGTACCTGAAAGGTTTTTAAACGAAATAGATATATTGCTTACAGTTTCTTGTGAACTGAACTGTATTTAAGGCAACTGAATTAACTCTAAATTCGTGGTATGATCCTTTAATAATACAAGAACATTCTTGAAACACGGCTTCAGTTGTCTGAATCCCTCGTTGCTTTTTCGACCCGCACGTTTCTACTTTTTCAAAAAACAACACGAGCTGAAATTTCACGTTTTTGATCGTCGTTTTAAGTATAATACATTGTTTTGCTTCTAAAAAGGGCAACAGCTGGATTTGACAAAATCTTCACACATTGCTACTTAAATCTTGATGAAAACAAAGAACATTTCAAAAGAAAGGCAAGTCTTCCGCTGTTAAGCTGCGCAGTTTCTGGCGCCTTCGAAGCTCAACAAACTCAAACAAATAGCTGGCAAATCTTTGCGATTAACTTTGCCTCGGTTACTCTAAGACTTACTAGGTCTAGCATTCTCGAAGATCAAGCGCCAACTTTCTTTGAGCTTTCTTTCGTACCCGATAGTACAGGTGTCCGAGCCCGTGTCCGATTTAAGAATGTCTTCAAGTGACAGACTACGTCCAAGGTTGAGCCCGTTGATTTTCAAGCGGCAGTTTTGCCTGAAGTTCCTAAACAAGCGGCACGCGGGGATCAAGTATAGTAAGTTTCAAGACGAGGAAGAAGTTCTCGAAATATTCCATACGTGTCTCGCAAATGTTTCTAGTAAGGAGGCTGGAAAAACAGAGATAAAGGAGGTTTTTCTAAGGCCCAGGCGAAATGCAGTGTGCGAGGAGGTGGAAAAACATGTCTTACAAGAGACTAAAAAGGATGTTCATGTAAACTGTGGGAGTGCCGAATGGCTTTGGTTTTGGCTGAGCAGTTGGACGATTTCTTTGATAATTACTGAACCACGAACAGCACATCAACAACATGTGGTAGCGTAAAGAGAAAATAGAACAATGTCTATTTAACAATTAGATTACGAGCTCGAGATTTCTATGAGCTATCAAGCTCATGGAAATCGAGAGCGAGTAATCTAATTGTTTTAGTAAAATCACACTCAGACACTACCTTCGAATAATGAAACTTTTTATTTGAAGAAAAATGTTTGTTTTTTCTTCAAAACGCTGGCCTTTTCAAAACTCACACTATCTATGACTCAATAGGCAGTGAGTTTTGAGCCAATCAGAATGCAGGATTCGTGATGGTGTGTGAGTGTGATTTTACTAAAGTATGCCTAGAAAGCGGAACTCCAATCATACACACCCCACTTCTTTACTGAATGGTTTATTCTTATAACAAATGTATATCCCTTGAGTAGCCCAGCTTGGGATACCCAGCCGAAATTATGGTTACCCAACCAAGGGATTCGTTTCTCGAAACGCCCGAAATATTTTCGGGCAAAGTAAATTACCCGAAAAGCGTACACGAAGTCGAATGACGAATTTTGCGTTTCTTGAAACTCCCAAAATTTTCTTCTCCCCTAAACTTTTTCGGGTTCCGAAAATCCTCAAAATAGGAACGAAAAATAACAAAATTAACTTGGATTTCTCTCTCCTTTTCGACTTTATTTACCCAACTAGTACCTGCGAAGTTGAATTTCCGCGAAAGTGCATGTTTCCTCTCGTGAAACAGCCATTTACGAAGGTGCCCTTGCTTTGTTTCCGAAATGTCTTTCTTTGTCGCGAAATGGTTTCCCGGTAACTCTCCCGAGTAATTTTTACAGCCATCGCGATTCGGTGCAAAAAAACAACAAATAAGTACCGGCTCATGTCTAAAAAGAAGGAAAAAATATATTAATAATAATAAAATTACACGTCCGAATCTTCTCCCTACCTGCCTCGACTAGCAATAGCTATATGCAGGTAGCTCTGTTCTGTAAAAGATATTGTGTTTATAAATAAAGTGTTGTTGTTGTTGATAAAATGCACCAATAAGGTGCAAGCATCTCGCTTCTTGTCCAGTCACATTCATTTTCTTCACAGCTCGCCTGTCAAATTTGACGAACAAAGTACCAATGCATCTACAAGAATTCGGTGCAAAATGCTTTCTCTTTCGCACGTTTTATCTGATTTCTTAGCATTTATCGATGGAAATACCGAAATGGCGAGTTTAGAAATTCGGATTACCGATAATTATCGGGTTTTTGGGGGAGTTTCGAGAAACACTTTTCGGGACTCCTAAATCGCGCCCGATAAACCACCCGAAAAGTTTATCTGGCCCAAAATTAGTTCAGTCCCTTTGTCTCCTTGCATCTCTTACTGTTTAAAGAATTCAGAAAATCACTGTGACTATCAATGTATAATAGTTTGGGGCGAGTTGGCCGTGTTTTTGCAGTTTGGAGTCCAAACTGAACGCTGCGGCGCTGTGCTGGATGTGGAGGATGAAGCGCGCGCTCAGTGATCCAAGACGGACTGTGATTGGCTGTGTACACGGGTCGACACTAACGCAAGAGCGCATGCGTAAATAAGAGCCCGCGATGTTTTCGTAAACCGCTGAACGTTCCGTTTTGGCTTGGATGGGTTGCTTTTAGCTCATGCGACGTTGAATGATACGTATGGGGCTCCACTCCGCGCCTTCGGCGTTGTAAAGTTTTTGGTTTTTGGGCGTGTTATGGACGGACCATTTGAATTTTGGCGGGGTAGGTGCGCAAATACACCCAGCGGGCAACGAATATGCAATCATTGTAATTTAGCCTGTATTGAAGATGAACAACATTTTGTTCTGTCTTGTATGATTACCGGGTTTCTGTAAATTTTCGGAAGCGAAAACTCAACACTTGTTTGTAGCCTGAATTTCACTAGACGTATTTTCCCTCGTAAATAAATACGAGAGAAAATTAGGAGGGAAATATGTCTTGCTGGTGCCTTTTAGGGGTCAAAATCAAATAAGCGACGCCAAGTTTGGTACCTTTTAGGGGTTAAATCGAAAGTTCCCGACGAGCATCCCCGCCCTAAAAATAGGATGAGATAGAAAGGCTGATACTACGCAAAAAATCAGGACAGTGGCATGATAGAGTCCAAACTGAAAGTACATAAGCAACCGTGGACAACTGTTTCGACCTTTTTGGGTCTCTTCAGCACGGTGTAGCTAGAGCAGAGCGGTTAGTCGGCCGCCTACTAGAGCAAATGGTTATGACACAACAGAAGGACTCAAATTTAAGATACTCACCGACCGCATAAGGTCACACGCAAAGCGCGTGACTCTCAAAACAGTAGGTGAAGAATCTCAAGTGTCATGCCACTGCCCTGATAAGCAAAACTAAGAAAAGCCATGAACAAAATCATGTTAAAAGATACAGTATATCGGATCTAGAAGAAGATCTCGGTCATAAGAAACAGTGAAGTTGAAATAAAGTGCAATGACCGTGGACGATATACTGCTGAACATAGGGGAGTCCCTCAATGGTTTTACCCTCAGCGACTGCATTCCAAAAAATTATCAAACTAAATCAAAACGGAAGTACCCAAAAGCAAATCGCCAAATTTATATGGGAAAGTATGACAGAAAGAGAAAAACAATTAAAGGCTGAACAGTAATGGCATCGCCTCGCCCCGCCGGACTAAACTTTATCTGTATTTATATATATACATATATTTTTGTTTTTAATTTCACATTTATTGGAACTAATACCTATGTATTTCTCGATACACGGTACCAATAAAACATGTCTGTGTCTATGTCTAAAATGTTCATTTTTTGGCTAATAAAAGTATCATCTCTCTCTACTTTTAGGCTTACCCTGTCTACAGTCGTAGATTCGCCGGCGCTACTTTCGATACATTTGAAATTCAGAGACTCGGCAAAAAAGCTTTATGTTTTGTCAGTTTAGCGCATTTTACAGTACACACGTGAGAGAAGCTCGTAATAGTAGAATTCCTCTGTGAGAAGTGGTCAGAATAACAATGTCAAAACAAAGGCAAAGCATTATGGGCAGGATAATATTGATAAAAATAGCCTTGGCTCTAAGGGCTGCTTGAGTATAAAATCTTGAGTTTATATATTCATAAACTGCAAGAGTTAGAAACAAGAAACCTCATTTCAGCTCCCTGCGTTTGACTTCATGTTTTGAGTGAGGAGACAAACAGGAAACCAGTACGTAGTACGAGAGTGACTTGGAAGATGGTGCAGGCCAAGGCTTGTCCACTTACGTGCAGTTCATCTGTCAGGAAACGTTTACATTGTTTTCGAAACTGCAACTTTTATTTTCATTTCAGCTTTATAATTACTTCCTTTGAACCTCAATAACAGCGCATTCAAGATTGCATTGTGCTGAGTTTAAATTTTACCAAGCTCCGTTATCATCCAAGATGAATCGTTCCATCCTAGATACAGGCCTTCAAAGACTCAGCGAGGAATTCGAAGGAAGGAGCGAAGCCGAGTTGATTGTCATCGCAACTGTTTGGGGAACAATTAGTCTCATGACCTTGATCGGTAATTTTATAACACTTTTTATCGTATTCAGAAATCGAAATCTTTGGACGCCTACGAATATGTTGGTAGCCTCCCTTGCATTCGCAGATTTTGGCTTCGCGCTTTTTAATGTTGTACCTATCGGTACAACGAATTTGGCGAGCCGAGAATGGGTCTTCTCCGAAGGTACTTGCCAGTTCCAGGGTTTCACTGCAATTATGTTCGCGGCTGCGTCGATTGAAACTCTCGGCTGTACTGCGGTCAACAGGTTCTATCGCATTGTGAAACCGGCTCATTACAACCGCTACTTTAGCAAAACTCGAACCAGCATCATCATTCTAATCACCTGGATTTTAGCCGCCCTTGCACCAACTCCATATGTAGCAGCCGGCCACGAGTTTATCTACCAACCTGCAAAGGGCTTCTGCTACCTTAAAATCGATAGCGGGGCGTTCACTGCCTTCTTGGTGGGAACCTATATCGGGATACCTGCAAGTGCGATTTGTTACTGCTATTTACGAGTCTTCTTGGAAGTCCGCAAACACAACGCGCAGATTTCTCAGTCGAGAAACTTCAGCGCCGCCGAGATTCGAATCACGAAGACTCTTTTTATTATCGTCTTTGTATTCATGTGCTGTTGGACTCCAGTCTTGATCATCGATGTGATTGATACAATCACAGGTCGTTGGATAATGCCGCGTTGGGTGTACCTCATGTATAGTTTTCTAACACTCATCAGCAGTGTTGTGAACCCGGTGATATATGTTATAATGAATCCTGCCTTTAGAAAGGAGTATATCAGATTTATTACCTGCAGCTCTTGCAGAAAGAAGGTCCTTCAAATTGCCTCTATGCGGGCATCAGACAACCAAGGTGCAGAGACTTCGTCTACAGCGGTTTGAAGAAGAGAGGAATGGAGAGGAAAGGAATAGGAAAGGAGTGGGATGATCAACATTGAAGCTGGTTCCAAAAGATGTGCGATGACACTACAGGGGAGGATCTAGAGGAGGGGTTGTGGGGGTTGCAGCCCCCCCTATGAGAGTGATTGATTAGTTATTTATATACCTATTTCAATTAACGTTGCTCTGCAAAACGTAAAACCATGAACCATGCATCATAATGAAGACGCTATTTCTCGTTTTTCCTTGAGTTTGGCAAACCAAACTAAACTAAACCACCCAATGGCACTTTGTTTACTACTTTGAGACACAATTTGACGTGAACCGCTTCGTTTTGGGCAGGAATTACAATTACGACCTATGAAGCATGGTTCATGATTTTACGTTTTGCAGAGCAACGTTAATTGAAACAGGTGCATATTAATACCGTAAGAGAAATCGTGTGGCCGCACTCACTCCGCTTAGCCCTGAAGCTGTGCCGCCAAAAGAAGTTCATAAACCTGAAGAGAAGGTGGAAATCTGGACAGTGTGGGCAAAGTTGCCGCCATGTTGAAATCTCCCACAGAAACTAAAGAAGAACTCGCGCAGCCGAAAGCACCATAGACATCCAGACCTAGATGGTTCTGTTACAGATTACATACAGGAATGTGCAGGGATAATTCTAATTCGAAAGCTTTGAGATTCAAGTTTGACACATACGTACGTCTTGCTTCGCCGAGCACGCGCTAAAGTCGTGAAAAATATTCTCTCTAAATATCATCCCGTAACTAACAAACTCTTATAATATTCATCAATTATTCATGAAGCAAGTATCCAATGAGAAGGCACAATTCTGGTCACATGACTAGCCTTTTACTTTACCTGGGTTTCTTATCTTCCCCTAGAACTCAGGAAAATCATGCCTCTCCCCCCCCCCCTTCCCCCCCATTATGATGTCCGTTGTTATGTTTCTTTTTCAGGCCGTTTTTTGAGAGAATATTAATACTATAAGTAAAATTAATTTCCCCCCTTATATACTCCGTCAATTTTTCAATTTTTTAATACGGGTCATAACCAGTCCAACTTAGTGCTGCCCCCCCCCCCCCCCCCCCCCCCTCTCTCTCTCTCTCTCTCTCTTTCAAAAACATCCTGGATCCGCCATTACACTATCTCCTTCATTAGCAATTAGAAGTTCGTCGATACGAAGTCGAATAGACAGGACGACATACAGAGCAACACTCTTGCACTTGTTTTATTTTTACTAGTGCCATTATTTCTGTGTGTGTGTGCGAATACATTTGAATATGAACAGGATATGTTTGACTACGTTGCGCTACAATGGCTTTTTATATATATAAAAAATGTTAATGAAGGAATTATATTAATCATGACCTTATCAGCTTTAGGGCTCACTCGGCAGCTGGTTTTTGGCAGAAGTACTTGTACGAGTTCGTACAGTACAAGTCGTCCCAACCTCCAAGGGCAGCCATCACCTTCAACACCATCATGACACAATACTGTCGCGCCTCATTATTGCTTGGTTCACCAGTTAGAAACCTGCAAATCCAAAAACAAATAATAAACATATTGGGCAAAAGACTGGCATGGTAACAGACGTAAGTGGTTGATGTTTAACGTCAAAATCCCGGAGTTGCATTCAAAGTCGTAAAATATCGGCATTGGGCGAGTGCCAAAGCGAGAGAGGGAGTGGGGCCGAGAGGCTGCCCCTCTTTCGTTCCCAGAGCCTAGAAAAAAATCGGAAAGATGGAAAGGGCCATCATACATTTATACAGATGTGACTTCACCCTCCCCCCCCCCCCCTCCTTCTCAAATCCTGGCTACGCCCTTAGGAATTCACAAAGTGTTTATCCGGAAAGCGGAACACTTCCCATTTTTGTGTCGTCATGTCATTGGGTTTCTTCAGAAATTCCCTGTGTTGGTGGCCACCGTGCGGTAGTAGCCTTACTTGTGGAACGTTACGGGAGTTCCGTCGAGCCAAGTCACAAACTGTTTGCCAGGGCCAGTTACTGGAGTCAGTCCAATCCAAATAAACCCAATATCAGACCCTGACCAAAACTTGGCCATTATGAAGTTGTAGATCTTTTGGCTGCTGATAGCGGCGACGGTAGCTCCCGCTCCATAGCCCTGACATGTAGACTTAGCGAGGCTGAAAGGTTGTGGGCCGGAGGAAAGCCTGTAGCACATGTTTTCCAGCCGTTGCCATCCTATTGCGCAACCTGGAGTTCAAACAAGATCAATTCATTAGAGCGAATTTCAAATGACTGTATAGTAGACCAAATAGCCAATCATGAACGAGAAAAATTTATATTGAATGGCTTCCCAGTCAGCGAAGTAAATCCACGATCACGCAGTGAGCACGTGACTGGTTTCTTTGTAAGCCAAGCCAAGTATAAACACTGTCACGCGGTGAGCACGTGATCACTACATAGAAACGAGTGCTGCGAAAGCGAATACAAAAGTAAACCCAAATACAAAGAATTTTGAAACACGCTTTAATGGGTCATTCATTACTGAAAACACGTATCGCTCTCTCTCTCCATTCATCAATCCATTCACCCACCCAAACCCTCTTCTTCCGTCGCCAATCCATGTAGCAGTCCGTTCATTTCATCTACCCTCAATGGACGATTCCAGCTATAGCGCAGGCGCGCGCTGCATGTCGGTAGACATGGGACATTTGTTGAACAATCTATTAAAAATGCGCGCGCTGTATTCGGGTAGTTGTGGGACACGGCTTGGGCGCGCCAGGGTTCTCCCCTCATCTCCCCCCAGGGGAAAGAGGATGGAGCATTTCTGAATAAAGAAGAGCGCCTGCTTATAGCTTGTCTCCCGCGTTGCGTGACCGACACAAAGGACGGGCTGCGCGGGAGACTAACTTTTAGCTGGAATCGCCCATTATCATAAAGTGCACTTACGCAGTACTGCGCATGTCGGTCCTGTCCAATCGTCCTGGCAGTAGCACTTCTCTGTCGCCCTCTCGCCGTACAACGAGACACAGGCGCCATTCACGCACGAAAGCGTGGTGCACTAACAATTATACAACAACACTAGTAAATCGCGCGCTCTGATTGCTCGAGAGCCATGTTGCTATAAGAGTACAGATACACGGTTGAAAAAATCCCTGTTTGTTGTTGTATAAAACAAAAAAGATCTCGTTTTTTGTGCGTATGTACTGTAATAGATACACAGAAGACGTCACAGAATGTCATAAACAACAGTCACGCAACTCGACTGCTTCTCGTTGCGCACTTTTTTGTTCATGACATTCTGTGATGTCATCTGTGTATCTATTACAGTACACACGCACGCAAAACGAGATCTATTTGTTAAACAGAGAAATTAGTAGTAAAATATTATTGTCTTGTTGCTCGGAGGGATAGCGGAGAGCAAGTCCAATTACGGAAAGCACATACTGGCGATGTATAGCACTTGCGTTTCACACTGTACATCTCCATCTGATAAGAATTTCGGCAAAACTTGCTCGAAAACACTCATATTTTGGCGAAAACGTGCAGTGATTCAAGCGATTAAAATTATCTTTCCTTCCGCCATGTTGATTTGTAGTTGGCTTTGCACTTATGGGATTGAGGGAACCACAGGGAGCCCGCACTCCTTGCCCCAGGCCTCCCAATGCCGGTAACTGGCACTAGGGGCATATGACCTGGTTTACCATTTAGAGAAATTATCAAGGATCAATTCGGATCATTTCAAATAGTGTCCATGGTTCATAATAAAAACGTTACCTTTTGCCCTCGAAAGATCCACCCATTTCGTTCCTCTATCGTTACGTTAGCACTGCCGTCAAACACTTGGCATGTGCCGTCAGACTGGCGGTAGTTATACATGGTACACGCCGTGTGACGTATACACGCGAACTGACACTGGTCCTCGGCTGACGTTACATCGGCAAAGAGTACCCTACCCCCCGTCAGGGCTTTATTGTGTTGTGCGCTGAACTCTCGTCTTGCGGGCGCAGGGCAAGTGGTTGCTATGTTGGAAGAGCAGATACAAAGGAGAAGGTACGCGTATGATTTCTGACCAAATTGCACTCCACTCAAGTCAATTACCAGTATTAATCAATTAATTGATATCACAGGTAAAAGATGGGAGCCACTTGAGCCAAAAACTAAAGTTTGACCTCAACCAAAAAAGGAAAGTAACTTTGCTCGCCAAATTGATGAGCAACATCTGTAGGACAAGAGCTTGATATCTGTCACATGACCATCTAGTAGCACCCCCTTATCCTTGGCCTTTGAACTACTTTCTAAGTTTGGTTGTCACGCCGGACTTTAGATGCAAAACTTGAAGATACTGATACTTGAAGATGCTGATTATATCCTATCGTCCGTGGTCGAATGACATCCCCCACCGATAGTAAATTCGATATAAATCCTATGCTTGGATATGCATAAGTTAAAAATGCGAAATATTTATGAAACTGCATAATATGCACGTTTAAGCCGAATCAATTTTTTACTTTTTTTTTTTTTGCCCAACTGCAAAAAATTATATGCGCACGCATATCTACAGACGTTTTCCGCTGTTATTATTTGAGCCCCCAGCGGAAAACATCTGTAGATATGCGTGCGCATACATTGGGCTCAAGAAACGGTCAGCAAACCGTCCAAGGTTGTGGACGGCGGTACAACAAAGCGAGTTTCCACCCAGCGCAGAGGTCTCTTTTCCTCGCGAACCGCAGCCAGCGAAATGCAGAGAAAAGAGGCCTATGCTAGCAGGGAACAAAAAAATATTTTCTGCAAGTTGTGTTCTATCGATGAATAATGTCCCGTGTATTTACTGTATTTTTGGTTACTAGAAAACGCGTATCATTTCAAATATAGTCCCCTCGTTATTCGCCCCTGATTTCAAGACTTTCTGCAAATTGTGGGTGCAAAAATGAAATTCAGCGTCGAATGTCCGCCATACAACGACACTTTCGAGGAAAAAAAAAGTCCTGTCTGCGACATTTTTTGTGCCTCCTGGCAAAAAGCAGAAACAACTTTTTCCCAGCAACTTTTAAAACTCACATTTACAACAGAACACCTGCAAACAGCAAAAGAAGCCGTTTACATGTGAACACATTTTAGGAGGGGTGTGCTCGTTAAATGCCCGGCCATTTTGACGACGAATGCTTTCAAATACTTTATGGCCCAACTTTATCAAGTGTTTTTTTTTTTGTATTTTTCCATTAAGCGTTCCAAAGGATTGACAGATTCTGAGCGCTTCTGTTGGCAAATGCTCTTGCATTTAATAAGACACACTGAATGCAAAGACAACAACATGGAATTGTTAAAACAATTTAAGGAAATCTTACATACCATTTAACTTGGTTTGTGTTACAAGCAAAACGATAGCCAGCAAAGTCCTTCCCTTTCCTAGCTTCATCTTGAAGGCGTTTTATTTCGCGAACGTAAACGAAAGAAACAGTGAAAGTTGTTTTCCAAAGTATAGCTTCTGCATATAAACAACTATGTTTTTAGTGCTGCAGGTGTAGGATAGCAACATAATTTGCTGTTATGAAAATGAAATTAAGGCGGCAACGTGTTGAACACAAATCCCCCCCGTTAAGGAGGCTGCCTACAATTTTTCTCGGGCTTGAACAATTGACTTTATGCGATTGTAGCTCCGAAATGCAAAAAGCTATCAAAACCAAACTTCGACCACTTCTGGAGAAAGATTGAAATTAGTAGTGATGCATTTTTTATTGTTATAGGAGTTACCATAGCAACGTTACAGGGGGGAGCACACTTTTGATTGACACACCTGAAGTGCTATTCGATCTAAACTTTTGAAATGACACACTGAGCCTTACTCCTTACACATTTGTCTAGCCTTACACGAAGTTTAGACGGCATTCACCAAGCCGATTTCAAATAATACAAGGCGACTTTTTTGACTGTAAAATTCTACGAAAAAGGCTTCACAATGCGATTCTGGTGGCGAATTTTCTTCCTACTCACACAACTTAAACTTAAGCATATTAGGAGGGCAATGTTCGCGCGAGAAAAAAATTTACGTTTCCAACGTCTCGCCGGAAAATTCTAAAGTTGGACCTCTTGCTTATCGTTCCGCTCAAGTCTCTTCAGCTAGTTCAGTTTTAAAAAGTTGTAATTTTCATGCAAATTTTTCTCACATAAGTTCTGTGAGTAGGAAGAAAATTCGCCACCAGAATCGCATTGTGAAGCCTTTTCAATCCGTGGCAAAAATCGGCAATTCCGCTTTTCTGCTTTTTTTTATCTTTGATCTCTGAAAATTGCCCTGTTTCTCGATTTGAAAAGTTTTTCTTCAGTCATAACCCGAAATATCCCCAACATTTTTCGGAAATTTTCTAAAGTCCTGAATGCCGAGAAAAGCCCCACTTTTTTGAAAAAACTACCCGACATATTTTGGTTTTACGAAACACACCAAAAATCCGAAAATTCCCCTAGTAAATTCGATTTTCTTACTACAAAATCTCCGGAAAAATCTCCCACACTTTTTCTTAAACAACATGCCGTTTTCCGGCAATTCTAGGCACCTTCATTTTTGAATTTCTAACTCTAAAAATTGAAAGAAAATCGGGAAAACATATCACTTATTTCCAAGTTTACCAATAATAAATTGTAGAATTAAGTCCCCCTTTTTTCGAAAAAAAGATATACGTTTTGCGACACAGAACAATGGATACACCTGAATCAAACACCCGTCCCCTATCGTCCCTAGGAGTGTATCTGTCTCAAGAGCATTGTTACGAACGCTGCATCTGTAGTACCCCATATATGGCCATTCCCCTGGTGATGTGTCAAAGTATTTCAGAAAAGGTTGCACCAGAACTGTCCGTTGTTGCTTGCGATGCGTCATAACTCATGGACACTGTTTTTTTAAATAGCCATTATTTTTTATCACCCTGCTTATACATTGCTCGCAAAAACATTTTGCACTTGCTAACACGAAAATTAACTTCTTTTTTCTACCTAGTCTCTCCCGACGCACGCTATAATAGGCAGCTGTGACGGTGCAACCTTTTCTAAAATAGGTGTATGTATTATGTTTACGACACAACACAGACGGCAAATGCACCGAGCCGAAAGGATGTTGGATAATTGGCTAGAGGATGGATACTGTATAAAACTTACTACAATGTGTACATACACCGTACACATAAGGGAATGGTCATAAGGGTACTCTGGTACTGATCCAGTGTTGTAATGCTCTTGAGGTTGATACAACTCCTAGGACTATAGGGTGGGGGAGTAGCAGGTGTATCTAGTGTATCCTATGCTCTGTGTCACAAAACGCAAGATACACACAGCCTTTTTTGGAAAAAGGGGGACTTAATTCCACAATTTGTTCTTGGTAAACTTGGGAATAAGGGGTATATTTTCCTCATTCTCTTTCAATTTTTCGAGTTAGAAATTCAGAAGTCAAGACGCCTAGAATTGCCAGAAAACGGCATAATGTTTAAGAAAAAGAGTGGGAGATTTTTCCAGTGATTTTGCAGTAAGAAATTCGAATTTACTAGGGGAATTTTCGGATTTTTGGTGTGTTTCGTGAAATCAAAATATATCGGGTAGATTTTTTCAAAAGGGTAGAGGTTTTCTCAGCATTCGGGATTTTAGAAAATTTCCGAAAAATGTTGGGGATATTTCGGGTTTTGACGGAAGAAAAACTTTTAATATCGAGAAATAGGGCAATTTTCAGAGATGAAAGATAAAAAAAAGCAGAAAAGCGGAATTGCCGATTTTTGCCACGGATTCTTTTTCGTGTTCAGAAGTGTGGTTTGCGAAATCGCCCTAAAACTTGAAGTTTGCGTTTATGTTTGTCAGGGAAAATCAAAACCACTTTTAGACGTCAAAATTGGTAGTTGTAGTTGAATATCTTGGGAATACGTTGGCATTCAGAAACTTTTTAATTTGGTAGAAAAAGCAAGTATATTCCACGAATACTGGACGACGCTCAAAAAAAAGTAGAATTTTACAGTCAAAAAAGTCGCCTTGAATTATTTGAAATCGGCTTGGTGAATGCCGTCTAAACTTCGTGTATGTCGAGTTTCAGGGTTCGGTTATTCTACTATAGAGAATGTAGGGCTAGACAAATGTGTAAGGAGTAAGGCTCAGTGTGCCTGTCAAGTGTGCTCCCCCCTGTAACGTTGCTATGGTAACTCCTATAGCAATAACAAATACATCACTACTAATTTCAATCTTTCTCCAGTAAGTGGTCGAAGTTTGGTTTTGATAGCTTTTTGCATTTCGAAGCTACAATCGCATAAAGTCAATTGGTCAAGCCCGAGAAAATTGTAGGCAGCCTCCTTAAATGCCCCCATTTTGACGACGAATACTTTCAAATACTTTATGGCCCAACTATCAAGTATGTTTTTTTGTATTTTTCCATTAAGCGTTCCAAAGGGTGGTGAACGGGGGGGGGGGGGGGGGGGGGGGGGGGGGTAGGGGGGGGGAATCACGGACCGATTTTTCGTTATTTCACGGATCGCGGAGTTATGAAAACGCTTTTCACGAATCACGGAAGTAAAGTTTTAAAATCGATTATGCAAGTTGTGTTTCAAGTAAATATAGTGATATAAATACTGTGCACGATCTTTTTTTCTGGTATTTCTTTTGATGGTGTGAGATTTCACTTAAATTACATCGCCATCAAAACGACAATTGATCACAATTCAATTTTATCATTTCGCGAAATTGGTTTGCTCATAGCATCCAGATCAGAATTTTCGTTACTATGAAGATGGTTAGGATCAGTACCGAGCCTTGCTTGTATGTTTCTGGATGCGCGCGAAGCGCGCTGTGATTTTGAACATCAATCTACGCGGTTAATGAAATTCCTTTTTCTGAGACATAAAAATAACGCTGAAGAAATGGAGTCACGGAAAAAACATAATAGAAATTTTCGAAAATTAAAAAAAGAACAGTACGATGCTTTAGTTTCTAAATGCTACACCAAAGTATCCTATTAATGCGCGCGAAGAGCTGCAAATTTTGGACATATAAGTTGAAAGAATGGGGAAAGTCCAGGAGTAAATGAGAACTTGATGTCTAACAATGCGCTTCCTGACATTGCTGCACCTTTATTTACTGTTTGCTGATAGTAAATTTACTCAATTCTAAAAATACATTTTGATGTTGTACATGGCGAGCGCGCAGCGCGAGCCGACAAAAAAAGTCTATTTTTAAGGACGTCAGGTTCCCTAAAAAGCAGTCAGGAGAGAATGAGCCTACTCGATATTGGTCCAAATGGTCCGTCTCTAATGACCAGCTTTCACGTTTCACGAATCTCTAGGCCTGTAATCACGAGTCACGTAAGAGAAATTCGTAAAATCACGGGTCACGAGGGCATGAGATTTCAAGGATCACGGCAATAATTTTCCTGTTTTCACGAGTCACGGAGCAAATTTGGGGTGAATCACGGATCACGGTGAACCCCTTCACCACCCTGTTTAATAAGACACACTGAATGCAGTGTAAAGACAACAACATGGAATTAATGTTAAAACAATTTAAAGAAATCTTACATACCATTTAACTTGGTTTGTGTTACAAGCAAAACGATAGCCAGCAAAGTCCTTCCCTTTCCTAGCTTCATCTTGAAAGCGTTTTATTTCGAGAACGTAAACAAAAGAAACAGTGAAAGTTGTTTTCCAAAGTATAGCTTCTGCATATCGCTCCATGTAAGGTAATCCAGAATCCGGGGAATCCAAACAACTGTGTTTTTAGTGCTGCAGGTGTAGGATAGCAACATAATTTGCTGTTATGAAAATGTAATTAAGGCGGTAACGTGTTGAACACAAATCCCTCCCGAGTCTTAATAACTTTTGCATTATAGACTCAAGATAGCTTAGAATTCTCATTTTCGCACTAAACAATGACATTACAACCCTGGCTTTTGTGTGGTATCACAGGTGCCACTCTCCCGCATTTTACGGGATACACAAGCATTTTCTCCCGCCTTTTTCATTATTTTCATACATTTACTGTGTTTCTCCCGCATTTTGATCATGGGCTGTTCTCATACAGTTGTTGTATTTCCCGCTAAAATCTCCCGCATTAAGTAGATAAAATTGCTTAGGTTTTTGCGTTACTGTAAAGCTACGTTAATTTTGCCTTATTTTACGTTTTATTGCCTCCTCGAATTACTATTATTTTATAGGCGAATTTAAGTATGATTTCATAGGCGAACGTTGCATTAGAAACTTTGATACAAAAATGTGCGTTTGACCGTGAAAATACTGGTATCGAAAATGGCTGCGACGCTGTGCATTATGGGCTTAGGTGAGTCGGCCTGGGGTTGGGGGGTACTCCAGCGGCGTAGCCAGGAATTTCTGAAGGGGGGGCCGGATAGTGAAAACATGGGACGAAAATGCTCAAATTTTCTCCAGCAAATACAGTAAATGTATGGGAAAATTTCCGAGAAAGGGGGGGGGGGGGGGGGGCTGGACCCCCCTGGCTACGCCCCTGTACTCCACTGATTTTTGGGTAGAGGAGTGTGCCGCCGAGGTCTCCAAAACCTGACCCAATCAGAGACCAGAAATCCTCGTTTTTTATACCCTACCATAGACCTACAGTTACAATTGTATACACTCCTAAAGTGAGACACCAGTGTGGTCCAGTTGGTCACAATCAAAGCAACCGAGGTGGCCTTGTCACCTCGCGGGGAGGGTCTGGTGACGATAGCGGCTGGGTCAGTAAAGGAAGTGTCCACTCTTTTACCATTGGTCAGGGGCACGGTTGAAAATCGTTTGTGCATTTTTTCCAGGAATAGCAGTTGCCCACCCAGATGTCTGAAATTTTCTGGAACCACACATTTGGTGCCTGAAAAATTTAAAAAATATTTTCATGCACAGCCCACCACCTCAACAAATCAAAATGTGTACACCAGCCTACAAAACATTTTCTAGCTAAACTTCATTAAAACAATAACACAAGCAGGAGCAAGCATCTAATTTATTGATAGTGTTTTAAAGAAAATATCCAATATGCCTGCTTCAGAGAAGGGTGATTAGGTCTTCTACAAAATATGGCAAATTATCCTTATAACCCCTCTGGAATCTCCACTCCCCTCCATGTGGAAAATGGATATTTTTCCCCATGGAATCATACATTGAATTTTTGATGACCTAAAAATGATGATGGTGACAATGATAAATGGTAGGCATATTATTTAACAAAGTGTTATTAACATCGTTATCAATGGACAAGGCCAAATCTAAAAAATTGTTGATTAAAAAAGAAGCAGGTTTCATGCCCTCCAATTCTCTGATTGATTGTATTTGACTCATGTCTAGTGATATTACTCTCGCATATCATGTTGATATTTGAAATGCTTTGTCTGATACATAAACATTACTACTTTAATGTAGTCAATCTCCAGTGAAAAGGGTCCATTATTATTGTCAGCTAGTGTGATGCCAAATGTCCTTAAACGTGGAAAGTCCATTTGATGATCCTGTAGATAGCCAGAGTTTGTCAAAATAAACTTGCTAAATGGTATCTAAAGAAAGGAGGAAACAAACAGACTGTCATTAGTATTGCATTTTGAGCATTTTGATAATGCTGTGCTGTTTTTAAACTTCTTTCCAAAGTTTGCATTTTTTTCAACTTTGCATTTTTTTACTTTACCTGATTTTTCCCATATAAATATTGTATTTTTCCTTTGGAAATTCCAGAGGGGTGGGGGGTCACTTCTCAACACCCTTCCATGGGGGGTTGATATTTTCTGGAACCACACAATTTGAATTTGCAGTTTGGTTCTCCAGCAGCACCTAAGGTCATTTCAACCAAAGTACTGCAACATCAAGCATGCGAGAACCCAAGAATTAATCCATTTTGCAAGATGCCAACTCTGCCACATTTTGCACAGTTTAGCCTCATCTCCTGCTTGATTTTTTCATTATATTTCATACATATTTTACTGTACTTCTCCCACATTTTGATCATGGGCTGTCCTTGATCATATAGTTGTTGTATTCCCACTAAAATTTCCCGCTTTTGTATTCGATTGGGTTGGCATCTCTGTCATTGACATACCCTGACAGTCTCCCAGTAAGGTCCGCCCCGTGTGTACATGAATGCTTGGTGTAAATCATCTGTTCTGATACTGTCTGGCTGAATATTTAATGCATATGCCCTGCCGTCTCCTCTGATTCTCATCTGAATACCATCGTATTCAGATGTGTCATATGGCACAACCCTTCCCTTCCAGTCCTAGCAATATAGCATGAAAAATTAATAAAGTAAAATTAATGATGAAGAAATCTTGAAAAGAGGACAATCTCATGCATGATATATTTTCAGGGGTTGCAGGATGTTTTTTTTAAGGCTAAGAGCCCTTGCAGGATTTTTTTTTTTGAGAAATTGTTTTCTAAGGCTCAATTGCTTTGTATCGTTTGGTATTCTTCTTTCATCAATGAGAATATAGGGTGTCGTCAAACAAACAAATGAAATTCCAACAAGTAACATTGCCACCCCCTGACACAGCCTCAACCCCAGGCTTTGCCAGGAGTCTCAAGATTTTTTGCTTCGTCTCCCAGGACAAATTCAAGACGACTGCCATACATTTACTGTATTTCAGGAAATTTCGCCATTTGATCAAGGCAGTCTCCAGATTTTTGAAGTCCTGGGGTTGACGTCCCTGCAACCCTGACCTGACCACACAAAATCTTTAGTGCAGAGTGAGTGTGCATTAGAAAATTTCCAGAGAAGTGACCTTTCTGTGTACACAAGGTCCCAGTGGACCAACTCATCTCACACACCCAAAGGTCTCTAGAACACGTGATTTCAAGTAATGCACCAGTCAATTGACAGCCCCGCACCCCCCCATTCGCGCATTAGCGGGGTAGTGGCGGGGCTTTCGTACATAATTCACACTACATTACTGCCCCGTTGGTCGGGAGATGCACTTTCTTTGATCACGGCTTCCACACAGTCAGTACATGGAGCTGGGAGTCACTCTCTTCCCCGGGACACAACACAACAGAAACCAGCCCGCTTTCCGGGCTGCTTCACCTCCATATGAACACCCCTTTACTTCACAAAAGACACGACAAATACAGATTTTTGTTACTTGAATTACACGTATTAAATTTTAATCTACACTAGCGAAAGTACATGCAAGTAGAAAAATATGTTTTATGCGCTTTGCGATCGGCTGCGGCTGCATTGAAAACTGGGCACCATTGACATGACTCTTTTCAGTGAGTAAAAATCCTTTGTGTTATCTTCTAAATTCATTGGGCAAGGAGCGCATTCACTCTTAATTATTACCCTGGGGACGGTGCATTCACCTCTCAGATTGTCCCCGCAAACCGAGGCGCTCACTGCCTTTCATTTGCCAAAAAGTGAATGCCCCGCTAATGCGCGAATAGGGGGGTGCGGGGCTGTCAATTGACTGGTGCATAAGCTCTAAGCGGCTGTTCCCCCGTGTAAGAACCTGGAACAACTCACAAGCTGCGTCACAATAGCTTCCTTTGTTTAGTAGAACGAATCATGATGAAAGGATAGCTGAACACAAAGGTGTCCTCTGGGAATGGTTTTTACACCGCGGATTACCCGTAAAAATATTTATAGCGGAACTCCTGTGGAGACACAATAACTTTGTATATTTTTTCAGCGATCTTACCACTTGTGGCTGTGATCTAATAGCACATACACCGCTATGTTTTGCCTCACTCCCTTCCGGGACCTTAGTCGATAAATTCCCTCTGAACACGGCTTTATCAGACTGGCTTCTGACAAACTCGGCAGTTGATAAACCACCAAACTGTTGATCCGTTATTGTAACCCAACTGTCTAAAGTTTCTTTTTTCTTGAAATCCCACAACATTAGCTCCAGTCTGTACTGATCCATGGGATCGGGAAATATTGCTTTGACAGCCTTCTTAACCAGCGGTTTGGAAAACATTTCGCGAATCATCCCAAAACGGCCCGCCATTTTGTTTCACGAGATTGTAGAACTTAGCGCGGTCCACCTGTGGTAAAGTTAAGCATGTTTCAGTTGTTCCGTCTTTTCTCTTGTATTCTATTTCTAATGAAATAATTCAAATGACTTTCTAAAAATCGATAAGTTACTACGAAAAATGAATAATTTAATACAAGAGAAAATCATTTTCTCTTGTTTAATATTAGTATTTTCCTGTCGGGCTTCCTGTGCCTTGTTCGGAGGGAACTCAACCCCAGTTCTCTTTATTCCACGCGGAAAACATGGCGGCTACGTCTTCGCTGATTTTGTGTCGTTGGAAAACTGTTCTTATTGGAACCAGAATTACAGCAAAGGAAATCCTAAGTATATCGCGATGTAAACCAATTCATTCTGCAGCTTATGTGACATTGTGTAGTGTTGTTGACTTTGCACAGAAGGACAATTTACCTCGCATTTCCGAGGTCATTGGAAGTTCGTTCTCGCGAATATCGCTTCGAAAGTATAGCACGGGAGGAGCGCTTGCTCCATGTTCACGCAGAGACACTCATTTTCATAGAACATGGCTTCATACATCAGCTTTTTGTCTAGAGCATGAAGTTTCGGGCAAAGGAACTAAAAAGACAAGCATCCGGCAAAGATTTGAAAAGGTCAAAGAAATGGTAAGATGATGAACAAAAAAAAAGGCTGTTCCAAAAAATAGCCGCACCTCCCCTATCGAGGAACTCCAAATTTTCAAAAATTGCTCTACCCCTGTGGAAATTCCAATTTTCTGTACAACCCGGAAATTTGAAGCAACCCCCCTGTGTGGGTGTGTGTTGGGGGGGGGGGGGATACTCCACTGATTTTTGGGTAGGGGTGTGCTGCCAAGGTCTCCAAAACCTGACCCTATCAGATACCAAAAACCCTCATTTTATATACCCTACCATAGACCTATGGTCAAAAAACCTGTGTGTGGGGGGGGGGGGGGGGGGGGGCAGCTGTTTTAGTGGGGGGGTCAATTTCGAAAAACACACCATTTTTGGGGCGTCGTTTTTGAAATAAATGTTTCGAATAGGTGGTCATTTTTAGTTTTTTGTGGTTCAATCCTTGCTCATGTTTGATACTATCGAGTCACTTAAATATCAGTCACTCGTTCTAAGATTTGTAGAAAAATTGAAATGTCAGAACCTATAGCAGAAATTAATAATACACATACAAACTTCCATCTCTGTGATGACACTTAGATGTCCTCGTGAGACTGAAGTGCCTTCAAACGCAAGCATGTTGTCATCTCATCTCTACTGCTGCTCCTTTCGTCCTGACCAATGACATCAGCCACCACATCGACCACATCCTCTGGTGATTCCTCATCTTCGTCAGTACTTGAGTCGGAGTCAACTGTCCCTGCACTGGCATTGAAGATGTCATTTGAAGATATTTTATAGGAGGGGGGATCGACTTTGAAATTTCTTTCGCGAGCAGGGGGCCACATTTTCAAACCAAAACTCGAGTGGGAAGTCACATTGAAAAAAATGTATTTTCGGGAAAAACTGTTGGCCCCCCACACAGGTTATTAACGGCCGGCCCCATGCTGCAGACCTGAAGTTAGTCACCAGGTGGTCCAATTGGTCGCATTCAAAGTGGAATTTTGTTAATAATTAAAAATAAACTGTCTTTCCACTAATTGCAGCACAACTTTGATCGAAATTTGTTTGCACTGCTTAGCCATACTGAAATACATACCCTATCCGCGACCAAGTGGAAAACGATACCCTACTGTAGACCTCAGGAGCCCATACCAGTATACCATATATTATGAGGGAGTATTCTCTTGCTAATAGGTTCTAATAGCAAGCTTATATTGTTGTTTTACAGCGTGAAGATGTTCTTACAATTCCCAACCTTCTTTCAGCATCACGGATCATAGCTGCACCATTTCTTAGTTATTTTATTATCACAGAACAATTCCTGACAGCAGTTTTACTTTTTGGATTTGCTGGCATCACAGACATGGTAAGTGACAGGAAATAAAATCAGAGTTCACCACGATATGTCTGGGCATTTCCAGTTCTGGCACACATAATAGGGCATCTGATGACAGAGCAGAAATGACCAGCTTAATTTCAAATTAAGCATGATTTGTTGCATATTTCAGACTCCTTATATGTTGATGAACAAACTATCAAAAATGACTTTTTTCTAATGCTTCTATCTTTGAGATATTAGGCTTTAAACTTTACCATTTTATGATTTTTGATCGCATGCACTCTTCTTTATTCAGAAATTCCCATGCAATGTCCCACAACTACCAAAATGCAGTGCGCACTTTTTTTACAGTTTGTTCGACAAATATCCCTTATCTACCGACGTGCAGTTTGCGCATGCGTTATAGCTGGAATCGTCCATTAAGCCAACTTTGTTCAGTCATCTAAAATTTATATTCTTCAAATTTCTTAAAACATTGGAATAAAGCTTTTGGTCATAAAAACTAGTCATATGTAGAATCTTGAGCTTAAATAGTAAAGTATGGCAAACTTTAATTTTTTGTCATTTCTGCCCTTTCGCATCTGATAGGATATGGTGGTGTGGATCTGTTATCTTCAAGCAAACTCAGTGTCTTGGGATTGCCAATTTCAACCCTAAAAATTATGATGGTCATGCCCAAGTTGAATAATAGGGAGGGAAACAAGTAACTATATTATTTAACTTCTATCCTTGGCTTCTTTTTGTCTCCAGCTTGATGGATATATTGCTAGGAACTTTAAGAATCAAAGATCGGTGTTTGGTACTGTCCTAGACCCACTTGCTGATAAAGTGTTGATGAGTACACTAACTATTTCACTTACTTTTGTTGGATTACTTCCAGGTAACTATTGTGTTTTATATAATACTGGGCTTTTGCCTGCTCTTTATTAGGTATGATGTTGTTATGTGCTTAATCTTAGTATGGCTAATTGCATTTTAAATCGCACTGTGGGGTTGAGGACCTACAGAAAATTTTCCAGGGGGGTTGTTTTGGACTCCACGGGAAGGGGTGTGTCTGGAGACTGGAAATTCCAAGGGGGAGGGTAAAAAAGGTGACTTTCAAGGGACATTTTATTCAAAAATAGATTTTCCAGGGGTATTTTGCCAGAAAAAATGTAAATTCCATGGGACTGTTTCACAAGTGGAAATTCCATGGGGGTGTATAGAAAGCGAAGAATGAAGAAACGAGGATAGAAGAACGAAGAACGAAGATCTAGAAAACAAAGGTCTAGAAAACTAAGATGAAAAACGCAGAAATGCTAGAAAACAAAGATCGAAAAACTAAGAAATCTAGAAAGCAAAGATAGAAAAAACTTAAAAGTAACAAAGTTTAATCTCACCATGAGAGTAATCATTTTTAGGTTGAGAAACCTGAGTTCCCTTATGGTTAGCACTCGTTCACATTGACCAAAAGGACATCCTGTCTGTGAAACAATAGAACGAGGCATAGATATATTGTGATGCTCCTAATAGAACGCCCTTTTGGCCAATGTGAACGAGTGCTGGTTTGCTTTCACGTGGCCGCCATCTTGAATTTGTGACAAATCGTGGGGGAGGGGGGCATTGAGGAAAGACAAAAACGACACATTATCTTTTGGGATAATAGGACCAGACCAAAACGCCCACCTCTCAAAACTTCAATACTCGGCCCCCTTATTAGACAGCTTCCATTGATTTTGGATGTTGTCAAAACCCGGTAAGTTTCAGCTGGAAATTCTTCATTGAACCACAGGGAATACGAGAACTTCAGATCGTTTTTTGTTTTTGCTGGGGGGGCAAGCAGGTTTTTCCCCACATGTTGACACTAAAAAATTTTACTTCGCTGCGGGGGCAACTGCCCCCTCTGACCCTATGCTACCTAACGGCCCTGGTTACTGCTTCCAATATTATGGCGCCCCGCGCACTCGAAGCGCACGGATTGCAAACAAGTAGAAATGACACTGTAACAAAGTTTCTTCGCCAAGATATTTCGTTTGATCAACAAAACAGAGAAAGAATGCGATTAAAGGCGTACGAAGGAGATTATCGCTGGAAGAAAGTGGTTTACTGAGGTCGGGAAAAGCTACAAATCGCCCATCGGGAAAAGTCAGTAATTCAGCTGTCGGTGTCTCAGTTGTCACATCACTGCCTGGCAAGAAAGCAGCTTAAGTTTAGTTATGGTCCACTTTAAGAAATCATCCATCCAGAAATCTTAGTTTTCTTTCTTTCCTTTCTAGTAATCTTATGTTTCGCATCTTAGCTTTCTAGGGAGTCTGTGTTTTTGATCTTCGCTTTCTAGTTATCTTAGGTTTTCATCTGCATTTTCTAGGAGATCTTTGTTTTTCGTCTTAGCTTTCTAGATCTGCGTTTTCTAGATCTGCATTTTATTTCTTCGTTCTTCGTTCTTTGCTTTCTAGACACCCAATTCCATGGGAGGGGGGTCTTTTTAAGGGAGGTCCTCAACCCCCTGGTGCGGTTAAAATGCAATCAGCCTATACACCAGAGCAATGCAACAAAAAACGTTCTCATTGGCTCATTTGAGAGCAAGAAATCAGCTGGTTTGTATGGCTCTGTATAGAGCGGATTTCACATGACTGTCAAGACTTGTTATGTAATTGCGATTGCTTTGCGTTCTCATTGGCTACTCGTTTTTCTCAGCCAATCAAATTCTGTAGTAAATACAATTGTGTAATTACTTAGTAATTGGTCCGGCTTGAGAAGGAACAAGGCTGAGAAGGAACAAGTTGTGATTTATCTCGATTCTGATTGGCTAGTGATTGCTCAATTGCAATTGTTTTCACAACAGTCATGTGAAATCTGCTCTATCACAGTCATACAAATTGTCTAAATTTTCATATCTATGCTGGAAAGAAATTGATAAAACAGAAGTACAATACTTTGATGTTCAGACTTTCTCATGATTCAAAGACGCCAATTGTGTATTTTTTCCATCTTTACACCTACAACACCTCAATTTTCGTTTCAGTGCCACTAACAGCTCTGATTCTAGGAAGAGATGTTTTATTAATTGCTGTAGCTTTTTACTTCCGTTTCAAGTCTCTCCCACCACCAGTAAGTGTGCTTTATTTATTAGGCAGCCAGATTTAAGGATGCTTTTATTCTTTCTAGTCTTTAGGTGTTTGGATAATCAGAATTCTTGACTTTCTCTGGTCTGGTCTTTTCTTCCAGAAAACATTTTCCAGATACTTTGATGTAAACTTAGTCACAGTTGAGCTGAGACCAAACGTCTTGGGCAAGGTATGCCAGCATTGCCTTTTGTTCATTTGTTTGTCCCTTCATTCATTCATAAATGTATGTGTCAATACCGGTAGTAATTAGTAACTATAATTATTTACTCCGATTTTCTGTTCACTAATTCTGTGAAGTCCCATTTTTACATTTCAGAATGCCAAATTGTGTTTTGGATTTGTGCATGGCATTTTTCTAAGTTTTGTTTGCATTTTATGGTCTAAAATTAGGTTTTGAAGCCTAGTTAGTCCTTCTATGAGTTAAGAAAACCTCTCAAAGCCTCTGTGAAATCACCCAGAGCTGATCACTTGCTTGATTGACAGAAACGAAATCAGGGTGTGTTAGTTGGTGTAGAGTAATATTTGATTGTTTGAACCCACAACCTCACGTCTGTCACCCCCTGACCTCGCCAGCAGGGCTAAACGGAGGAAAAGTACACACCATCGTTTTAAGAAGTGATTGTTTAATTTATCCGGTGCGCTCAATCTATACAGTTCCTGTTTGCACAGAGCCTGCTACTGTTTATCTTACTGTTTCTTGTCTAACAGGCTAACACAGTGTTCCAGCTTGGGTTAGTAGGGTGTACACTACTGGCACCGGTATTTGGATTTGTGGGACATCCATATTTACAAGGTTTATGGTAAGTGCAAGCAATGGACAGAACAACAAACAAATCTCCATGACACCCTTGTTGGAGCCAATTTCACATGACTATCGAAAACTATACGCAAATACGAAACCACTAGCCAATCAGGAGTTGAAGTCATTCAATAACAAACCAATCAGGAGGCGAAGTAAAAGTCAGACTTGCATTTAGTCATGGCATGAGCATTGGCACGCTTTTTATTTAGTTCGCAATTTCATTAACTGAAAGAAGTTTGAAAGACGAAAGACTTTGCTCTCGACCAATAGAAATGCTGACTGAACGCAAGTCTAACTTACTTTCGGCGGTCATCTGGAATCTGCTCTATCAGCTAGATATCCGATAAAAGTTTAAGTTATCCCTTCCCACTCTCTGAAATTTTAATGTTCAAGCGTAACCATTTTGGAATTCCAGGCTGCATTAGGGCCGTAAAGGGCCTGGCTGTTTTATTGTTAAATAGATCTTGTTTCTGATTGACCAAATGTGTTTCTTTTGCGTTTTTGTTTTGATAGTCATCTTTAAAATTCATCTTCTTTCTGCACAAATTTCTCTCTCTCTCTCTCTCTTTTTCCATTTTCTGGATATTGACAAAGGCATGGTCGTTCTTAGCCAATCAGAATTCGAAAAGTGTGACTGTTATGTCAAGAGAGATTCTGTTAATATTTGAGAACTGACATGAATGTACGGCAAACATTAGATAGTAATTCATTGTTTCTTTGTTGTTTTTATTGGACTAGAAACAGGATCCGTCTCACCTACCCATAATGCATTGCTTTGTTTTGTTCACATTGTTCATTACATCAGAAACTCTGACTTACAGCTGTTTTGAGTATTCTGCGAACTCTCGAGATCGATTTCCAACCGTCAAACCGCTTTCTGGCTTTCGTCAATCAAACTTTGAAACTTTTTGGAATACGTAGAATCAGAAGTACTTATGAGCTTCTGGAAGAATTCAATTATTCGCCATCCTAGTGAAATGCTCAAACACACAAATTGCTTAACTTAAGGTCGGCTAAGGCTCAAATTAGACACGAGAGTTTGATTGACGGAAGCTAGAACGCCATTGGAAGTCGAACGCGAGAGTTCGCAGAATACTCAAAACTGCTGTAATGCAAAGGAATATTCTGCTTGCGAGTTTTCTTTTGCTCTTACCTGAACACTTTTTGTCGAGTCTCTGATATTCAAAATGGCAGCGAAGCAATGCATTATGGGCAGAGTGAGACGGATCCTTTCAGTATCTGATCTTTGATTAAGCAAAAAGTACCGTTCGCTCTATTGCGTTAGCGCTTTTTGTATAGAATTTATGGTTTCTTTTTTTCAAGGTACATTGTTGGCGCGTCGACGCTAATGTCTTCTGTTAGCTATCTCTTCGCCTCTAACACAGCTGTACGGTACCTCAAGTAACAAGACGACATAATGCTAAAGTAGGATTTGTAATATAGATATTCTTGTAAAGTGAATAAATACTGTATTTCGAAAACAGAATTCATTACTCGTTTGCGAGGGCGACATTGCTTATACTGCTGTTTTGAGTATGGCTTCCAATGGCGCGTTCTGGCTTCCGTCAATCAAACTCTCGGGTCTAATTTGAGTCTTAGCCGACTGTAAGTTAGGCCATTTGTTTTAATGACAGTAAAAGATGCTGTTTGTTGGGGCATTTCAATAGGATGGCGAATAACTGAATTCTATGTATTCCAAAGAAGTTTGATTGATGGAAGCCAGAAAGCGGTTTGACGGTTGGAAATCGATCTCGAGAGTTCGCAGAATACTCAAAACAGCTGTAACATAGTGTGACTAGAGAGATAAGGGCCATTCCATTTTTAGCCCGTAACCCAAACGGAAGAGGTCATTTTCTTTAGTAACCCATGCTCTACCCCCTCAGAAATACCTATTGATTGACCTTTTTTGGATTGCACCCCCTCGGAAAACCTATGGAAGAAAAACCCCTCGGAAAAACTCTTCTGTAGGGGGGCAGATAAAAAATGGAATGGCCCTTGGAATACATATGAAAACATGTTTCTTAAAATCTGAATGATGTGCAATCTCCAACCCGCTAGACGTTTATTGCAAAACAGGTCACACAGACCACCACACTTATTCATTCTGTGGGCATGATCCATGTTGCCTAGAAAGGACCGTTTGTGGTTGGCTATTAGGTCGGACCTAAAAGGACTACGACTGCAAACTCCACTGTTAGTTTTGCTGAAAAGCCAAGATCGAGCGCAGATGAGCCTCGCGGACTTGGAATGGGACATTGCTCTTATACCCGCGTTACAGCTGTAATTTACCAACATGCAGTGCGCGCTTTATTCAGATGGGGCTGACAAGTCCAAGTGAACGCTGGAATGGTCCATTGTGGAGCGGGGAGGGTGGGAGTTATTGACATTGTTGTACACCCTTTCCAAGAAAGGTATGCGGTCTCCTTGACCTCTCCTCACCCTTTCCCCATATCGAGAGAATCAGAGCGGTTTTCTGATGACTCCTTGAACTGGCATGTCTGGGACCTGTCCTTTCACTTGGTTTGCCTCGATCTCATGCGTGCGTGCCCCGTGAAATTCTGGGAAGTCTCCGGCCGGCCTACACGTGGTCAAATGGTCCATTGGATACTGTGGTTAGGTCCCCACAAGTTGTGTATGCTCTCGTGGCGGTTATGCTTGGCCACAAAACAGTTCAACCTCTCATGGTCCAATGGATGATTCCAGGTATAGTGCGCACGCTCTTCTTTATCCCGAAAAGCCCAAGATGTGCCCTACAGCTACCAGAATGCAGCGCGCGCTTTTTTAGCAGTTTGTTCGACTACAAAGTGCCCTACATCTACCGACATGCAGCGCGCGCGAGCGTTATAGCTGGAATCGACCATTAGAAGAGAGGAGCTTGAACACACGGTAGTGCTGACTCCTGCAGCACGACGGACGAGATCAATTTATTACTGTATTTGGACCTCTAGACATGCTCATAGTCACGCTAGAATAGTCCAGTTTCGAATTCTCTAATCTACCGCTGAATAGGCATCAAAGGCGCATAAATACAGTGGGAGCCTCGATTTGAACCCGAAAGTTGCGAGTACCAACGAGTCCAAAAAGTTTTGACAATTGTCTCAATTCAAGCTTCATCAGTTTCTCGTCGGTATTCGCAACTTTTTCTACTTCAAACTGAGGCTCCCACTGTATTTATGCGCCGTCGATGCCTATTCAGCGGTAGAGTAGAGAATTCGAAACTGGACTAATGTACCAGCCTTTTGCCATTACGCCTTTATTAGCATCTGACGGTACATAAGTAGCACAAAAAAAACTTAAGGTATCGTCACAGCTATTTGATACCGTGAATAATTATTCCTCGTGGGCACATTTGTAACAGCAGCACCAATTTAGTCTGCGATAAGTAACGTAATGTTTGTTAATGTGGCACAGCCCTGTATTTCACGGTCAGAAGCTCATAAGTACTACTTATGAGCTTCTGTCACGGTTTATTAGGTGTTCCATTCCCTCCAAACATCAAAGTGGATCGGGACATTCAACTTCGCAACTGGAAAAAGTACGTACACAATGCAATTTCTAAATAGTTTTCTGACCTTGGTGAAGTACATTTTCAGTTGCTAAGAAATGTTGAACTGCGATCAACTGTGATTTTTGGCGGGGATCGGGGATGGGACAGTGCACCATAGTTTATTACCATTGGTCATGTAATGCGGCTATTGCCATCCTTCTCTTCCATAATCATGCGGACGTATTCAAGCACGAGGTCTGTTCCTGTCGTGAAACAACATCTACATCTACAAATGGGGGGCCTTGCAACGGGGGTTACCCATCATGCAAGACATTTAATGGGGATTAACCTAAGGGGCTCTAATATCTTCATGCCTCGCCCTCGTACGGAGGCTGCTAAGCGTGCATTTAACTATACCTCTTTTCTACTCAGTGCCACAGCTTATTTGCAGCGGCTCCCTCGATTTGGTGACGTTTTCGTCCTAAATAACACAAGTTGCTTTATGGGCATTCTTTTGTCTTACGAATGATGCTTGAAGAGTCAGAGTGGAAACGTTTTCAGCGATATTTTCAGCGTGTTTTCCTCCTCAGCCTCGCAACAAAAACTGACAGAGCTGTGAGTGAAGCCTTGACTATGGAAACAGACGGTACATACTAGTGGCCTCTTGTCAATCAGCCAATCAGAGATCGCATCTTTAAAGTGAAGAGCCATATTGCGTCAGCGCGCTAATTTATTCTTCTGGCTGTTGCGTCGCGCGCTTTTTCAGTACAATTTATGTAAGCTCAGAATTTTCATTTCGCTCAATCAAAACCAAACGGAAACAAATAGAAGAACAAAGAAATTGTGACGTTTTATTACTTTAAAATTGCTTTGTACCTTAGCACACTTTAAAAATAAAAATTCTCATTTTCTTGGAGAAGCTCCTGTAAGGCAAATTTATGAACTACTTTGAATGCAAGTTTTAAAATTTTTGCACGAAAAAAGGCCGCGGGTCCCCTGTACTGTTATTGAACCGCGTCAGCCTGGAACTAATATCGGAAAACATGGCGGCGAAGTTTGGCGTCTTGGCCTGGTGTAGCGTCAAAACTTTCATTTTCTGCCAACATCTTGAACAGAGATGCTCATCACCTGAAGAAAATGATTATACTGGAATATGTACGCTATAAACGTTCCGATATGGTGTTAACCACGACATTTTGGCTAGTCAAATGTAAGCTGATGTTATGTGTGTTGTGTTAGTGGTACTGGACTTTGTCGAGTGACTTTTCTATCCATTTTAGTGCACAGCCGAATAGAAAACTTTTTATAAACACCGGAGATGAGGGACAACAGCAAGGAGGGTAGCCTTCCAGCAAGCATTTATTCAACAAAGTACAATGTAAGATACACCTTTATCACATTGGGTATCGCATGTTTTGTCTGTACCCCCCCCCCCCCCCGATTGAGAACAAAGGAATTCCCCAGGGGTAGAGTTCGAAGGTTGAAAGAATTCTTGGGGGTAGCAGCGATTAGGACTTAAGAATTTGTGTGGCAAGGCCTGAAAACACTAAATTCTTGCGGGTGACTGCTGAGAATTCGTCAAAATTAAAGAATTCTTCAGGGTGAGCACATGAACTAAATAATTCTTTGGGGTAATCGCATTTAGTAGGTCCTCAACCCGGGGGGTACCAATGTTTTATGGCAGAGCCCATTGATTACACCCAGAAAAGGCTGCACCATCACAAAGGTCCGTTGTAGCCCGCGATGCGTGACCAAATCATGGACACTGGTTTTTACAATAAATTTCCATACTTGTCACCCTGCTTATACCAAATGATTCTACAATAGACTGCTTCACTCACAACAAATTTGCACTGGATAAAAAATTTGTTCTTCTAGCATTTGCATGAGACCCCCTAAGAGATAGCATTGTGTGGTTCCAGAAAATATCCATCCCCCCACGGAAGGGTGTTGAAAAGTGACCCCTTCCCCCACCCTTCTGGAATTTCCAAAGGACAAAGAAAA
Source organism: Scolanthus callimorphus (assembly GCA_033964015.1). NCBI lineage: Eukaryota > Metazoa > Cnidaria > Anthozoa > Actiniaria > Edwardsiidae > Scolanthus > Scolanthus callimorphus. The sequence goes on from CM066915.1 coordinate 25,071,616, forward strand.
AGGACAAATACAGTATTTGTATGGAAGAAATCAGGCAAATTGACCCCCCACCCCTCTGGAATTTCCAATCCCTTCCATGGGGGGTGGGGGGATATTTTCTGGAACCACACATTTGATGTTTTGAAATCCTGATACCCCAAAGGGATAGCACATGAGTGCATTTTACACCCCAAGGGATAGGACAAGCACCCCCATCTATGTTTATAGATCATAGTTTAGTACCCAAAATAAATGACTATAACACCTGCTGGCAGTGCACATGTTATTTCCCTTAATTTATTTCTTTTGAATTGACTTTACTTGCTTGAAGCTAAAACAAAATCTGAAGGTAAAAAAAAGACCCTGCTATTTGTAGGCAGTGTGTTGTTGTTAAATTATTATTGACACATTTTGTCTGTCTGGCTTTCAGGAAATTCAGGGACCCAGCACCCAGCACTGGACAACTGTTAACTGGATAAACAAGTCCAGAGATGCCAGCATGGAAAGCTTCCAATAATTATTGGTGCACTTGATTCCAAACTAAAGTAAGATGTGTGAATATCACTGTTTGATACCCAGCAGGGAGGGGAGAGGGGGCTATAGAGGGTTTGTGAAAGTCACATAACCAAGTGAAAAAATGCCCATGGCCTTAAATTGCATAGCCTGAATTTTCAGCTGTCATTTCTCCCTACTCTCACTGAATGCCAAGGGCAGAAAATTTGCCCAGGGATTGATAATCAAGAACTTGAGGATAGATTCTGATCGGTCAGTTCATAATTGCTGTGTTATACATAAATTTTCAGTGAGAAGCAACTGGCAATTTGGCAGCCCATGGAATGGCTAAATTTTATCCAGAAAATATACTTCATCCCAGCAAGAGAATTATGTTGCTGCTAAGAAGTGCCAAGCAGTTTTAAAATAATGCTCAGACAGCCAGTTCCCAAGGCTCAAAATTAAGAAAAATAATCATTAGACATTGTAATTTTACACCTTGCACCTTAAAACACATTTGTTTTTTTAACAGTTGAAAAAAGTTAGGCATTATAGCCCCATAGTCAACCGACATCCTTTGCAGTCCTAGTCAGGGCAAGGGTTGACTTTCCATGTATGAAAAGTCAATGCAAATTTGTAGTTTTAACTTGTGAAATGTGAAGAACAATACAGTACGAAACCCTTTGGGAATTGATCAGCTAAACACTCAGTAACAATAGATCCAAATGAAAATAAGAGCAAAGGTTGCTGGTTGACTATTTTCAGGCATATTTATGCCTGTTTCAGGTACAATTTGGGCCCTGCTTCCATTTTTAAAAAAATTTTAGGGGTCAATTTTTTTTTTTCAACCAGCATCCCTGATTGATACACACATAAATGTTCCACCCATCTCACCTCCACTTCACCCCTTGCTGGGCCAATTGTTTGTTAAAATTTAGCCTACGTAGCTGGCGGTTTTGTGTGTTTTGTGGCCATTTTTTGAACAACTCTCTCCTGTGGTAAACAGTCTTCGCTCTCTCCAATGAAATTGTCTCAGAAAACACACAAAACCACCAGTTATGCAGGCTAGTTAAAATTAGTCAATTGAGATGAAATCCGCCAATTTCCTTTCTTACTATTACAAACTGTTTTTTGATAAAAATACAAACTTGATTCAAAATTAGAATTTATCGAAATTCATAGCAGTCCTGAGGTTTGAAAATTTATTTTCTCTGGTTTAACAGAATCTGTTCTCAGTGTGCGGCCTAAAGATAATGATTGCCCAAAGGATGGCAATTTCTTTTTATTCAAGTTATTTCATCTGAGAATTGTTTCCTCTTTTTCTCCAAATTACTCAATTTCCTGGAGGATTTCATCTTGATGTTATTTTATGTGCACTAATTAGCTGGATGCAACATTGTGTAATAATTCCTGAAAAGGGATCCATACCTTGGCCACCACAGAGAATTTTACCTCCATCCCTCTGGATTTTCCAAATGAAAAATATAGCTGTGTGTTGAATGATTAGTAAGGGGTATATAGACCTCCAATTCCCTCAGGGGGTATGGATTTGTATGGGTATTGATTTGTTCTGGAATAATTATGTATTGCCTAAAACATTTTGAGCTCTAAAAACCAACAGCAATACCCTGCAGGTAGGTTTCTTTCTGTCTAAAATCAGAGTTGTAACAAGTTTACGTGCTTATAGCCTGAACATTTAGAACCTGGGGTAAAATTACTTTTTTCATGATGTTAGTCTAGCATTTTTGCCATGGTTTTTACATTTGGAAAGTAATGTGACTGTCCGGCCATTAAATACATTTCTATGTCAGTCCCACTAATTTGAGCCTTGGTTCTTAAGTCATGTTAATTTCAGGTCATAGTTACATAAACATTGAAAACAAAACAAGTGCATGACATAACAGGCATGTAAATAACTCAGGCACGTGAACAACTTTGTTTCATTATAACATGAAGGCCAAAAGAAACCTTGTTTTGCTGATAGATTGTTCAGGATCTATAACACTAAGAAAGCACCAATGAAATTCCATGACTTTTCAAGGGCACAAAAATCGATAAACATAATAATATTTATATTAACTGGATGTATGATTTATTACGAAAAGATTTTGAGCTCTAAAACCTATAGGGTTCAACAGTCCTGGAAAGCCCTTGAAAGTCCTGGAATTCTGAAAAAGCCATTCAAGTCCTTGAAAAGTCTATGGCTTAAGGTGGCTCCCGAGTATTTATTGCAGAAATAGACCTCTACTTCTAGCGTATGTTTGACACTGAAAAAATCTTCCGATTTCCATAATTGTTCTCACAGAGCTTAAGCAACCTCTGCACTACCAAATGGTGTAGTTCATTTGATATATTAAGCTCGTCTGTTAAGGATATTTAAATTTTCCAAAGGAGGTGTTTTTAGAATAATTGTTATAACTTGAAAATTTGACCGTGAATGATCTTATTACCAGCTAAAATCGCATCCATGGTAACAAGGGTTTACTAAGAGAAATGCCCAGGTCAGCTTTTCCCATGCGATTTAAGTTGTAAACGAAGTAATAATTTTACCTCTAAAAATGTCTTATTCCACTTCTGTTTAGTGTGCCGAGCGCGGATATCAGAAAAGTAGGGAAGCTCTTCAGAATTATATCGGCTAATGTTCACTCTTAATTATATAAAGAGAAAATAGAATCAAGTATCTACAGAAAGCGATATTTAATAAACGAATGAGAGCAACGTCTTGTCCAGAATGTGCTGTTGCTATAATATTCAATTCGAGCTCGAAATACCTAAATTTCTGGAATTGTTTCGCAAGTTTCTTTCGTGAGAGGTAGAGTACAACCAACTGAGAAGACTTACCAAGTTTGGGCTCGTCTTTCCAATACTATGTTGAGAAACATTATCCAAAAGGAGTCAGTATTTTGTCGCTCCAACACAACGCCAAGAAACCCATATGTTTATCAACTCAGCGTTCTCGTCTCAGTGCACATGGTGCTAAATACTTCACGTGCGACGCTTTCTCGACCCGCGGGATCGGAAAAGCTACCGGTTATTAACCTGTCTTACTTCGGGACTAGAAGCGTCGCACGTGAAGAATTTAGTGAAGTGCACTGAGGCGAGAACACTGCGCTCATAACATGTGGGTTTTCTTGGCGTTTGTGTTGGAGCAACGAAACACTGACTCTTTTTGGATAATGTTTCTCAATACAGTATTGGAAAGACGAGCCCAAACTTGGTAAGTCTTCTCAGTTGGTTGTACTCTACCTCTCACGAAAGAAACTTATGAAACAATTCCAACAATTTAGTTATTTCGAGCTCGAATTGAATATTATAGCAACAGCACATTCTGGACAAGAAGCTGCTCTCATTCGTTTATTAAATACCGCTTTCTGTAGATACTCGATTCTATTTTCTCTTTATATACCGTAATTAAGAGTGAACATTAGACGATATAATCCTGAAGAGCTCCCCTACTTTTCTGGTATCCGCGCTCGGCACACTAAACAGAAGCGGAATTAGACATTTTTAGAGGTAAAATTATTACATCGTTTACAACTTAAATCGCATGGGAAAAGCTGACCTGGGCATTTCTCTGAGTAAACCCTTATTACTATAGATGCGATTTTAGCTGGTAATAAGATCATTCACGATCGAATTTTCAAGTTATAACAATTATTCTAAAAACACCTCCTTTGGAAAATTTAAAATATCCCAAACAGACCAGCTTAATTTATCAAATGAACTACACCATTTGGTAGTGCAGAGGTTGCTTAAGCTCTGTGAACAATTATGGAAATCGGAAGATTTTTTCAGGGTCAAACATACGCTAGAAGTTGAGGTCTATTTCTGAAATAAATACTCGGGAGCCACTTTAAGGTCATTGAAAAGTCCTTGAATTTAACATTGACTTTGAGGATGATCAGATTCTTGACGGTATCATTTTTGGCAGTTTTGAGCCAGTTTTGAGCCATACGTCCAGTTAATATTACTGGTAATATGTTTCTCAATTTTTGTGTCCTTGAAAAGTCCATGAAAAGTCCTTGAAAAGTCATGGAATTTTTATTGGTGCTTTCTTTATCGTGAACCCTGGACAATCTACCAGCAAAAAGAGATTTCTTTTGGCCTTCTTGTTATCATGAAGCAAAGTTGTTCACATGCCTGAGTTGTTCACATGCCTGTTATGTCATGCATGTTATGTCATGCACTTGTTTTTCAACGTTTAAGTAACTATGACCTGAAATCAACATAACTTTACAACTAAGGCTCCAATTAGCGGGACTGACAAAGAAATGTATTTATGGGATAGTCACGTTTCAGCTTCATGAAAAAAGTAATTTTAGCCCAGGTTCTAAACTGTTCAGGCCATAAGCAGGTATGTAAACATCTTTGCTACAACTGTGATGTTAGACGGTATTACTAGTAAGAGTGCCCTTGGCAACTGTTTTATTGCACAATTTATTGTATACAATAAGTATTTTTCAATAAAATGTATGAGAGAAATGAAAATGTGTCTGTAATTTTTTTCCAACTCTATAAGGTATGTAAGTACCTTTTCTGGCATTTTAAAAAAGTCCCACAAGGACCCTAGATCCCAGCTATTGATGCTCCTGTCATCAGCAGTAGTGTGTCAGCTCGCTACACTCAGTACCGAGGCTCCTGTACAAAATCCCCAAACTGCTCATCAGACAGTATCTCCTCATCTTTCAAGGCTACAACTCTAGGGCACCAGGACATTGGAGTTGTTCCGCGTAGGAACCTTAGAGATGCAAATGAGGCGAGCCTTTTGTTTCCGGTTGACCAGAATCAATTGAAAACAAAAGGCTCGCTCCATTTGCATCTCTAACACCATTGTCATTCACATCTACCAGGTGACTTACATGGTTGTTGTTGCCATGGTGATAGATACAAATACATGCAGTACCTTTGATGATAACTGAACTGACTTTTATTTAAAATTGGCCAAAATGGTGATGGTTCAGTTACCACTTACTACATCCACTTAATACCAAATATAGCAAACATTTTGGAGATTTTAGGATTCCTACCAAGCCAAGTAGAAAATTTTTTATTTGATTTTGGAGTGGATATAGTAAAACTGATAACACATCTGCTATTTAGGGAACATGCCAGAGATACGATAACAAAACATGCCTTCCATATCTCCACCCCCTGTGGGATTATTCAACCTTTTAAAACAAAGACATCCTAACTTCCCCCACAATTAGGGCTGGAATGTTCATGACTCTGCGTTGAAAAGAAAAAAATGCCAAACTGCACATTTCTGTAGGCTATTTAAATGAAGCTTACTTTTGAATAAACCCTTTACTTTTAAGATTATATACCAGAAAGTGTTTTATGTAAGAATCTACAATATTTTGTTTACTGGCTTATCTCTTGAAAGATCCATCCCACCCCGCCCTTAATGCACTGTTTCACCACCATTTTCGATATCAGATACTCGACAAAATGTGTTAAGGTTTTAGCAGGTAAGAACATTTTATTGTACAAGCACAAGAAAACTTGTAATAGTAGAATTCCTTTGCATTAAGTCAGAGTTTCTGTTGGTGATGAATCATGAGAACAAAAACGAAGCAATGCATTATGGACAGGGTGAGATGGATCCTTTAACAAAATCCAAAGGTTATGTCTCTAAGATTTTGAGATTATTGGTTGAAAACAACACAGCAGTGAATTAAGTGATTTATTCCGTTTATCTTGTCAGTGAAATAGCTTTCAAACACATGACGATTTAATCATAGTTTTGACTTTTTTACAGCATTATGATCTCATGTAAAAAGACCTGTGAGAATTATTATTTTAAGGAAGTTTAGAAAAAAGTGATGTTACAAATACAGTGGTGGATCCAGGTTTCAGATAAGAGTACCTCGAAAACATCTGAAAACTATTTTAGATATTGATAATGTGGTGCATCGTGGTGTATGATGTGGTGCATTGTTGTTTTGACTTTATTTTGTTATTATTTTTTACATCAGTTCTTTCTTTCTTTTCTTTTTTTTTTGGTCAAAAGGGGGTGCGCCCACCCTAAGCACCATCCCTAGATCCTCCACTGCAATATGAAAATATACAAATATTTTGATTGAATATTATAACTGGTTACTCTGACAGTGATCAGGAATTTTTGGCCCTATGGAATAACATCTCTAGTCAGGTTATTTGAATTTTACATAAATATAGTTATAAAAACAGTTATAAACAAACAAAGTTTAGCATTTACTGGGTAATGTGACAGCGGTCAGGAAATGTTTGACATTATGAAATAAAATGTCTTCAAGTAAGGTTCTGTGAATTTTACATTACATAATTTATTTATAGGGCAGTCACTAAAGCATCTGTACCCCCTTATGTTGAGGACCAGATTGGAGCCTACCAACCCTGGAATTTCGAGTAGAAAATACAATGATTATATGAAAAAAAAAGGAGAATTGACCCCTTCCTTGAATCTTTGAATTTCCAGTTCCTTTCATTTTTTGGTGGAAAAAAAAAAGATGAATTGACCCCTTCCTTGAATCTTTGAATTTCCAATTCCTTCCATTTTTTTGGGGGATATGGATCTTTTCTGGAATTGCAAAAATTATGTTTAGCATCCCTGAAATAACAGAGCACCCATCCAGGAACTCTCAACAGTTCTACGGCCACCCACCCTGGAATGAGAACAGGCCCTCAGGGGGTGCAGATCCCATTTCCAACTGCCCATTCAACATTAATTTTGTTTCCATCATTAAATTATCTAATGTTTAATTGTATTAAATTAGGGACACTAAGGCAAACACTGGACCTGAATTGAATTTTTTCTTTTGCAAAGACACTGCTTTGTTACACTTGAAAAACTGATTATTCAAATTTATTAAACATAACTCGCATGTAACTCTGGTGTGAGATTTGCCCTGGAACTAACATAAAATGCAAGCACACACAAACGTAATCAAAAGATTTCAGATAGCTCTGCAACAAGGCCACTCCAGTTTTTGAAATATTCGTATAAGAAAAAGTGTTCCAGATTGACATAGCAGATTGGAAAACAGGGCATGTACTGCCAGGAAGACAAAATTATTTAACTTTGTCAAAAAAAATCCCAAATAGAAAGTTCTACAATACATGTACATTTTCTGGATCATGTACTCAATTTTAACTTTACATATTAATTGTTAAATAGGACAAATCTGGATTCTATACAAGATATTTAATTATTTTTTAACAGTTGTTACCAATATTTATTTTAAATTTATATACAGATTGTGCACCTGAATAACAATTTTCATGCACTGCTTAAAGTGCTGGCAAAATAACCGAAACAGCTTATTCATTTTGGTAGCAGAGCTTCTCATCCGAGCCCGCCAAGGACTTGGATCATATTAGGATGCCCTACAAGTTTTAAAAGAATTGCCGAATAATTTTTATTGCCCACCGTCGCATGATATGTAGTATGATTTGCTATCGCAAGTTGGCATGCTACCTTATATAATCAGAATGTGTGATCAGCCAAAAGTACTGCATACATTTGTACCTACCATCATGACAACACCAATCATATGAGACACCAGTAGATGTGAATGACAATGTTCTGATGCCCCCGAGTTGTAGCCTTGAGAGCTGAGCAGCTACTGTCTGATGAGCAGTTTGGAGCTTGTACAGGAGCCTCAGTACTGAGTGCAGTGAGCTGACACACCTACCGGTTTTGACGTCTGGAGCACCTTCAGCTGGGGCCATCAGGGCCTTGTGGGACTTTGGTATTTCCTATACAACGCATGTCCTATACAATTAGCTAACAAATGTTCATACATGTAATTATTTACCACTGTATGCATTGCTACGCGCAACCTCAAAATACAATGTTGCGATTTTTAGCCATCAATCTCAACCAAAACGCTGGATTCGGCCACTTCAGTGGGTCGAAATTGATTGCCATATCAACCAAAATGGTTTTCTTTTAAGCTATCCTTTGTCTTCCATGCCTCGAATGTTGGATTCGGCCACGCTGGATTCGGCCACTTCAGTGGGTCGAAATTGATTGCCATATCAAACCAAAATTGTTTTAAGCTATCCATTGTCTTCCTTGCCTCGAATGTTTAACTTTCTGGTTCAAGAAAATTAGCATTACAATTCTCTTGCGTAAAATCGCCAATCGCAACAGTGAATTTTGAAGCCGCGTAGCAATGAAATGCATACGGTGGTAATTTGTCCTACATCAGCAGTTGAGCCATCGCTTTTAACAAACAAGTGAAAGATCCCTTTTCAGCCTTCGAAGCGTTGCGTGACCGACACAAAGAACGGGCTGCGAGGGAGACTACCATTTTGTCAGGTCAGAAAATAGCACGCGTCCTAACTATGGAAATCGTGCTTGAAAATGAAGGTCGATACAATCCAAGTATTTTTTCCAACGTGTAATTTACACAACAAGAACAAAACTTTTCCTCAAGAGAAAGATAATCGACATCTGGCTCAACTGCTGAAGGAGACACAAAGGAGTGAAAAGGCTCTCGTTTCCATGTTGAGGGGAAAGGGGTGCGATCCCTGTACGCGACTGGTAGGGGTGGCCATCGTTTGCTCTTAGCTCTTAGCTCTTAGTCCTGCAGGTATGAAACGATCCGGTTTTTTTATTAGTAAAATCAGTTGAAACAAAATTAATGGTATTATATTTCCCCAAGCATTGCCTTCAAGGTTTACTGATAATCCTAGACCATTGATACCTATTTTAGAAAAACTGGGAGGTAGTTTTTTTATGGATTTCCGATGGCCATCCCTACCAACCCTATTTCCGTGAGCTGGTTTTGCCAACCCCTTGAAAATATTTTAAAAATGCAGATGCGCCAAAAATGTGCCTCTTAAAGTACAAAACTGATTTTCTTAAAGGACATTACGACAACTTGCCACGTGGGTAAACTGCCCAAAATATTTAACAACTCCCCCGAAGGGGGTGAATAGTGGTGGATATATACCGAGACGCGAAGCGTCGATATCAGAGCGCGCGAAAATTACTATTCACTGATTATGGTATATACTAAATAAAAATACCACCTTTTCCGAAGTGCTATATCTTTCATATCTTGATCCTTGCATCGGTAAATTGCCCCTGGCAACCATTACGTTTTTGATATTCGTCTTCAACTGTCAGGAAAAGTTCCATTTGGGTAGCTTTTGTTTGTTTTATCCTGGCAAGGTATAAAACACCTATTTCAGAAAACGTCACAACTGTTTGTTGTAGCCGCGATGCGTCGTGGATGCAAATAGGTATGCCAAAACAGAATCATGGACACTAGCTTCTAGGATAAAATAGCTCACTCATCACCCTGATTATGCCAAATTTAAAGGTGGGCAATACATCGCTCCCAAGAAATTTTGTAATCGTTAACACGCGAATTTCGTTCTTAGTTTCTTGCGCGCCGCGGCTACAACATACAGTTATGACTGTGCATCCTTTTCTGATATAGGTGAAAAGGTGTTCGAGTGGCACATTGCGTATTCCCTTGTTTCCAGAAACTTCCCACCTAAACCCTCAAGAGCAGCTGAGCAAAAGACAATGGGAAAGCGTATCAAATGCCATTGTAATAGCCGATTTCAACATTTTTTGAATGTTGAAAGATTGGTCTGGATTGGAAACATTTGTCGCTAGTCTACTCTACGCAATTTCCTCTCATAACTAGATTAAACCCTTATTATTTAGTTTCCTCCTCGGCTCTTGTTTTTTCAGGTGGCAAAGTTTTCTGGAAACAGTGAATACTCTCCAGAAAACGAGAGCCTTTTTCACACTAGCAAACATTTTTCCCGGACGGGGTACTCCCATATATTGATCGGGTTGAAATGCTCGTCGAAAAAAATGGCTTTCAAACTGCTTATAGGTGGGTTATACATGTCAGACTCTACGAAACTCAGTACAAGGGCGATATCACTTGACTGGACACGCTTAAAAGATAACATTTCCTAAACAATTCTATTTGGTGCTCTGTTACCAATAAAGGTGCCACAGGCCACCATTCAGACCATTTTAACCCCGAAAAGACACGACGAGCATCCCCACCCGGTCAACACGTGTGGGGTCCCCTCTCGCGCTATAATGCCCCCACCCCCACACTCTCGGCCATGTGATCGTCATGGCTTGCATACTAAGAAGATGTTTGTCGGTGTGTCGGGCTCGGTGTAGTCTGGCTGCTGGTCTGACGGCTCAGTGTTGTCTGACTGGTGGTCTGACGGGCTCAGTGTAGTCTGGCTGGTGGTCTGACGGGCTCAATGTAGTCTGGCTGCTGGTCTGACGAGCTCAGTATAGTCTGACTGCTGGTCTGACGGGCTCAGTGTAGTCTGGCTGCTGGTCTGACGGGCTCAGTGTAGTCTGGCGGATGGTCTGACGGGCTCAGTGTAGTCTGGCTGATGGTCTGACGGGCTCAGTATAGTCTGACTGGTGGTCTGACATGCTCAATGTAGTCTGGTTGCTGGTCTGTCGGGCTCAGTGTAGTCTGGCGGATGGTCTGACGGGCTCGATGAAGTCTGGCTGCTGGTCTGTCGGGCTCAGTGTAGTCTGGCGGATTGTCTGACGGGCTCGATGAAGTCTGGCTGGTGGTCTGACGGCTCGATGAAGTCTGGCGGATGGTCTGACGGGCTCGATGAAGTCTGGCTGCTGGTCTGTCGGGCTCAGTGTAGTCTGGCGGATTGTCTGACGGGCTCGATGAAGTCTGGCTGGTGGTCTGACGGGCTCGATGAAGTCTGGCTGGTGGTCTGACGGGTTCAGTGTAGTCTGGCGGATGGTCTGACACGCTCAATGTAGTCTGGTTGCTGGTCTGTCGGGCTCAGTGTAGTCTGGCGGATGGTCTGACGGGCTCGATGAAGTCTGGCTGCTGGTCTGTCGGGCTCAGTGTAGTCTGGCGGATTGTCTGACATGCTCAATGTAGTCTGGTTGCTGGTCTGTCGGGCTCAGTGTAGTCTGGCGGATGGTCTGACGGGCTCGATGAAGTCTGGCTGCTGGTCTGTCGGGCTCAGTGTAGTCTGGCGGATTGTCTGACGGGCTCGATGAAGTCTGGCTGGTGGTCTGACGGGCTCGATGAAGTCTGGCTGGTGGTCTGACGGGTTCAGTGTAGTCTGGCGGATGGTCTGACACGCTCAATGTAGTCTGGTTGCTGGTCTGTCGGGCTCAGTGTAGTCTGGCGGATGGTCTGACGGGCTCGATGAAGTCTGGCTGGTGGTCTGACGGGCTCGATGAAGTCTGACGGATGGTCTGACGGGCTCAGTGTAGTCTGGCGGATGGTCTGACGGGCTCAATGTAGTCTGGCTGCTGGTCTGTCGGGCTCAATGTAGTCTGGCTGATAGTCTGAAGAGCTCACCGTCTTCTGGCTGGTGGTCTAAAGGCTGCAAATTAAGTTAGAATTGATTACATTACTCAAATAACGAGGGTGTGCCGCCGTTGTCATTGTTATCAAAGTTGACTAGACCCGGTCCATAAGTTGTGCTTTTGCCGTGTCGAACCTAATAGCCTATTTGGGTCAACACAAATGCATTAGGATCGATGTCGATTCAAACGTCGTGCCGATTGTCGAGCGTAATCCACAAACCCTTCATTTTTTTTTCATTTTTTGGCACTGAATACTCATTGAAATGTTAAAAACCATGCTTACAACACAACACAGGCTCAGGCAACACAAACTAATACAAACTAATAGGTTAGACAAGGCAGAAGCGCGATGTATGAACTGGGCCTTAGAACACTTTGTATTTGGTTGTGGATGTGCACAATGTGGATGTGCAGTTCAGTGAAGATAACTGTGCGTGAAGTGCTTGTTACCGGTCAGTAGGGTGGGTATACTCTTAAATATCGAATTTCAGCGTGGACATTATATAAAATATAGAATTTTAAGGTGGACCCATTATATCTAATATCGGATTTCAGGGTGGACATGGAATTCCAGGGTGGACATAATATAAAAATATGGAATTTCAGGGTAGACATTATATTAAATATCGAATTTCGGGGTGGACATAATTATATAAAATATGGAATTTCAGGATGGGCATTATATAAAATATGTAATTGTAGGGTGGACATTATATGGAATTTCAGGTGGACATTGTAAAATATGGAATTTCAAGGTGGACATATACAGGCTGTAAAGAATTCAGCTCCAGAGCCTTGTCGTAATGAAATAATTCTATGGAATGGGTTTAGTAGGCCAGCAACATTTTTAGTAGGGGAGGGGTGCTAATTACCTCGTCTATAGTAGCTCATCGTGGGTCGTATTTAGTCTCCCGCGCACCCGTTGGTCACGTGATGTCTTCCTCCCCGCGAACCACAGATTCTGAAACGGACAACAATAATATTCACAGTGCACAAAACAGAAATATCTGCTTTCTCCTAAACATCTCCATTATTGTTTGTCCTGTACTCGGCTGGTAACACTACCGAAAAATTGGGGCTGAGGTTCTCCTCGGAACATATTAATTGTCGTTTCACTGCTGGCAAAAAGGAACAGATAATTAAGCATTAGAGCACAACATTCTATGACTTAATAAAGTCATAGAAAGTTGTGCTCTAATGCTTTTATGATATAGCGGGGGAGAACCATTACTTTATCGGTGTTATTATACGTTGTACTCACTATCTCGATTCTGATTGGCTAAAAGCGCGCGCTTTACTTTGGGAATCGCGCACTTTGAGAGTCTCCAAGAATCAGCATGCTGATTCTTGAAGAATCAGCTAGCTGATTCTTGATCCTGCGCGCGCAATGCATAATAGGACTAGAGCACTTTAATGTTTTCCCTATCTAACAAGGCGCTTGTGTAAAAGAAATTGCTTGACAGAAAAAGAAGGATTTTTACTCAATCAATGTATAATAAAACAATTATTGAATTCGTTTTTTGTGATTTCCAGAATAAACAGTCTCGTCAAGTGGAATCAGGCTCGGCCTTACGGCCTCGCCTGATTCCACTTGTCTCGACATTGTTTATTCTGGAAATCACAAAAACCTCATCCAATAATTGCTTATAATAGAGCATAGATTTGAACCAATCAGAGCGCGCGTTTCATCGTAGCTATATTATAATTTTGTTTAAACTCATATTTACAAAACAGAAACACCTACAAACAGCAAACAGCATTGTTTTAATGCCGCCAAGCGAAGGCTCTTGGACGAGATTGGTGGCTGACGTCACAAAATTTGCCATTCGCATCAGCACTGGGCGTAGCTACAAGAGCTTCAAATGGTACGCAACTGTGTAGTTTTTCAGCTTAGAACAAAGTGTTCATAGGATAGGTTACATTTTTAGTGCGCAGCTGGGTACTTTGCGTGTATGGTAGCTACGCTCCTGTCAAAAGGCAAGAGTCACCGTCCACTGCACCATGTTGGGTCAAAATGTAACCCTATCTTTACACAAGGCAAGTAACACATTTCCGAAACTTCAGCCATAAATTTGATTGTTTTCAATCTACATTATATTGCAACACAATGGGCTCAATATTTGTGATTCTTACTGCGATTTTCATCATTCTTCGAACTCCCACTTGACATTTTCGAACGCCAAACTGCGTTTTGGCTTCCGTCAATCAAACCTTTTCAGCCTTTTACATGTAAGTCAAGTCCACGCATTTTTTCTGAGTTCAGTTTGCATTTTAACTAGTGAAAAATTGTGTTTGAAGCCTAGCTAGCCCCTATGAGATCACAAGATCCATCAAAGCCTCCGTGAAATCACCCAGAGTTGTTCACCCGTTTCATTCGTGTTTTGCTGGTCGGTGTAGAGTTCGCAGAATTATAAAAATAGCAGTAAATGAGCATATTCTATTTTTGATTCTAGAACTTCAGAAAGATGCCAACGGAAACATCCCCCCTCCCCCCGTAGCAATACGTAGCAAGCATTTCCGTGGAAAAAGGAGCGAGACATGCATGCGGGGGCCTAAAATATTTTGGCAGCGGAGAGGTCGACCAGCAAAAACTCACTCGTCGAGACTTCGTCGTTTCACGTCGTTTTAGTCTTCGGATTACTTTACGGAACGCTTGTTACGTAGGCTAAGAAAACATCTATATTTTTCTCTATACGTCCCACTAACTCCATGTAAAGTAGTATATAGGCAAAGGCACAACACAAACAATTTTCCAGCAAGGGGCTCAACAATACGTTCCTATAGCAGTAAAACAAGAAACACTGTCAGCTTACCAGGTTTCTTTCCCTAGTCCATTGTTTCGCATACAGTTCCTCATAGTGCTAGTGCAAAGCAAGCCTGTGAATCCGTGGTAAACGGTTACCGTAGGAGAGTAGCATGAACCAAGAAGGCTTTTTCCCTTATTGAAACAAACCAAGTCGGACGAACGACGAGACTCAACGCGCGGCGTCTCAAGCTCGATTCAAATTTGCACAAACGATTACTGAATACTCACGTGCAAGTCAGCCTTGTAAGCGCACCAATCGTCCATTGTCCTTCGTAATTTTCTATTGTCCTCCGAAATACCTTAGAGTGGTTTTCATAAACCTGTAGATTACACTTAATTACACCTCATCACTATTTACTGTACTTAGCTATTTGTTGCACTTTCATTTTGTTCCACTCCGAATTATGAAAAGCACCTTCAAATCTCAAATTTCAGTACACTTCACTTTTTATTGAAAACGTTATTAACGTGCTTAATAAAAGGTTAAAGCAAAGTCTCAGCACAGATATTTTTGGAAAACCCGCGCCTTCAAAAAGCTATTAATACATAAAACAAGCCTGACCCATAATAACGTCATGATGAGAAAACCTCATTTGGTGAAAGTTAGATATCGATAAATAGATAGAAACGGTTTGTCCTCCATTTGGGGACTGAAAATTGTCTTGGTTGTAGCTGAGTACGGTTGTTGCCAGGCAACAGCTTTTGGAGCCTTGTGCTCTATCTATCTTGTGCTCTATCTATCTCATCTACTGGCACAAATCCCCGGAGGGGAGGGGGATCCCCGGAGGGGAGGGGGATCCCGGGGGGGGGGGGGGGGAGGACTCCCCTATTTTTGGGGCGGGGTGCTCGTCATACCTTTTAGGTTTTAAAATCAGGGCTCTGGTACCTTTTAGGGGATAAAATTCGAAAACTTTCCATTTTTTCCATATTTGTTTTGCTCGGAGTCTTTTTTTCGCTTCGTCTCCCGGGAAAAAATAAAGACGACTCATATACATTTACTGTATTTCTCCCGGGAGAATTTCAGGAAATTTCACCAATTCAAGGCAGTCTCCAGATGTTTGGAGTCCTGAGGTTGATATCCCTGTCTTAGGGATCCGTTTTAGAAAATAAAGCAACAATGGTTTTATCAATATCATATTTGTTGGTACCTTTTAGGGGTCAAAATCAACTTAGTCACATCCTTTTTGTACCTTTTAGGGGTAAAATCGAAAGTTCCCGACGAGCACCCCCGCCCCCAAAATAGGGGAGTCCCCCGGGCACAAATCCTTCCGTTGAATACTGGAATACTAAAATAGTTGGAATTCCACCTTACATGGTTTCATGATTGCCTCATGGTAATCCAGGCACCGCGGAGCCTATAATTTCGATTAGGGGTGCTAAATCCATCGGATGGGACAACTTGGGGCGGTGGGGGGGGGGGGGGGGGGGGGCAGGGAGGGTCTGAAGTTGGCAACCTTTTTAGTTTTCTCGAGAAGCGCCAGATGAATGGGACAAATATTTTCAAAATGGCGCCCCAAACCAACCCCCCCCCCCCCCCCCCGCCCCCGGAACAGCGTACGTCAAAATTGCACGTAACACAAGTTACATAGAAGAGTACTAATCCTTACAAGGCAACTTTGCCCTTTTCAGTTCCACAAAAAAATGCATGCGCTTTGACGCCTTCTTAACTATTTTATCTGTGTGCGTTCAATGTCAAATTGAGGCAAAGGTTAAATTTACCCCCATCAAAACGTGGGACACAGGGAGACTATGTGAACAGTCTGAACGAGGGTTGTCCAATACTCCCAGCCCCCATGGCCTTTGCCGATCGGGGCGATTCGAGGCAGTTGGAGAAATTGATAGGGGAGGGGTGGTAGTTTGGACTGTGCACTTCGTGACTGGAAGTGTTTTGAAACGGGTGAAAGCGCTTTCCTGGTGTTTTGAGAACGAGGATAAATTTATGGTTAGACAATATGTAACGGGATTACTTAAGCGACTTGATTTAGACAATAAGCGTATTTTGAGAACGAGTGAAGGCGCTTTCCTGGTGTTTTGTGTCAGAACGCGATACTTTAAAGCGCCTTGACAGTGTTTTGAAAACGAATGAAAGCGCTTTCCTGGTGTTTTGAGAACGAGGACAATATATGGTTTTACGCGCTTTCCTGGTGTTTTGAGAACGAGGGTAAATATACGGTTATAGTCATAAGTAACCGATTACTTGATAAAATATGGTTAGACATCATCTTGACAGTGTTTTGAACCGAGTGAAAGCACTTTCCTGGTGTTTTGAGAACAAATAAATTTATGGTTAGACAATATGTAATGGATTACTTAAAGCGGCTTGATTTAGACAATAAGCGTCTTGACAGTGTTTTGAGAACGAGTGAAGGCGCTTTCCTGGTGTTTTGAGTCAGAACGCTGGAACCAGGGTAGACAGTGTTTTGAAAAGAGTGAAAGCGCTTTCCTGGTGTTTCAGGTGTTTTTGAGAACGAGGATAAATTTATGGTTAGACAATATGTAACGGATTCAACTTAAAGCGGCTTGATTTAGACATATGTGCCGATTACTTAAAGCGTCTTGGCGTGTTTTGAGAACGAGTGAAGGCGCTTTCCTGGTGTTTTGAGTCAGAACGCGATTACTTCAAAGCGTCTTGACAGTGTTTTGAAACGCGTGAAAGCGCTTTCCTAGTGTTTTGAGAACGAGGATAAATATGGTTTTACGTGTTTTCCTGGTGTTTTGAGAACGAGAGTAAATATACGGTTTTAGTATATACTACACGGGAACCTCCATAGATCGCGCGTTTTGATTGGTTCGCTATCTCGGTATATTGCCACAATATTCCGAGATCGAAAGCATTATCCCGAGATTGAGAAACCCGAGTGCAGGTGGTTCGGATATTTTTACTTTCTAAAGGAACTATCTGATTCGAAATGCAACGGAAAAATCCTTCCAATTAACTTATGTTGTCTCTTTAGTTTTTCAAGGTGAATCAGAGAGAGAATGTATTTCTTGAACTTTGAAAACTTGCTGTTCTTGTTTTTCAGTTCTTCGGAATCAGAGGTCGATGATTCGTTCACGGCACTTTTGAGAGACGAATTATTTACATTCACAACAACATATTAATTAAGGCAATCTTGTCGAAAACATATCTACTTTGCCGAACATTTACATGTACCTGTAGGTTGAAAGGCACAGTAAATCGTAGAAGCAAGTCATTGAGTGCAGTTTAAGAGAGAATTTCAGTTAAGCTTACCGCCGACATGTTGATTCACTTGATCACGAGCCATCCGACATCAAACGTATTTAAAGTGGTCTCTCTTTTTATGAACAAGGTCCCAGAGTTTGAAAAGGTTAATTTCCCAAATTTTTGTTTGAATTTCAAACGAATCTTGAATTTCTCTGCCAGCGGGTTGAACAATATAGTCATCCTTCGGTGGTGAAATGGCGACCAAAGGCAAAGTGTTTTCAGCGAAGCAACTCTGCAGTTCACAATCCATAATCCAAGGCACAAAATGCGAATTTATCCCTCGAATACATCCTTGCAACCTTCTAAAAACTTAAATGATTTATCGTAGTCGATATGAAGGTTTTAAAACAAGTGTTTTCTAGCGTTTTTGCTTCTCTAAAACAGCAGCAAGTTTCCACCATGTGTTTAGTAGCCGAATGCTTGTAGTGAAGTCTGACGTAATGTCACGTGCGTGACAAACGTCACGCATACAGAAAGAGGCTACAAAATGTCGGCAAATGCCACATTTAGTGTCGTTTGGATATTTTTTGGAGTGTTCCCGTGTAGTATATACTAAAACAATTATTCTCCTCAGGCTCAGTGAATAGTGGCGAATAGTCCCCTCGACCTCCGGTCTCGGGGACTATTCGCCACTATTCACTTCGCCTTCGGCGAATAATTGTTAAATAGTCATAAGTAACCGATTACTTGATAAATATATGGTTAGACATCGTCTTGACAGTGTTTTGAACAGAGTGAAAGCACTTTCCTGGTGTTTTTGGGACGAGGATAAATTTATGGTTAGACAATATGTAATGGATTACTTAAAGCGGCTTGATTTAGACAATAAGCGTCTTGACAGTGTTTTGAGAACGAGTGAAGGCGCTTTCCTGGTGTTTTGAGTCAGAACGCTGGAACCAGGGTAGACAGTGTTTTGAAACGAGTGAAAGCGCTTTCCTGGTGTTTTGAGAACGAGGATAAATTTATGGTTAGACAATGTGTAACGGATTACTTAAAGCGGCTTGATTTAGACATATGTGCCGATTACTTAAAGCGTCTTGGCGTGTTTTGAGAACGAGTGAAGGCGCTTTCCTGGTGTTCTGAGAACGCGATTACTTCAAAGCGTCTTGACAGTGTTTGAAAACGAATGAAAGTGCTTTCCTGGTGTTTTGAGAACGAGGATAAATATATGGTTAGACAATTGTAACGGATTTACTTAAAGCGTCTTGACAGTGTTTTGAAACGAGTGAAAGCGCTTTCCTGGTGTTTTGAGAACGAGGATAAATTAGACAATATGTAACCGACTACTTAAAGCGTCTGGACAGTGTTTTGACAACGAGTGAAGGCGCTTTCCTGGTGTTTTGAGAACGCGATTACTTCAAAGCGTCTTGACAGTGTTTTGAAACGAGTGAAAGCGCTTTCCTGGTGTTTTGAGAACGAGGATAAATTAGACAATATGTAACCGACTACTTAAAGCGTCTGGACAGTGTTTTGACAACGAGTGAAGGCGCTTTCCTGGTGTTTTGAGAACGCGATTACTTTAAAGCGTCTTGACAGTGTTTGAAACGAGTAAAGCGCTTTCCTGGTGTTTTGAGAACGAGTGAAGGCGCTTTCCTGGTGTTTTGAGAACGCGATTACTTTAAAGCGTCTTGACAGTGTTTTGAAAACGAATGAAAGCGCTGTCCTGGTGTTTTGAGAACGAGGATAAATATATTGTTAGACAATTGTAACGGATTACTTAAAGCGTCTTGACAGTGTTTTCAAAACGAATGAAAGGGCTGTCCTGGTGTTTTGAGAACGAGGATAAATATATAATTTTACACGCTTTCTTCGTGTTTTGAGAACGAGGATAAATATGTGGCTTTACGCGCTTTCCTGGTGTTTTGAGAACGAGGATGCCCGGCTTGGCGTGAATCGTCAGAATCGTCACTAATCGAGAAGCAAACACTTTCACAAAAAGCAATGAACAAGAACTATATATTATCTCATTATATATTCTACTATTCATTGATAAATTCTGGCTCTGAAATTGCTTTGAAATCACGAAATTGGAAGAAATAGCCTTAAATATTTCTCCAATTGCCTCGAATTGCCCCGAACTGCCTCGAATCGCCCCGATCGGCAATCACTGGAGGTGCCTACCAGTGACATTCTAGTTCCCAGGCCTCAAATGGTTACGCGGGCGGCGAAGCGAGCGCAACATGATTGAGGGACGTTTTTCTAAAAGGAGCCAAGGAACATTGTGGGACATCTTTGAGCTACGAAGCTGGCCGGAGACGGTCAACTTCCGTTTTTGTTAAATTAGCATTCTGGGGACGAAAACGGAAGTAAAAAAATACAAGCAAAGCAAGATTGCTCCAATTCTCGAATTGGCTTCCGGTTTGCCGAATGGGCAAAGTCTAGTGGCGAATGGGCCCGATTGGGAGTATTGGACAAGAATGGTCTGAACTGTAGTGTGATGCCTGAAACCACTTTCTTTGGGTGTACAGTGGTAGCCACTTGGCTTAGTCCTGAGGGTGGCCACTTAATAGAGGTACCACTTTATTTTCTTTCAATCTCAAAGACTGAAAATTAACTGCAAAGATCACTCAAACAAGTACTCTTTGTAGTGCACACAGCTATTTTATTTTAAAAAAAATCACTACAATTATTAAAAAACAGTCTTCTTTTATACAAACTTCCAGCAGCACTTTTTAAAATTCACTCCCATTAGCAAAATGTCATGTCAAATATGCAGAGTATCCCATTATGCTAACTGGGCAAATATTCAAGCAATATATTACACAGTTTAAATTTCCAACAGCTCTTCTGTTAATGCTATCAGCATTTTTGTGGTTTTTCCAGGTCAAATTATTTGTTGCAAGGTATGATCATTCTAAAAATCTTATTTTCAAAAATAAATATTTTGTAATAATATACAATTCTATATTGATTGCGTTTATAGAAAGGAATAGTCTGCAATTGACAGCAAACAAAAGTTCATGGTCATCAGCAAATACGGCTGTACTTGTGAAACTATGGTCCCTGCAGCGTAGTCAAAAACAAATATGACAGTACTTGCAAGCCTGTGGTCGATCTTCAATGGAGCTTGAAAAGTCTGTTTGTTAAATGCATATCATCAACATATCTATAAGAAAGCAGAAAGCATAAGATACGACAAGACGACTACTAAAGGAAGGTTATATGAGCCAGGGTGACTTGGTTGAGTGAGTCTTGGCTTGCTAACATAAGCCATGTTTAAACTTGAACTGTTTATTTATTTGACAAGTTTTCATCCTGACTTGCTGGGACCTCCTGGGGTGCTTTCCATTTACCAAAAGTTTATGGTTCGCGTTTTGGGAATTCCTGAGGTCAAATGGAACGGTTTAAATCGAAAAGTCACATGAGCGTCTCCACTAGGAATCAAAATAGTCTAGGGTGTTTTCCATTTACCACTTAAGTATTAGAGTAATACTGGTCAGAAATCAAAAGGAAAGCGTCTTTCTGGGGAAATAACCTGGAATGATGCCATGGAAAGTGTTTTCCCAAAATTTCCAGTTTCTGGGCTAAGTTGCCGCAAAGTTCGAAAGGTTGTCGCAAAATTAGTAAATTTCTTCCTGGGTTTGATGCTTTCCATTTGACCAAAAATTCTGGTCTCCAGGATCCTGGCAAAGCAGGCTGATGTATCAGAGCACAAAGCACAAATTGAATCCCGGAGGGGGGAGGGGGGAGGGGGGGGGGGTACTCCTTTACAAGAGCTATACGGGTATGTGCCTCCAAACAGGGTCCCAATTCTTCCTCCAGCCGATAGAACGGGGTATCGTTTAGGGACCGTCCTCTAGAACGGGGTATGATAATGAAGACCACCCAGTAAAATCTTCAAGGAAGCGACCCGGCAGTCACGCATGATTTTATTAAATGTAAAGAATTCAACAAGCGCTAACATTCTATTACAGATAATTTTGATTTACAGGTATCATTAATTTCTCTTTAGAACGGGGTCTCATTTTGGGTGCAAAAAAATTGAACGTGGTAGCTTTTCTTCAAAACGGGATCCGCATTTGAATTCGCAGTGGCACTTACCATCCTATATCAAGCCAAGTACCCCCCCCCCCCCCCCCCCCCCCGATTGAATCTCAGCTCGATAAATATAAACACCACCTTAGCAGAGATGCTTTATGAAAAAACCCTTTGTTAGAGCTTTCCCTGGTTTCAGAGGGTGGGTTTATGTACAGTGGTAGGACAGCAGCTTAAAGTTGTAAAATTCTTAAAAAAATTCAACATACCGTAATAAATTAAGAAATTTTCCTGTAAATCCCAACAATTTCATTTAAAAATCTTACGATTTTGATAGAAATACAGTAAATGCCTGACAATTCTGGAAAATATAACGGAAGTCTTCTCCCGGCCGACAACTTGGGGAGAACGCATACAAATCAGCCATACAATCAACCCCTTTGTTTACACTTTTTCAGTATAGCGCTTGAAGACAAAATTTGACCAGAAAGTATACCGTAAAATACAGCTGCATCCGAGCAATTTAATTTAACTTAAAATTGCAATTAAAAATGCTTCCACATGTTATTCTACTTTATTTTCTAGCGCACAGTGGAGATGGTTTAACACCTGTGCTGACCAAGTAGCTTTTTGTGGAATTACGGTTTGAGCGCCCCACTTCTCCGGCGCCCCAAGTTTGAGCGCCCCACTCTAGTTAGAGCGCCCCACATCTAACTTTAAGATAATATTGTCAAGTGCTTACTGCAAAAACTTTCATTGATGGTGATTATTTCTTGTTGTTTCAAAGTTTTATAGAAGCCGTCAGTTAGTGAGTCGCTTCGTTCGTCGTACACGAGTCGCTTCCTTCGTCGTACACGAGTCGCTTTTGCGTACTACTATAAATTTAACTATGTATAAACTCTGTTCGACTATCAAAGCCTCTTCACTTGATATCAAAGGTTCTTTTGACAAGTCCTTTGTGCATTTCTTTTCTGATTCGGATGATTATAATTGTATTTTCCGAGCGTTCTAGTTCGGCTACTTGTGACAACCTTTGGACTGGCAATGGGGGACTCCAATATGGTGTACATGGACATTGCTGGCTAAAGCGAGCCTTGATGGTCCTGTTTAATACCAATCTCTAAGCATTATCGTAAGTACCCTCGAAATTAATAAACCAACAAGTTTGTTAGATATATAGCCAGAATATATTTATTGTAAATGATAAATTTCAATGTAATACATATTTATTTCACTTTATCTAAGTGCAGGGCCGTTGATGTAGGAGATGGCCTTCAGTAGCTGGACAACGGTCTTTTCTCTTCCAGCGTACTCGTCCCACAGCTTGAAGATGCGTGTTTGGTGGTTGCGATACTTCTTCCTCTGAATGCGGCACAATTTCTTGTCGGCGACGAGCCGCATCTGTAAGTGAACCAGCCGCGCTTCCATCTGTAAAAGCTCTATCAGCTGATATAACGGCAGGCGGGACCGTCCTGAAGCTCGTCGATTGAGGGCGTTGTGCCAGCCCTCGACGTCGTTATTTGTGCGGATCGCTTGACCGTAAACACTCCAGGTCGCTGGTGGGAAGGTTGTCGAGTAAACCCAGTTGGTCGCGATGTACTGCACTAGGTATCGGAGGGGCTCGCTATTCGCCTCGACAGACAGCCTGGCGAACATTGCCGGTATTTCTTGATGTGGGAGGAAGGGCAGGGCCATCAACCGTCGAATGTAGCTATAAGTCCCCTTGTCCAGTATATAGGCAGACGCTAGGCCAAGCTCTTGAACCTGAAAGAATAAATTTATAAACCATGTAAGTGATATGTTACTATTTTATATATTACTTCCCCTATTTCCCTAGTTTTCCGTGTTATTTTCTATTTAACAAAGTTACATACCTTTCGCCATACTGCTTGCGTCCAGTGAAACACGCAGCCCATCAAAGCAACATGGGGTAGCCTTGTTCTTAGCGCCGCCCACAACGCTCTTTCAAAGTCAATCACCACCTTCTTGACAGTGACGTTACCAAGGAGTTCTAGAATGTGACGAAGAACCTGCAAAGATAATTTACAATTTTAGTTAGATCGACTAAGCAATCATTATGAGATTATATTACTTATAGCTAAGATTATATTACTTATTTATACCTTCTTGTAATCCTTCTTTCGGCGGCTCGACATCAGTACGAACACCAGGGGGACCTGCTTTACGCAATCATCTTGCCGGACAAAAGCGTTGATTGTCAGCAGCTGTTTAAAGGGGTGCCTCATGAGCTTAAAGGTGCCGTCTATGTACCATGTTGTGGCACGGCCTAACTGCTCTAGCTGCTCATCTGTTTCTATTCGCGCTTCTCGCATCGCATCGCATAGTGTAAACTACGATCAAAGTTTTCCTTGCATTCTAAGCTTTATTCTGGTATAAGTTTGGTTATGTTCCGACTAGTATTTCGCTAGATAGAGTAATATTTAGCTCATTACACTCATCGATCGGTTTGTTTGTTAGTAACCGACAAGGGCTTTGCTCAACTCAAACTGTACTTCGTTGTTTCTATTCGCGCTTCTCGCATCGCATAGTGTAAACTACGATCAAAGTTTTCCTTGCATTCTAAGCTTTATTCTGGTATAAGTTTGGTTATGTTCCGACTAGTATTTCGCTAGATCGAGTAATATTTAGCTCATTACACATCATCAATCGGTTTGTTTGTTAGTAACCGGCAAGGGCTTTGCAACTCAAACTGTACTTCGTTGTTTCTATTCGCGCTTCTCGCATCGCATAGTGTAAACTACGATCAAAGTTTTCCTTGCATTCTAAGCTTTATTCGACCCTTTATTCTGGTATAAAGTATAGAGTATTTCTCTAGATCGAGCAATGTTTACTTATTACATATCCTCGATCGGTTTGGGCTTTGCGCAACTCCAACTTGGTAGTATCAACAATAGATGTCCCTTCAACAATAGACAAACGAAACGAGGTGTGAGTTTTAACGGTTCTAGACTCATTAGGACTATTCAAGCGGCCTTCGTTGTATAGCGCTCTGCGTTGTATAAACTTCGTGAAGACTTCATGAATTTCCTGAACTGAATTTATTTTATTACTTATAACTTCAAACTGCACACTTTGCTGGATAGGATACACATTGCGATCTTTGCATATGTGGGGCGCTCAAACCAAAACGGGGCGCTCAAACCGGGGGCGCCGGAGAAGTGGGGCGCTCAAACCGGATTCCTTTTTGTGCCTCTTGTTTGTGGTTTCTTAACTTTGTGTGCAGTTAGCAAACAACCAACATTATTGCCATTTTCCCCCATATTTCACACCATCAAAGTAACACTTTATTACTGCGTTCGAGCTATGTTTCTATGGGCTATTAAGTAAGAGAAAAGAATCTCACCTTGTCATAGGGCTGTTGATGTGATGGAACGTTTTCTTTCGCGCTCGCGTGAATTCTGGTGCGATCGGCAAACCAGTACCCCATCTTGGGCGATAGTTTCATTAGGAATGCCAGAAGAAGGAAGCACTTGACGCAAAGTTGACCATTCTTCACACCTCGTAGCTTGTGAGGAGGGATACCAAGTCTTCTCTTCTAGATGACGGGAGAATGTTTTCAAAGACGGCTCAACTTCACGCTTCCAGTGTGCCGGAACTCCAGGATCCTGAGGCTGATCGTACACAAATTTAGACCTTCGAACCGGTGCATTACTTCGCAAATCAGTAGGAATATATCTTTTGTTCACCCAAACGACTTCACTTTGCTCAGGCACGATATTAAATTTGGTTTTGTAGCCGTACAAGAACCCACCTAGAGATTCCGCAGCCATTTTGGAACCTTTTCAAGCCGGTTACCATGGCAACACCTCCGCAACAGGTCGCACGCGAGAACGCGGCCGCGTCCCGACTGGGATGACTGCGGGTCGTATTAAACACGTGTACCGCTGCTGCACAAAGTTGTAGAATAAAGGTTTCAAGAAAATTCCTTCCGACCCCAAGGAAATTCTAAGAATATATGGGCTTCCAAGGTTACTTTATGGGACAGGGATTTTTTTCCCATATAGCTCTGTTCACGCTGACGTCATCCATTGTTATTTATGTGCCAACCAGAGATCGATTGGTTCAAAGAACAAAGGGCGCTATTCAATCTACTGTTGGCACATTAGCATTACAATGGCAATGTTGATAAACAGTGAATAACGCTATAATCAGTTTTTTAGTCTAGGAGCAGATCTTGAAAAGAGGCCTAGAAAGTGGTTTTCGTAGCACCCTTCGCGCAGACCCGGGAAAGTAGCATAGGATGATAGGTATGTGTATAAGGTTTAATTTAGACCGGATGTTACAAATGAGCCGATGGGACAACATTACGATTTCGGGCACTTTTGTTAGAAGATGCTCACATGTTCTTTGTAAAATTCTAAACTAATTCAAAGCCTGTAAAATTCAAAATCTTACCAAGAAACACATCAAACTCGGCATACTTGTAGAAGTAAATGCGTTTCAAATGGTAAGATATAAAATTGTGCCGTAATTTTCGTACGTACTGTAAAAGTGAAGGTTAAAAAGATATCTGTGACGGCGGCCATTTTGAACCTTTTGTTATTCATGAGGTTCCTTTGTTATTCATGAGTTCCTTACAACTGAAAAGTCAAGAATGACATAGACTGTACAGCTTTCCCGGCCTAATGTATATAGTTTTAATGGTCTGGTATCTCTTCACCGACGTTGTCTGAATCATTTTACTAGGTAATTTCGAATAACGAAAATGTTTTTGGAAATTTTCTAATAAACCTGTTTTGTTTATGCCAGCAGAGATCACAGAAAACATACGAAATCAGTAAAATGTCCACATAAGTGCTCAATGCATTGCGAGGGGTATATTTTGCCAATGCACACATTTAGACACGCTGTACTTGTAGCGCTACAGCCTATATCTATGTCTTCAGGAGAGGAGGCACAACTCCCCGGGGGGTTCTCCCAAGTAAGAGTGATAGGGGTGCTCGTCGGGACATCGGAAAATATACCCTAAAGAATACCAGGACATAAAAAAATCCACCCCCTAAAAAATACCTTATAAAACAAAATGTCCCCTAAAAAATACCAACAATAAACCCTTTTTGTGATTGTTCATTGTTTCTTATCTCAAAACAGGCCATTTTTTAGAGCTATAAATGAAGAAAGAAAGCCAGAAAACGTTTTGCTTGGTTTGTGACCCTTTCATTCATTTGCGTACCCCTAAAAAATACCATTTATTAGTGAAAACCACAATGTTTCTCCGATACACCCTAAAAAATACCAGGACATAAAAAATCCACCCCCTAAAAAATACCTTATAAAACAAAATGTCCCCTAAAAAATACAAACAATAAACCCTTTTTGTGATTGTTCATTGTTTCTTATCTCAAAACAGGCCATTTTTTAGAGCTATAAATGAAGAAAGAAAGCCAGAAAACGTTTTGCTTGGTTTGTGACCCTTTCATTCATTTGCGTACCCCTAAAAAATACCATTTATTAGTGAAAACCACAATGTTTCTCCGATACACCCTAAAAAATACCGGAGAGTCGATTTTGACCCCTAAAAAATACGACGAGCACCCCTATCAGGTCGACATGTGAAGAACCCCCCCCCCCCCCCCCCCCCCCCCCCTGGGCACAACTCATTAGAATAACAAAGAACTAATATGGCTGCCATCTTCTAATTTCTATTTCTGGCGTTAGAGTGGGTATTAAGGGCAGATTTACAGCTAGGAATTTAAAGTGTGTGATTTCTTACAATGATACAAAGTTTTGGATACATTTGATCCTTGAATGAGGGCTTTAGAGGCGTATAAGTTCGCAATGTTTTGCAAAGGACATGTGAGCAGCAGGGGAACAAAATGCCAAATATCGGGGTGTTGTCCCACAAGCCAATCTGTGCGATAGGGATCAAATTGAACCTTAGGCATGTACCTATCTTTCTATGTTATTTTCCTGGGTCTGCGCGTTGGGTGCTACGACGCGATTTTTTCAGGTCGCTGCTCCTAGACTATTTTCACTGGCATGATAAATTAGAGCGGTTTTCATCCGACTAAGGAGAATACAATAAAAATGACTTTCATAGTGTATAGTAGTGCGTGTTTGTTAGTATCTATTTCACAGTCAGATGAAAACCACTCTAAGTGGTAGGTCTGGTAGGATATTGATTTTTTCTGGAATTACACTGAGTACCAAGAAAGGAATCCTGGAGAAATGCATCAAAATATATACCAGGAAAAATCTGAAATGTATTCAATTTTGAAGTGAAAAATACAGTTTGTTGATTCATTTGCTGCCCTGATATAATGGCTGATTACATTTTCTTTCCACAGGAAGGGGGTAATTTTCTTTCTGCAGGAAAATTCGAGGGGGAAGGTTCTATCTAAGCCCTGGAAATTTCAATGGGAGGGGGTCTGTCAAGTGTGGGAAAAAAATATGATCAGCCAATAATATGCTGAGTGGACCATGGGGAACTTTCTTCAAGGTCAATCAATGAGACAATGACCATCTGACATCCTGAAAAAGACCAGTAAAAATACCTGGTCAATGTTTAGTTTGTCCTTTTCAATGTAAACTGTGTAATAAGGCTCGGTTTCCAGCCTTGGCAGTGAGCCTGCGCTTCATTTAGAAACACCACCAAGTATGGCTGGAAATCGAGCCAACTGTGAGATGCCATGCAGGTAATATCAGATATACACATGCTGCCATTTGCACAAGAGTGGCAGCAAAATCACGCTATTCTCACATTTCCGCAAGCTGGCTAAGTGTAAAGGCAAGTTTGGTTGTCTCATCAGTGAAATGTTGTTCATCCACACCATCCAGCCCACGCTCAATCATAGGTGCGGAAACAAAAAATTATTGGGGAGGGAGGCACAGTACAAAAATATTGAAACGTTTATTTTAGAAGTTGCTGAGTTGATGTTGTTAGCCATAACATTTTTAGGGGTGAGGGGGGTGGGTAGGGGCTGCCACCCTCATACAAATTAATGTGGGGGAGGGGGGTGTCATGACGACATGCTCTGTGCGAGCAAACCGTTACTAATCCAGCAGATTATTTTCTCCTAGAATTCCAGAATTCCAGAATGAACCAACACACATTTTAATTCAGCCAGCCAGTACAAATACACTAGACAGATAGTTTAATTTCTTCTTTATTTGGTCTGTAACTACTGTAAACAATCTCAGAACCTGAAGCTGAATATCTTTTGGTAAAGTAAATGCTTGAATTATAATTCAAATGAAATCATCCATTTTGAATACCTTCTAATCTGTTCTATTATTTTCTCAGAGGTCAATGTTTATTTTTCCAGTTGCTTAACCCCTTTCAGATATCACTCTAAAATGCTTGGTAACTCTTGTAGTTATTCACTTCACCTAAGCCATGGAAATAGCTCCTGGAAGAAAGCCTAGAAACACGCAACTACAAAACATCTACAGTGAAAGCATAAGAGAAAAGAAAAAAAAACTGTTTTTGCTTTTTTAATTCACACCTTACTTACCACTGCAATTATGCCAAAATATTGTAGGTATAATCAACTAAAACCTGCTTAGAGGTTCAATTTGAGGCTCATATTACACAGGGTTAGTCTAAAAAAACCATGAATTCCAATAAGAGAATGAAGCAATGGCAATGTCCTAATAACATTGTTGGAATGGGGAGTTTCCAGGTGTTGCGTGACATTTTGAATTTTAATCCTAGCAAAATAAAAATACCATATTTGAAAGGAGCTCACCGAAATATGTGAAATCCTAAAATTTGAGGTGGTTTCGATAAATAACACAGAAGTTATGAGCGTCAGAAGTTGGTTGTTTTCCTATAGATTTAATGTTGTGGTGGGCAAATTAAACGTACCATAGAGAAACAGCCTACTTGGGGTGCTAATAACTTTGCTAATATTTACCCAAATCAACTAAAATTTTTGCCTTTTTCTCATTTCGGCAAGCTCTTTTCAAATATGGTATTTTCATTTCATTAGGATCAAGATTCAAAATGTCACTCAACACCTGCAAACTCCCCATTTACAAATTATTTGCAACAAATCAAGATCAACCCTGAGTAACACCGAATTTCTAAACCTAGTGTTATTGGTAAACTCACAGGTATTTTGAAGTATGACTTTTTTACCTGATTATACTTACGACAATGAATGTCAACTTACATATCGACCCCAATAGTGATACTTGACTCCGGGATGTGCAAGGAGTCTGAAGCATCTATTTTCCAGCACTAAGAAATGCGAAAACTGGTATTAGAATTGGCACAGACAATCTGCTAGCTTTTCTACTTAGTAAATCAATCTTTGACAAGGACTGAGATATTCAACTGTTCTCAAAATAGACTTAACAAGTTAAACGCTCCATTCTCCACCATGGAAGGAAGTAACCAAGAGCTATTTAACAAAATCACACATTTTTGGAATTTCTAGAGGCAAAATATAGTGGTCTGGATGGAAAATTGTCTTGTACCCCTGAAAAGAAGGCAATTTCACCCCTCCTCCCCTCTGGAATTCACCATTCCTTCAATATAGTAGGGGGTGTGGATCAATGTGTATGATCTGAAGTTACAAAATTTCTTGATAAGATATTTTATTTGTAATATCACAACAGTTTGACTTTTTAGGATGTCAGGTACCTACCACAAAATTTACCGAATATGTACACTTAAAGAATATTTACAATAAACCAAAACTCTTTTTAAATTCAGAACCTTCCACAGGATTACCATATTCTGTTCGTCATGATATCGTATCTGCCTTAAGGCACTACAGGTAACCAGAGTACTTTGTTCATGATGTTCTAATACATATACTAACCTACGGTAAGCAAGACTGGTCCAATCAGACAGCTCATGTTGAACATGGCTATTTATTGATGAATCTGAAACAGAAAAACACTGCAAGAAAAACCCAGTGGGTTAGAATTGCTTGTTCACATCATATTGATGCTGCTACCATACAAACCATTGCCAAGATACAATACAAGGAAGGAAGATCTATGTCTCAATCGCAACTTGAACCGTTGTTGCACTTTGCACAGAATTCCAGTGATACTTTACCACTTTTAACATGTAGGCACACTCCTGCAGGCTCTAAAGATGAACTTTCTTTGTCTTTGATTTTTTTCTTTGGAAGTCTACTATCTTGTTGACAACTCTGCTTTCTTTTTGTGGTGCCCTTTTTCCCATCTACATTGCCAACAAACTCCACGCCTTCTGTCTTACCAATATTGTGAAGGAGGGCTGCCAGTTGGCTCTGATTTGCTAACACACCCTTCAGATATGACACCTCTTGCTGAAGCTCGTCAATAATTTTCTGCTTTTCTTTGCAGTTCCTTTCTAATGCAGCATTTTGTTTTTTGTAGTCATCTATACTGCTCTCCAGTTCTTGGACATAAAGTTTCTTTTTTTCTCTATTTATTCTGGCCATAACAGCATTTCTATTTGTGGCACATAAAGCAGAAGGTGGACTTTCTGTATCAGAGGAAGAAACCTTTTCTTTCTGAACGTTAGCAGGATTTGTTCCATTAGTGCTACTAGAGTTGCCCAAACAACTCGAAGTCATCTTGTTGGTTGTGATTCTTTTTGATTTTGGGCGATTTACATTTCGCTTTTGACTATTTTCCTCATTGTCTTTCGTTATGCCAGGCGTTGAACGTTTAGTAAGGGGTACAGATTTTTTACCTTTACAAGTCTTGCCTTTCTTCGAACGTCTTTGATTTTGGTCAGGAAAGACATTCTTTTCACTTTGGTCAGTGACGTCTCTATCAAACATGTCCAAATCAAAGACAAATGGCTCATCGAAGCCGGCATGAAGTTCTGGCTCCGAAACATTGAGGAGATATTCTGTCAGCAATGCGTCCGAAGGTTCCAACATTACCTATTTTAGCGAGTTATAGCACAGCGAAAGCACCTCTTCTCTTTTATCGACAAGGAACGAAAATGGCGGCTTGATCTATCTACGTTTGTGAGACGTTTCATCACGGCTTGCGATTGGATAGTTTTTACCACGTGACTGAGTACAAGTTATCCCTTCCCTCCCCGGCTCGGAAACAAAAATAAAGCGTAAAGACGACTAATATTTCAGTCTACAGAGAGTGATAGGGGAAAAGGTTAACCTCAAAAATACCAAATCCGTTTTTCTGTGGTCGTGTTTTGAATCAAATTTTTTATTGTGCGGTTTAATGTTTTTTTTTTACAATGTCACCCTACCCTACCCCGGACCCCTTCATTTCAAACAGAAGCAAGTAACGCCTGTAAGATGTCGTGCATGCATTGTGGTGTTGGTTTGTTGTAGTTCGGAAGTATTATCATTTTATCATGCCTTCCGAACAGCGATTTTTATTCTTTGTTCTTATAATCTCGACAATCTCCTTCCTGTTCTCGCGGACTAATGGCCAGTACCCGAAAAAGGAAAAATTTTTCGCAACTCGAGAAGACGTTGGACGCGTACGATGCGAAACCTGCCAGAGAGCGATCAAGCATATATTCAGAAAAACACACGAAATGAGAGAGAAATCCTCGCCAAAACAGGTAACTTACAGAAATCGTTCCCAAGCTAGGATTTTTGTAGATTTTTGAGGCGTCAAAATGGTATGAATTGTAGCTGCATTGACTTTTAGATGTTGAAGTTGATGTCGAGGGATACTTCATGAAACGTGTCACACACTGACACAGACCCCCAGGCATGATAATTTATTTTTAGCATTTCGTTACATATAAAAGCTTAAGCTTAAAGGGTATATTACAGCTATACAGCAGAGATAAAATTTGGCGTCAATTATATTCTACCAGTTTCCTTTGCTTTGCGATCAGCTTAAAATTGTCTTTGTTGCAAATTGTTATCCAATAAGACCATTTTCACGCCACAAAAGCTAGTAGAGAGAAAGAAAACCTGAATAAATTATATTCGGCATATAAATGATTTAATTTTTTTTATTAAAGGCAGCTTGGCAGCTTGTTTGAACTTACAATGGAAAACTGAGTTTACATTCTCAGGGTTTCACTCATTTTGTATATCCACACAAATCCTTGTGTTTTGTTCTCAAAACTTGGCCGCGAGAAAGTATTAATGTAAAAGGAGAGCAAAGAATTGTGAAATAAAGCCACATGCTAGAATAGTTTTGTATTACAAAGAAAAAAGTTTTATTTGTTTTGGTATTAAATGCCAGGCGATAGGAGCTGCTATCAGGAAAACAACCTGCCACACCCTGAGAGACTTTTTATGGGAAGGGCAAATTGCAATCTTATATGGATATTTTTAAAGTCCATAGTGGCTTCTCCCCAGTGGGAAAACAGGCGAAGATCATGTTTTCCATCCAGATTAGGATATACATTTCTGGAATCATACACAAAAAAAACAAGATCATTTATTTTACAGGTGTGGGTATTGATAATTTATGTGCAGTAAGGTACCTGTCAGATTATATTAAATTATGCCAAATTATGCAGTAAGGGTGTGGCTTGTTTAATTTGACCCTCTAATTAATTCCAATGTGATATTAACAAAATAAGATGGGCAAAGAAGACTGACTCAAAACAGTGTCACTTGAACTGCAATTTTCAATTTCTTTTGTTTGCTTTTATTGTTACTATTTCAGTGGCAATATAGCTCAGTCTATTGTTGCACAGGTACAACACATCTATGCTTGAAAATTTAAAATATGCCATTGAGGTTCTTATCAGATCTGTCTTTGCTCCTGATAGATTTCATTGCAGGTGCTTGTGGTTTTCATGGCGTGATTTATCTATTGGTTTTGATTCATTCCTCTCTAAACCATCACCATATCTTCAATTCATGTCAGTCTTGAAAACCTTCAAATCAGGACACACAAGTGTATTCTTATTATTAAAGCTGGTGATACTTAACCATTGTAGTGCAAGTAGTTGAAACATATTTGATTTGGGGTTGACAAAAGGTCTTTGATTGTGGTTTTGACTTATTAAGTGTACATTATTGCTTGATTAGATGCCCTGAACAATTTAAACCACAAACTCACTGGCACCTCTGTGGTTCAGTTTCACCTGTTTTCTATTTAAGCAATAAAAGTACTTTCCGCATGCTCTCTGGTTTCTTACAAACACTTGGGGGATGTTGGGAGAACTGATCAAAACTTGAAAGACACGAGCCGAAGGCGAGTGTCTTTCAAGTTTTATCAGTTCGACCAACATTCCCCGAGTGTTAAGAAACCAGAGAGCATGCAGAAAGTATTTTTATTGCTTTTAGAAAATAACATTACACACGCACGACAGCGTTGCGTGACAATCGTGTTTCTCAGGTCTCTTACAAACACGCTTTTTAACCAATCAGAATGCGCACATTCACAATACAACATAGGTGTTATTTTCTAATTTATTTCACATGACTAAGTTGTGAACTGAAATCACTGAGAAGAAATAGGAAGATGAAAGATTAATGAAGACAAAATTTGTCTAATTGGTTACTATAGGTACTCACCAGTGAGAAAATTGGCATAATTTAACCCTTTAATTATATATGTAGTCCAATCTTAAAAACTGACTTTAAAAACCCTTAGTTTAAAACATTCCATGTAGGTTGAAATCATAGCATTTCAGAACAATAGGCTAAGATCAAGATATTTAATCAGGCCTCGAAACTTCAATTATCTATTCACTCAAACTGCTGTTTCTTGGGACTGGTTTTCATAATCTGAGAAAAAGATGTTTGGGGAATCTCCACAGATTTTGTTTTCAAAATAATAACCAATACCAAATTAAATATCTGTATTACTCCACACAGGTGGCATGAACATTTAAAAAATGCTCTATCCCCCTCCCCCATGCATTATGGAATTCCAGTTGGGCCACAGGTGACCCATGCTCAGTTTTGTCTCACAACACTACAAAATGCAGTGTTTGTATGGGGAATTAGAGAGATTCTATGGGGTGATAATTCTCTCAAGAAATGTTTTTTCTGGAATTGCCGTTTGATTTGTCATATTATGATTTCGCACAACGTTTCCTGCACGTGAAAAACCATATCTCGCTTTACAATAATATCTATTTGCTCTAAAAATCTATACTGTTTTTAATTTAATTTCAGCTGGAGGAGGAGAAGATTATGGAGCTAGTGGAATCATCTTGTAATCCTGACAAGGAAGATGGGGAGTGGATTTCAAAATTCGATATTATTCACAAGAGTGGAAAGCTACATTTAGAAGAGCAGGACATTTATGGGAAATGCAGAAAAGAATGCAAAACAGTAGCAAAAGCCTGTGAAGAATCTGTAGGCGATGTAGACACTGACTTGGCAGAAATGTTATGGCAAAACCGGTTATCGTTATCACAAGTAATTAACAAAGTATGTCATTCGATGTCCAATGCATGTGGCAAAAAAGTGGCACCTGTGGATGGTAGTAAATGGACAGATGAAGATTTTATTCCTATGTCAGAGGATGAGAGGAAAGCGGACAAGATTTTAAAGCAAATGAGGTAAGCCAACCGGGTCCCACAACTACCAGAATGCTGTGCACAACTTTTTAACAGTTTGTTTAACAATTGTCCCACATCTACCGACTTGCAGCGCACGCATGCGTTATAGCTGGAATCATCCATTACACCAGAAGCAGTAGATTTCAGTTACCACCGTATGCATTGCTACGCGACCTCAAAATTTACTGTTGGGCAATTGGCGATTTTACACAAGAAAATTGTTGTCAATTTTCTTGATTCGAGTCAAGGAAGCCAAAGGACAGCTTAAAATCATTTTGGTTGATTTGCCATCAATGTCAGCCCACTGAAGTGGCCGAATCCAGCATTTTGGTTTGATTGAGGGCTAAAAATCGGCAATCAATCATTGCAACATTGAATTTTGAGGTAGCATAGCAATACATACACAGTGGTAATGTATGAGGATTTCTCAAACATGGAATAATGCTCCTATATGAACATTTTTGATGTTTCCCTTACAACCATGGGATGTTGCATGCTTGTTTGGCTGTTTGAGTTTGTTATTGTTATCAAAGTCATTGGAAAAATCAGCATGAAACCATGAAGAGATTGACATACAAGATATGAGACATAAAATGTAACTCTGTAAATAGAATTAAATCTGGCACAGTTGCATAGCAAGAGGTTCCTCCAGGGACTCTCGGACCCCCTCTTGGGTACCAAAGTGACCCTTTTGAGTTGACCTACCAGGGCCCAAAATTGTGATCAATCTAGACACCATTGCTAGATTACTACTGTAATATTCTCGGTTGTATTTTCTTATGTTCATTGATATAATGTATGAGACATTTTTGCCTCGTTTAGTTAACTTGAGTGTTGTGTTTGTAATGCTGTTATTTATGGTTTCCAGGGGAATGCCCGGCATGCCTGGTATGGAAATGTACTCCCGAGATGAAATTGCCAAAGCCAAAGAGGACATGATGAAACAACACGGAATTAAGGAGGAGCCCCAGGAGGAACGCAAGGAGCTTCCTATTGATGAAGAGGGTTTACTGTACGAGAGCGAGGGCGTCAGCTTCTTCCAAATGGCCAGGGACGGTTTACGGAGGTTCTGGGCGTGGATTCGTGGACTCTTTGCAGTTCTTTCCAAGAAGCTTGAGTTATGAGGCAGTGACTTGTTTGATTTGTAGTCTAAAATCGTACGAAATTTCTAGATAGTGCGTGGACAACAACAATGGTGCTGAATTAATGGCAGCTTGTGCAAAAGAAGTACTCATTTTCATCTATCATTGCTGTTGAAGCCTAATGAAGCCACATTTTCAGGAACATTTTGCTAGGAAAACCTAACCGCCATTTTGATTGGCCCACATGGGCTCGTGTCTAACTTGAAGCTTTTTCCAAATTAGCCAATTCAAAACCAAAGCAACTGGAACGAAAACGTTAATATCTGGCGAAAGTTAAAGAGCCTTTGCCAGACACGAAAGATCTCGAAAAATCTCGAAATAACAATCTACAGACCAAGTTTTATGCTTGATTTACAAAAACGCACTACATCCCCTAAATCAGCCGATGGAAATGGATGCTTTCTCTGGTTTGGTATGTTGCTAGGCTAACAAAATGGCCGCTGTCTGAGGCTCTTTGAATGTATGCGCGGTCATCCCCTCTAACTTCATACCTATCGAGTTATTCTCATACGCATCGATTTATGTACTTATAGCGAATAGTTGAATCTCTATTGAGAGCACGTGTTTCTCTATAGGGTAAATAGAAACGGAATTTGAAAATTAAAGTGCAAATGAGTTTATACATGCAAATTGCTTCCTTTCTGCGTTTTTAAAGGAGGGGCCCAAGGGCCCATTCTTAAAGGCCCATCACCAACCGACAGCCTTTGTGGACTCTTAGCCAATCAGAGCATCCGAACAACAATGGATCAATTTGAAAACAAAAGAAATCTGGGCGCAAAGGCTCCCGGTTGGTGATGGGCCTTTAAGACATTTCTCATGTATTTCAATTTTGCCCACTTATTTATTGTATTTTTGGCTTTGAGAAAGGGGGCCCGGTCCTCCTGTGCCCACGCCCCTGAGTTAAGAGAAGTAAAGTTTGCATGAGAAATGATAGTAGCTCCGACCTACGCAAACAAGTTACTGCGGGTATCTATAAAAGACCTCCTCGGCTTGGGCGTAATGTTTTGCCCATTTCAGATCACGTGGCATTCCCATGAGTATTCTCTTTGTTTGGAATGCTTCCATGTTCATATATCCTTCGGTGCGTAGCAGAAAAAGAAAAAGACAATACTCATGGGAATGCCACGTGATCCGAAATGGGAAAACATTACGCCCAAGCCGAGGGCGTCTATTGCGGTTCGTCAAAGTTGACAATAGAACGAAGCTACATGGCATAACAGGAGACATAACATGGCATATGTAGGTTCGTTTCACCGTGAAGCCTATGAATTATTAATCACCTCCTTCTGAGTTATCCCTTCAAGCCGTTAGTTCTCGTTCACATTGACCAAAAGGACGTCCTATTGTCTGCGAAACAATAGAACGAGGAACATCACAATATATCTATGCCTCGTTCTATTGTTTCACAGACAATAGGACGTCCTTTTGGTCAATGTGAACGAGTGCTAACCTTCTAGCCATGACCCTGCTAATATAGTCATATATACGCATGCGCACAAAGCGATTTCTAGTCGGGCTTTAGACAACCTCGTACCCAGAGCCCGTCATCTTTTGGCCAGCGGCAAGATTCAGGGCCCTGGGGGAATCCGATTTGTGAGCATGCGTGGTAGGTCAAAAACGTAACGAACTCTCATACAACAATCAAACCGGAAACCCAGAATCTGGGTTTTAAAAAAATCGATTCCCCCAGAGCCCTGGATCTTGCCGCTGGCCAAAAGATGACGGGCTCTGGGTACGAGATTGGGCTTTAGACTCTGGGCTCTCCGTAGCCTCCTCCGCAGGCATCTCCGTGTGATTTCCGTGTGCTTTGCATCGTTTTGCATCGATTTGCATCGCTTCGTTGGCGTTTTTGGCAGAGCGGAACCTGAGAACGAGTTCAAACCGGAAGCGGAAGAGAAAAGAGGGGGAGGACCCTCCCCTCGTCCTCAGTCCCTCACGGCCCTTTCACGATCACACCACAGGAAGTCCAACCAAGCACCTCGAAGAAGGCTCGACATAGGTGTTTCAAAACACGAGACGCCTGCGGAGGAGGCTAAGCTTCCGCCGGGCTCGTCACCTTGAGTGGGAAGGTCTAGTAACAGCCATTTCACGACCTTCGCTGAATTTTAGCGTTCTGACATGCTTTCTCTCTACGCTGAAAACCACTTGGGGAGTGTCGCGTCTAAGGCCTAGTACATACGCCGCTCTTATCATGTGCCGTACCAAACTGTTACCATGAAATACTCGAAACTCGCGGCGTTAAAATCGATTCTACATTCCCGGTTTGATTTAGAATAGTTTAGGCTACAAGCAGACGAGAGATGGACAAAAAATATTGTTTTATTGAGATTTTGCATCAGGATCGGCTCATGATAAGAGCGGCGTATGTACTAGGCCTTCGATTTTCTCCTGAGTCTTGCTTATCTCCTGTGTGGCCTAATGCTAGTTGCGTGTTATAGCCTGAAGGCGTACGCGCATTTTTACGCTATATTTATCAATATACGTGCCTGTGTTTTATTTCATCAAGCGCTATAGGAGACCACTTGTACGGAGCATGTTCCCTTACTACAAACCTAATTATCTATCATTGAAAGATCTCGAGGCACTTTTATTAGAAAGAAATACAACACTATAATGGTTAAGCACGTCTATAATTAGAACCATACTGTTGCCCCGCCAGGGGACACGTTACTGAATACTACACCTACAGATACAGGGGAAACAAGCAGGCGAGAAAAGAAAGCAAGA
This sequence comes from Scolanthus callimorphus, assembly GCA_033964015.1. NCBI lineage: Eukaryota > Metazoa > Cnidaria > Anthozoa > Actiniaria > Edwardsiidae > Scolanthus > Scolanthus callimorphus. Next base: position 25,110,706 of record CM066915.1, read on the forward strand.
AGAAACGTAATGTTAGCTCGACTCACCCGACAAAATAGAGCAGGAAGGCTGCCAAAGATTAATCCTTCCCAAGGTTCAAAAAATCCGAGCAGAGAAGTGACTAGTGGATTCTTTGAACAAGACGCTCCATCTGTCTCTGCAGATGACGCAGACACTATTTCATCTCAACAAAGCCAAACCCCTACAGCTGCACGAAGCGCTTTCGTCATGCGAGATAGCAAATCTAGTAAAAAGCGTGTGAGACCAAAACAAGTGAAGCAGTTGGTTGTGACTACTGTGCGGCGTCAATGGAGGCGATGTACCGCGATTCAGTTGGTTGTGTTGTGCGTGAGTGGCCTCAACATCTTGCTCGTTCTATTTGTTGTGTCCGGGATGTTAGGCGGGACATGCAGCTGTGGACGCAAACCTTTAGGTAAGTTACCAAGTAATTTTCTTTACCCATCCTTTTGCAGGGCCTTAAAAAGGCTCATTAGCCAGTTAGTGCGTCCAGTGCTATCCACAGGTGGATAGGTTAGTTGTCTCGTTGTACCGAGTCGTTTAATGAACGCGTGTTCAGCATTTAAAAAGCAATAATAGTCAGTCTAATCTTAACGTGCCGTGAACGCACATTTAGAGCTATAATCCATGCTATTATCCAGGCAAGTTCTAGTCTTATTCAGTAGCCTTGTAAGTTGACTCATCTTTTTTGGCATCTTTGCCCATCGAACTAATGTTTTTAAAGGTTTTTTTACTTCGAGTTGCGTTGTATCCGAGTTGTAGAATGTTGAGAATGAAGTCAAGATCCCCGGAATGTTCCACCCTGCGGGGAGATGAACGCCAAATGGAGTGTAAGAATCGTCTTGTCCAGTGTTTCTAGAATTATAGTTTTTATAATATGACTTTGCAGCCCTACTTTGGGAATAATGCGTGTGTTTTCTCTTTATTTCTCTTTATTTTGTGTCTTCCTTTTTGGATTTATTGCTAATGTTTAGCGACCACGAACCATCGTGTAGTACTTTCGAACCCAGCACATTTCTTTATACTAAGAGTGACGTACGTCTGAAAGAACTTTCGCTAAAGATACCTGGCCGTATTCATTCTTTCCGAGTCAAAGAGATCCCTAGTAGCACTTCTCAAATACATCCCAAAGAGAAATAGAAACGAAGTGTTATTTTACCGGAAACACGATTAACCGCACATGTTGACCGTGGACCATGGGTGGCGCATCCACTTGTTATGAAAGCACCTTTTGTGCGAGGAGCAAGAGAGTTTGAAGTTCGTTACTATCCCTTGCCTGATGCGCTTTTTGTCATGCACAAACTATGCAGTTTACATGTAAATCGCAGCGGCGAGATATCTCTTAGAACTTTGAAGCAACGGCTTTCTCAAATCTTTCGAAGCAGGGTATAAATACTTTGTTTTTGCGTTTACGTCGTATTCTAATATTCCTATTGGCGCCAAGAGAGTTTGACTGTGCAGTACTGCGCGGTGTCACTTGGTCAACCTGGTCCGACTGATCCAGTGGCAGATCCAGTTCAGGTTCGTTGGGTGCAGACACAACCCCCGTATGCAATACAAAAATGGTTTAAAACGGTAAAATGTGGTCCTAAAGACTAAGTTCTAGTAGTACTAGCAAATCTGGCTCTAGAGAAAATGAACACTGAGGCAAGGCTCCTGAGTGACTAAAGAGCATACAATTCCTGCAACTCGCGCTCACTATTCTTCATATTTGAGCAAGTGGGTTGCATGGGGGTGGGAATGGGGGTTCTCGCACTTTCATAATCTGCCTCAGAATCTACTGAGTAACGTTTTAAAAATGTAAAATATTTCGCCTAAAAAACCGCAAATGTTTGCTTAATTCCACTTGTTTGTCGTGATTAATTGCTTCATTTATTTGTTGATCGATCGATCAATGAATCCATTGACGGGGTGTCAACAGTTTGACAAGTTTACAAGTGCGCCTCTAGTTGATGATTTTAATAGTCAAGGAATTTGAGTATAGTAAAGATCAGGTTGCTAATCAGTTTATTTCTCGGGATTTTACGCTGATTGTATTTATTTACACAATTTGCCCGAGGGACACAGAGCAAGACTTCGAAATACTCCAAATGCGACTTTCTTTCCCATAGCCAGGTGTATAGTGTGTTTGTAAGTTCCGTAAACCTGCTCTAAGGATTGGACGTCCCTGTTGTTAGCGCAGTACACGTGAGAGACGGGACCTACTATTTTATGTTCTTGTTCAAGACGCGAATGTCTAACAATTTGCAGATGTTAGAGCAAAGGGCAGGAGACTCCTCATAGAAATAGACCCTGAGTAGGCATATCCACGACCTCCCATATCACTCGTTTGATTGACGGAAGCCAAACCGCGGTTTGTTATATGGTGTAGAGTTTCTAGAGTTCGCCGATATGAAAATTACTCAGTAGTCAACAGTGGCCCCGCTCATCATGTCATGTGGTGATGAGTGGACTGGATTGCGGAGGGAGGCTATAGGAGTGCTTATGGGACGCTCAGGAAGTTTCAATTTGCACATAATATTAAGCCATTTACAAAAAAATGTACATCTTTTTAAGCTGCGTTGTTACATCTTACGTTCACACTAACTAGGCTGATAATCCTAATTAAAAAGCGAACTGTTTGGTAGGGACGGCAGATGTCAAAATCATATAGTTGCCACGGCAGGGCCGAACACCGGGCGCGGACATTATAGACGCATATTCAGACAAAACAAATTCATTAAACCCCTGAGCACTGTAAGCAACTTCCCATCTTTCGCGGTCTCGCATTTCGTACTCCACGACGCAATCTCTGGCATCTAGTCCCCGTTTCGGACTATGTGGCACGATATTTGGATACTGCTTGGATAATTCGCAGGTTTAAAAAGCGATCTGTTTGGTTCTCTTGAATAATTTCACTTATGAACGGACGGACTTCACTTGTGGAATTTTTTCGGCATCCGTACAAAAGTCTTGGAACACTGACTCCAGATGTCAAAATCATATAGTCACGGTAGGACCGAACACCGGGCGGGATTGCAGACGCATATTCAGACACAACAAATTCATTAACCCCTGAGCACTGTTAGCAACTTCCCCTCTTTCACGGTCTCGCATTTCGTACTCCACGACGCAATCTTTGACGTCTAGTCCCCGTTTCGGACTATGGCACGATATTTGGATACTGCTTGGATAATTTGCAGATTTAAAAAGCGATCTGTTTGGTTCTCTTGAAAAATTTCACTTACGAACTGAGGGAGTTCACTTTGGGATTTTTTTCGGCATCCGTACAAAAGTCTTAGAACAGCACTCCAGATGTCGAAATCATATTAGTCACGGTTAGGACCGAACACCAGGCGTGGAGATTACAGACGCATATTCAGACACAACAAATTCATTAAACCCCTGAGCACTGTACTCCTCGACGCGCAATCTCTGGCATCTAGTCCCCGTTTTGGACTATGGGGCACGATATGCTTGGATACTGCTCTTAAAAAAGAGTTTGTTTACAAACGGCTGTTTTCAAATAGGGAATTCCTCGCGCTTCGGAAACTGCAACCTGCATCTGGGAACATCATTAGGCGCTTCAAGGATCATTATTCCACTATAATGTGATTTTGATTGTTACAAAAATTCACTCGAAGTAAAAAGTGATACTCTGCTTGAAGCACAGTCTCCTGTATAATGTCCTCAAGCTCTCGAACTGGGTTCTGTTCACTGTTTCCCCTTGCGCATTACTACTGGCCCTTTATTATCAGTTACCAATCAAACATTACTCTATCGACTTTGCGATAAGATGGTATGCGTGATAGAGTCCAGCCTCGTTGTTTACCTGTCAAAATATGGGGCATATATTAAAATGCCATTTCTTGCGCTCACGATAAACACGGTGACGTTTTGCGGTATTGAATCACGCGATGAGGACGTGATAACATACTAGGGACGCCGGGAGTTCCGGGATCAGGTAAATAAACAGTGCGCATTGGCACACCAAAGACGCCCGACAAACCCCCACATAGACTACACTACTCGGCACTTATTATAATCGAGTACAACGCTAGTACTACAAGGAAGACATTCAGTTCTCGTCGCTACAAATTTTAGTTACGTTTATTTGACAAGGCCCCGGTTGAATTAACTGTGAGCCGCGTAATGAATAAGACAGGTCAAAGGAGAAATGCCGGAGCCATTGAATGGCGCAAAACGAGGGTTTCGCCTGATCCAAACATTAACAAAGAAATTAGCTTCTCTCCGCCTGACACAAGACAAGGAACAGCGCACCCCCGCGCTACAGTGGTTACCAATCTAGAATTATGTGATATCAATGATACACCAAAACAGGTTAGACAATCAAGTAGTAGAACACACCAGTTCTCAGCGGATTCGAGAACGGCGGACAGCGCGAGGCTGGCGCGCGTTACTAGCTCCCCCGTTGCGGTAGAAGAACACGAATGGGGCGGGTATAGTGAACACAAGTCGGGCAGGCCTATACACGCGGCACTATGTATTATTACGGGTGTTATGTGTGTCGTATCCACTGCTGCACTGGCGCTTACAACTCTTATGTTACTGGGTTATGTCGGCAACGCCTGCGTCCAAGGTATGTCTCCGCCATGTTTGTGGTTTTGTTTCTGTCACACTACAGTAGAGTGGTGCGGTCGCGCTTTAGGTAAAGTACACACAAGTGAACAGCCTATTCGAGATTCGGTAGCTGTGGCCTATGCCTTCAAAAAAGAAGGCGTATTTGCGAAGAATCACTAAAGACTAAAAGTAATTATATCTACGTTACTCACATACAAGAGAAGTTCCAAATATGCTCAAGTAAAACACACTGACAGCAAGTTATAAACTATGAATCTAGAATCTACGGCTACTATATAACTGAAAGCCACGAAAACGTATGATTGCATTTTTGCCAATGTTTTCAAGAACGTCTTTCTGAATGGCCAATTGTTATTGGACAAGCTCATCCATAGATTCTTAAAATACTTGATCGGTAACCTATCAACTAATAGTCTTTGAAAAGGAAATATTTTTAGTATGACACAGCGTATAGTAAAGAACCAGTTTTGGTTGTTTGTCCCCTCGTCCGTGTTTTCATGTGTTTGATTGGGACATCATCAGAGGCCTGTTTTCAACCCTCGGCCCGCAAGGCATGTCAATGTGGGAGATAATGCCCTAAAACTGTGATATGAGAAAATGTCATGTGTTATTTATTGGCGTGTCTTAGATGAAAACACGACAACTTCCATATCAGAGACAACAATCAGCTCGTTCGTTAAAAGCTAAAACAAGTTAATGGAGGGATATCCACACTTCTTCAATGTGAAGCATTATTGAAAATATGTACAAAGAGGAAGACATCCCCCTTTCATTGTAGAGGTTTTCTGCCGAGATTTGCGCATTTCCCGTTTACATAACTGCTTCCGCTTCAGTCCCCTCATTATAACCTTATTCAACGTTATGACTGAGTCATTCTTCGCATTACAAAAATAAATTCTTGGATAGCTCTAGTCATTTTCGTCAAGTACAAGTGGCCGAGAGCGCTTGAAACTTCCTGTGTTATGTATTCCCAAGCACGAGGCGGTAACATCAATGAGTGACCCTGGCGTAAACGTCGAACTTCAGTCCATCTTTTTCTGTCGATCCTTTCCTTTTTCAAAGGATGCCGCTAATATTATAATAGAAAACTTGCTATTGTTTTGGTTTGCAACGGCGCGACTCTGGCGCGACGTTTGCCGTGGGCGTACGTAAAGTTTCTTAAAATACGAAACGCAGTTAAATTTTATTAGCATTGCTTGGTTAGTCATGAAACCTTTATCAGTACAAAAAGCCTTAGTTAGTTTGACGCACTGAGCTGCTTAGTGAAGAGGGTTCTACGACACTTCTTCGCACTTTACTTTTAGGTCAACACGATTCTCTCGTCGATACTTGATATGAAAATGCGCTTATCAAAATATCACAGGATATTCAACCAGGAGAACATTATTGTGCGAACAGTCATTTATGAACTGCGGCAGCAACATTTTGCAGCGCCCAACCACAAGAACTTTCTGCATAAATCCATTCAGTGGGAAATCTGACTTTCTCATGACACAAGAACGGAAAGGGTTTCTTTCTTTCCCATGGCTATACATGTGAATTCCAAACACTTCCCATTCTTGTGTCATGGGAAATTCAGCTGCATGTTCTCGTGAATGGGTTTCTAGCTGCACAAATTCCCTGTGAATGCTATTTCGTCTACAATAGGTCTAGCCAGGCGCCCTTTACGGCTAAACCAACGTAAAGTTACCGGAAGTGTGTTGAGAAAGTTTTGTTCACAGTTTTGATTTCTCTGATTAATGTCTTTAGTCTCAATTTTCTTGATGAAACCAAAAACAAAACATGATTTTCTTCCCTTTCCTTCTGTACCAAATGATCGGGATAGAAGCTGTACCGAAAAGGTGAAACGGATAGTTAAACTGTTCCTCTTTAAATTCGACGAATTGCTCCCTGTCACTATTATTCTCTGTTTGACAGGTCCCATACCTACCGAGGCCGCACTGGGGGTAGCAGAGCTTCAGCGGCGCGTGCAGGAAATTGGTAGCAACATGTCACAGTTGTCTGTAAGTATGGATACTCATCACGTGACACAGCTGTCAATCAACGGCTGTCCTTGATGGCGTGGCAGCTGTTATCGCGTGGTTGGTCGCGAAAGAGCCATGGTCTGAGCAACCGATCACGTGCTAATAATTAGTTGCCATGAATCGATCACGTGCGAACCACCTGATCACGCGTGATGACCACGTGCTTAGAGATCACAACATGATACCGAGCTTATCCACCACATGGTCATCAAACACAGGACATGGCACTGCGTCGATTCCTCTTCGCTCAAGTTCTGATGTGAAACACAAGAGCTTGCGCACGCTTTAGGGCAGATAATCGTATGATTGTGAAAAGCGCTGCGACACGGCGCGGCACCGTTGGCGGTCGGAACCTGGCCTACAGTAGATACGGAATGAAATCGCATATTCGCGGCACAAATCTGCCGCGACACTTTTCACAGTCATACGAAATCTGCTCTATAGCAAACAATATGCGGGCAACTGTACGTGTTCTCGAAATAGATGCGCGAGTCGACAGTGATAGCCAATTTAGTTGAAATGACTCAAAGCTTACATCTCGACTTCCTAGGCCTCTCAACATCCTGCATCTCTTGAGCACCTCTGGACAGCCTTGAACGCCACTCGGAAGCAACTACACGAACTCACTCAGGCAATAAAACCCACAGGGATACCAACAGAGAAGACGACGACAGGTCTAAGGTCCACCTTAGTGCCAGAGACAACTGCCAACATCACGGCCGAGCTGATACAAAATACGACGACAAAGCCAACACAGGCAGCCCGAGATAATGACACGGCTACGACGCTAGCCGGGTACAGTTTGGTGCCAACGACAAGTGAGCCACAGGTAACCTGAACAAACGATAGCACTTCATTCAACACTTCTCCATGTTCTTAATTTTGAATGACGCACTTGAGGCGATATTTTTCTTCTCTCAAGCTGGAGCTACATTAGGTTTTCCCGGGGTTAGTACGATGTAGGTACAGAGAAGGGAAACAAGAGTCCTACGAGCAAAACTGTGCTCACTCGCTCGCAGACAAAGGACATTAAGTCGTTCACAGCCTCGCCAATGCTGTAACCTAATGCTCCTCAAAGACTTATCCAAGTGATGAAAAGTGCTCGTTGCTCGCAAACTTTATGGAATCAAAATACTCCTCCGCCATGTTCTGTGAAACACTTACACCAGGGGCGGATCCACGTTTTTGGAAAGGGGTGTGTGTTTCTGGTTTGAAGAGCCAGATTTGTCAGTAGGGCTACCAGAACTAAGTTTTTAGGACTATACATTTTGCTGTTTTTTAAAACCATTTTGATATTGCAAAAGGGGGCACCCAACGCGCCTTCCCTCGATCCGCCTCTGCATCAAGGTACTCCAAAAGTTCGCCACGTTCGCAAATGACCATTTGGCAGCCCGAATTATGCACAAATTTGGTAGATTTGCGCAAGGAGTGCACAAAAAAAAAAAACAGTGGAGCCCCTTTAGTAATAATGGCACGAGACGGGATCATTTCATAGTGCGTAAAACCGATACGCAGCTGACGATGTGTTGTTTCGTTTGTCAGACGGAGGACCTCACACAGCTTAGACTTCTGTGGACAGCCACCAACAACACGCAACAAATGCTCTCCCAGCTACAACAACAGGTATTAGAAATAACACCTATGTTGTATTGTGAATGTGCGCATTCTGATTGGTTAAAAAGCGTGTTTGTAAGAGACCTGAGATACACGATTGTCACGCAACGCTGTCGCGCGTGTGTATGTTATTTTCTAAAAGCAATAAAAATACTTTCTGTGTGCTCTCTGGTTTCTTACAAGCACTCGGGGAATGTTGGTCGAACTGATAAAACTTGAAAGACACGAGCCAGTTTTGATCAGTTCTCCCAACATCCCCCTCGTGTTTGTAAGAAAGCAGAGAGCACGCGGAAAGTACTTTTATTGCTTAATTAAATAATACCCCCTGTAAGGACTTTCATTTAGAGACCTTACTAAGGCCTACTCTGGGACCTTATCTCGCCGCAAGTTTATGCGAGATAAGGGGAAAATGGTTCAATTGAAAGGCGAGATAAGGCGAGATAAGGGGGAACTGGTCCAATTGAAAGGCGAGATAAGGCGAGATAAGGGGAAACTGGTTCAATTGAAAGGCGAGATAAGGCGAGATAAGGGGAAACTGGTTCAATTGAAAGGCGAGATAAGGGGAAACTGGTTCAATTGAAAGGCGAGATAAGGCGAGATAAGGGGAAACTGGTTCAATTGAAAGGCGAGATAAGGGGAACATGGTCCAATTGAAAGGCGAGATAAGGCGAGATAAGGGGAAAATGATCCAATTGAAAGGCAAGATAAGGCGAGATAAGGGGAAACTGGTTCAATTGAAAGGCGAGATAAGGGGAAAATGGTCCAATTGAAAGGCGAGATAAGGCGAGATAAGGGGAAACTGGTTCAATTGAAAGGCGAGATAAGGCGAGATAAGGGGAAATGGTCCAATTGAAAGGCGAGATAAGGCGAGATAAGGGGGAAATGGTCCAATTGAAAGGCGAGATAAGGGGGAAATGGTCCAATTGAAAGGCGAGATAAGGGGGAAATGGTCCAATTGAAAGGCAAGATAAGGCGAGTTAAGGAAAAATTGTGCCAATTAGGAGCTGCGAGTAAGGCGAGATAAGATCCCAGAGTACGTCTTTACTAGTACACACAGAGATAGATCCATGATCTTCGTGGCTGACTGTATCGTCCACGAAAGGAGCTCATGTAAAACAGACATTACCGCGAGTCGTAGTTCTCTTACTCAGATACAAATTACTAAAGTTTATCCTCGAAATTTGTTTCAGGTTCATAACCTCGCAAAGTTGCCCGGACCTCGCGGGTACAACGGTTCACAGGGCCCTTCGGGTCCACAAGGCCCCGCTGGGCCTCGAGGTATTTCTGGACCTAGAGGGTTACAGGGGCTCGCTGGTCCTCAAGGACAAAGAGGTCCTAAAGGACAAAACGGTTCAGCTGGGGCTCCAGGTCCTCCTGGGTCGCAAGGAGCAGTAGGCCCACCAGGCCCCCAAGGCCCAGAAGGAGCGGCTGGTCCACCAGGGCCCCAAGGAAAAGAGGGCCCTCGAGGTCCTTCCGGTAGTGGCGACCTTAGTCAGTGTGTACATAAGACGTTAACGAGCACGGGCGTGGCATCTACTGTTGGAGCCGATACGAATATACCATTCTTCATACCAACAGTGAGTCTTGTCCGTGTGCCTCATTATCCTTCACAAAATTTAGCGGATTCATATGACTGTAGTGAACCAATCGCAAAGTGATTACACCAATTCTGAATAAAAACCTATAGGAGTGATTTCGCCCCATGTAAGGTAATCCAAGCAGATCTTGTATTCCGGATTCCAGCCCTAGGATTCCGGAATCCAACCTACTGGATTCCGGATTCCATACCAGTGGATTCCGGATTTCATCACTCTCAAAGAATCTGGATTCCAATATTTCTTTATCTGAATAAATTTTTGAATAACAGTTTTTAACACTGCCAGGCTGATTTTGGCTGCTTTATCTCGGAGTAATAATTCAGATTTACACTAAATTAAATGTATTTTGCTGTTTACTTTTGACCGTAATTGTTCGCACCATATAAATATCATTGAAATATAACAACGGCTATACGAAACAGACCCGGCCAGGGAGGTACTACAATACCGGATACCCGGTTTTTTTTCTCTAAGATACCAAAATACCCACAATTTGAACAGCATTAAAATACCGAATACCTAAAAAAGTTTCGCCAATCTATTACATCTAACAGGAGCCGGAGGTCGACAAAGCTGCGTTTGAGGGAGTCGTCGTTATGTGTTTTTTTTGTGCCTTTGCTCTTTTCCGGCAAATAGCAATAGTGTCCCAGCACAGTCTATTTCGGAAGCTTTTAATATATTCTCGCTGCACGATTTTGATAAATGCAGTTTCATCAAGCCTTAGAGAAAAAGTAGATGAACATTCCATTTTTTGTGTATAGTAAACAAAGGCCGCAAATGACGAATTTATTATTGTTGATGTTCGTGTCGGTCCAAATGGCGTATCTCTATCCTCGTAACGCCGAACTCACGCTTAGCTTATAATAAGGCGCCTTTTTTCGAACTGAGACTGCTGCGAAGCCTATTACTGCAGGGTTTTTTTTTTGGGGGGGGGGATGGGGGAGTTTGTTTCTCCTGGCCAAGATACACGTTCTTGTAATGACATTCGTAGTGATTTCATTGCATGAGTTCTCAAAAACCATGTTGTGCATATGCTATTTCGATGCGCGCTTCTCGCCTGGCAGATTACGTTTTCAAAATGGCGGAAATTAATTTTTGCAAGGACATGGAGCAATAAAAAGAGCTATTTACAAGGCGCTTTCTGGCAATCAGAAAGCTCATAAATTTGTCAAAATGGACAGTATATCTTTTCCTCACAACTCGTGTGAAGAAATGCCCGACGTTTAAAAAATAAACTAAATGACACTTGGATTCCGGATTCTCCAGGCCGTTTGATTCTGGATTCCGGATTCCATTCTACGGATTTCTCTAGTGGACTCCCGTTTCCGGCATTTAAAACAAAACAAATTACCAGTGCGTAGAAAACGAAAAAGGCATTAATGATGGTGCCACTTTCGCGCAAGTCATCCTTTCATCTCCTAAAATGTCCTAAAGATATGAATGAGTTGTTGTATAAAACAGTGAAGCCTGAATAAACGTCTTGTTATTTAACAATTAGTCGCCGTAAATATCGGCGAATAGTCAACCAGACGAAGCGAGGTGACCATTCGCCGATATTTACGGAGCCTGAGGCGACTAATTGTTTTAGTTTAATTACTCAAGCGACTTTAAGATTTTTGACAAAAAAAATCGGGTTAAGGGGTATTTTTGTCTTAGTTTCTTGTAATAAATTGCGCGCGCGATCCCCAATGCTTTCAATATACTATATATTAACTACTATATTCACCTATAGGTGAATATAGCAGAATATTCCGAACATCTCGACCAATCAGCGCGCGGAATCACTTGTGCAATTATACTAATGATGCTTAGTGATTTTACAAAACATGACCATATGTGTAATATCCTTGATGTTTGCTTCAGGACAAAGTTATTTTTGGAGTGACCTGCTCAACAAACTGCGCCGAGGAGTACCTTATGCAAGCCGGCATTCACCCTAAGTTAGGCAAGAAATTCTTCAACTGTAAATGCCGTGGTCGAGCGCAGCACTTCACCTGCAGTGGCCTCATGTACTGTTATATGCACTACTGGGAATGCCCCAAAACAACATGACAACGTTGCCGCGGCATGCAACAACAAGAAGCTTGAGTCGATATACAACAACAATAACAACAACATGGCAGCCAAGTCATCATGCCGCAGACAAACACGTCATCATGCCAAGACAAACACGTTATCATGCCAAGACAAACGCGTAGCCAGATCGCCAAAAGATAAGCTTCTAACTTCTACATCCGCCAACATCGAATTTAGCGACGATCCCTCCTTCTTTCATTATCATCCCATCACCCCACGCCTCCCCCCCCCCCCCCCCCTCCCCCCCTCCGACAGCTTCTTTCGCGCATCCAAGATGGCATCCGCGAACTCCGAGTTGCATCCGAAACGGGACCCCCTTTACCAGCTTCACGAAATCTATACGCTATATGCTGAGGGATTTCAAAGGCAGGATCAAATGTCATTTTAAAGCTATTTTAGAATCGTCAATAGATACGTTTAAAGTAGTTGAAAACAGTGCATTTCTTACGCTGGGTCCAGAGCCATAAATATCGCTTTGTCGTGACAAGAAGAAGGGCGCTAACGCGAAATTGACAGTATGTTACTACTCGTGCTCAAATGGGCGCAACATGATATAATCACCAAAACACACGCCTATTTCAATTGTCATTGTTCCGTACAACTTGAACAATGAACATAATGAACCATGCATCATAACCACCCAATAGCACTTTGTTTACTTCTTTAAGACACAATTTGACATGAACTGCTTCGTTTGGCAAGAAAGTAGTTATGTATAGTGGAGCGGCGCCACGGATGACGGCACGGGATCCCTATGCGTATCGACTACGCGAATACGATGGTTCGTTGTTTCCTGTGGCGCGGCGCCGCTCAACTATACATACAACTCAAGAAGTGTCATTGCGACTTATGAAGCATGGTTCATGATACATGGTTTTTCGAGCAACGTTAATATTGAAATAGGTGTATCATATGATAGCCAATATGACAAAAAATGAGTGTTCTTTGAACTTTTTTCTAGATTTTATTATTAAGAGCTGAACGAGGCACTACGAATGCAAATTGTTCAGCGTGACCGTAGATCCTGTTTTGTTTTGATTAGCGATTTAAAAACATTCACGCGCCGAACACAATAAGACGTGGCATTAGGTTGCTGTCGCTTAATGTAATTTATTCTGATCGTCAAGAAAATATCTAATATCTTTGATTAATACGTAAATGTCGGCAAACACCCTATGGGACGGCTCATTATAAGTTTAAATCGTTTACAGCTGTTTTGAGTATTCTGCGAACTCTCGCGTTCGGCTTCCGTCAATCAAACTATCGGGTCTAATTTGAGTCTTAGCCGACCGTAAGTTACGCCATTTCTTTAGAAAAGGATAGTAAAAGATGCTGTGTGTTGGGACATTTCACTAGGATGGCGAATAACTGAATTCTATGTTTTCCAAAGAGTTTCAAAGTTTGATTGACGGAAGCCAGAAAGCGGTTTGACGGTTGGAAATCGATCCCGAGAGTTCGCACAATACTCAAAACAGCTGTAACTCGGTTGGTCGTTTAACTCTCAAATGATCTGCCAAAAAACAATAAAATCGAAGAACACAAATTCTTTGTCATAAAATATATCTAATTGTAAAATCATGTCATTTAGCAGACACCTCATTGCCTAAAAACAGGCTTTACGATGCATGAATCAGTATATCTAAACAATACAAATCTGCGTTCCGTCTACCTTGATCGGCACTGATTAATTTTTCCAAAATTTTGCAACCCTCGGACCCGGGGGGGGGGGGGGGGGGGGGGGGGGGGGACTCTCATATTTTTGGGGCGGGGGCGCTCGTCGGGAACTTTCGATTTTAGCCCTAGAAGGTACCTAAAATGGCGTCGCTTAGTTTATTTTGACCCCCAAAAGGTACCAACAAGACGTATTTTCCCTCGTTATTTTCTCTTGTATGTTTTCCGAGCGAAAAAACGTCTCAAATTCAGGCTTCAAACAAGCGTGATTTGCTAGACGGACCCCTAACAGGTACCTATCTAGAAAAAAAATTGCAAGTTTTCAAATTTTACCCCTAAAAGGTACCAGAGGCCTAATTTCAAACCCTAAAAGGTACGACGAGCACCCGCGCCCCAAAAATATGGGAGTCCCTCCCCCGGCCTCTCGGACCAGAGCGCACAGTGGTTTAGCCGAGGAATCACGAGACGGGGCTATAATGATTGTACTTTTACTTCGGATAAATGTCTATAAATCCCAACAATCGTTAGTTATAATTTCTCCATAATGTAGATGGGCAGCGCTACGTCAAGCTTTCTCATTATATATGCTCGTTTTTCCTTTCTTCATACACGACTACATCAGCACGCCCAAAAGCCATGTAAACTGCTGTATAGTGGCTATAATTGTACATTAAAAACATGGTACGCTTAAAAACTATGAATTTGCGTGGCTATCTTATTTTAAATCGTGGATATGCAAAGTGTGTACGAGTCTCAAACGTAGTCTAGAGCTGAAACCAATACGGGTGGACGAACAGTATAAACTCTGTAGACTACTGTCCAATCGAAGTACATTTGCTCTTATATGAGAAAGCCGGAGAAAAACTGCGCACCGTCCCTCTGATAACGTCGTCTCACCCTCCCTTACAACGTCAAATATCGACCTTTTACCATGCAAGGGACTTTTCGGATCCAAAGGTAATGTAGCAGCTTGCTCCGAAAGACCTAACGCTATTATAGTTTAATAGTTTAAAGGTCGAGAAACGCGAGTGGCCGCCATCTTGGATTTGTGACAAAATGTGACAAATTCACGATGGCGGTCAACGCGAAAGCAAACTCGCGTTTCTCGACTCGACCTAAAACCACTCTCCAACGCCTGCGAGCAGGCTAAGATCTTCCGAGCACTCCATCCCGACCTTTCGTAACATACGTAGCAAGTGTTCGCCCAATGTTAAGGATCGACAAAATTTGAGGCATTGGGATCCGGCTCCAAGGTCCCGGGGGGACTCCCATATTTTTGGGGCGGGTGTGCTCGTCGTACCTTTTAGGGTTTAAAATAAAGCCTCTGGTACCTTTTAGGGGTAAAATTTGAAAACTTGTATTTTTTTCCAGATAGGTACCAGTTAGGGGTCCGTTCTAGCAAATCAAGCAAATCACGCTTGTTTGAAGCCTGAATTTCAGACGTATTTTCGCTCGGAAAAAAATACACGAGGGAATATACGTCTTGTGGGTACCTATTTGGGGTCAAAATCAACTAAGCGACGCCGTTTTAGGTACCTTTTAGGGTGAAATCGAAAGTTTCCGACGAGCAACCCCACCCGATAAATAGGGGTGTGGGAGCCGGAGTGTGGGATCCAGGATCCAGGGTATGGGATCCGGGAGATGTGGTATGGGATATGGGATCCAGGATATGAGATCCAGGATCCAAATCATGGAATCCGGGATCCAAAGCCGCATGTGATCTTGAATCCAATTTTGTCACATTTGGTTTTGTCCGTAACCCACGACTACTCGAAATCCGGGATTCACGACTTGGGATCCGGGATCCACGACCCGGCATACTCTTGGATCCCTTTACATGGGGCGAAAGTGTTCCGTGTGTGAAGAGAAAGCGGTGAGAAGTTCGACAAGCGAGTCTTTGGCTAGACTGCTTGCAGCCCCTTCTCCGGCGAACGTCCGTAAATCGAGAGAAGCGAACGTCCGTAAATCGAGAAATCCCGCGGCGGCGCGCTTCGGTTTGTTTACAAGTGTCGAGTCTCTCTCTCCTGGTAACTCGACACTTGTAATCAAACCGAAGCGCGCAGCCGCGGGATTTCTCGATTTACGGACGTTCGCTTCTCTCGATTTACGGACGTTCGCCGGAGAAGGGGCTGCAAGCAGTCTAGTCTTTGGCCAAAAAACGAGAAGTTCGGCGAGCGAGTCTTTGGCCAAAAAACGTTTCTGATCATCCTATCGCGTGGGTCGTATATGTCGAATGACGAGTAAATATTTGTGTTAACATTGCGCTGCATAATTGCTGGCATTGTGTTTAAAAGCGGATATTGACGAATCCTTCTTAAACAAAGCCTTTGCCGCCGCATTTTACTGCATTCACGTGACGCGGCACGACTCAGATCAGAGAGCAGACAGATCAGTCTTTATGAATATGTCAGTACGTGACGTCTATGTATATTCATCACGTTCTCCGCCACAGCTAAGCAAACATCAACTAATTGATTACTCCAACACAAATCCCCGAAGAGCAAAAGGGCATTGTCGGTAATTTATTGAAGTACAAATACCAGAGTCGTAGTTGCTTGGCGCGTATAAGACGACTAAAGAGATGAACAATTAAAAGTGAGCCGCATCTAGTTGTTTGTTGTCGCGCAAAATCTGAAACGCTCCCGGAAAAACGCTACTCTTTTTTCAGAAAATCTTCTTGTTTTATCGGACTTGTCGAGACTTGGGTTCTAGTTCCAGATCCCTTGCAACGGAACGCGGAAATAGTTGACAGTTCTTGAACATACGCAAAACAATGACAATAATCGCTTGGCTATATTCGCATACAAATATCAAGCGAACTTGGCACTAGCCACTGCATTAGTGAGTACCATTGAACTTGTTTGTCTAGTGAAACCCTGGATCTTGTTACCAAGTAATGTGAAAAACACTTGTGTATGTGGTTTGTCTTGGGGTATCCAGCAAGCGCCCAATAAACGAGCTGCTAAACACAGGGTGCTAACAAGGTATTGTCTAACGCCTCTTTATCTTCAAATCAAGTCCATGTCCGCCAAGCCTTCAAAGATTTCTCCGCAGAATCCTGTGAGGACTGCTGGAGAGTTATCCTCCTCCATTTCTCTGAAGTCCCTCGAAGGACGCGAAAATGGTCGCATTTCACAGTCCGATGTTCTGTTTGCTAACCCGCAAGGTCATACTTCGCGAAGAGCGTTTGAGGAAGGAAGCTCAGGAACTGCGCGTTTAGCTGCAGGGTGTTTTGTGTTTCATCTGTTTGTGTTTTATGGCTTGTTAGTGACATTAGCAGCTCTTGTGCTTACTGGTAGAATCTGCTTGCTGTCATGTACAGGTAATTAATATCCTTAACAAAATGGCACCATGTTCATAATTACGTGACGTCAGTTATGCTTGATCACGAACCTTGAGGCTAAATTTATCAAGAACTCGATAGTAATCGAAGTTTTGTCACATACCTGGTCAAAATCTTATCCCATTTGTGCTTCAAGACATAATAAACGATGACTCGTTTATTGTGTAAGATTATATTATATGACTATGTTCTGGTGCTGGGCGCCCGAGGCCATGAAATGCCGATATGAATTTTGATCCTCCATGGAGGCACCAAATATACTCAGACAGTATACCGATCCGACTGGCCAAATCATAGAAAATTACACCATTTTTTATTTAATCAAGAGTTAAACTTCAAAGAATAGATAAACGTTCTCCCAAGACTCAACCTTCATGTCACTCAGACAAGAGGTTATAAGCTTGAGGATCTTTAAAAATATTAATAGTGGAGATAATGCTTAGTGAGAATCACCTGACAATATGAAGGTTTAAAACGAGGATTAGCTTGGGATGAACTATATATCTTCAATCTGTAGTTTTAAACTCGGCAATCAATGGTAACCTTGTTTGCTTGCAGAAAATACAGGCAATACCTTGCAAGATCATCACAGTTACAAGACCTTGGTAAGTGCAAGTAACGCAGTACCGATCATACAACCTCAAACCTGGTGCTCATTCATTAGTACTTCTAGCGGGCGTGCGGACTAGTTTGCACACAGAGTCCCAGAAGAGAGTCAGAGCTCGGAGAAGTCAATTAAGTGAGTTTATTGCCGCGAAAGAGGGTGGATGGGACAAGGGTTCCCTGTTAACGGCGGTCTCTCATGGCACGGCAAAAGGAGAGAGAGAGAGACCCCCGGGGGGAGGACTCTAAGGTTAAAATGCTAGGGGTGACCGTCGGGAAACTCGAATTTTGACCCTAAAAAATACCTGGTCGGAAAAAATTTCCACCCTAAAAAATACCCCTCAGTCTGAAAATACCCTAAAAAATACCAACAATTTTGACAGATTAAATTTTATTCTGGCCGTTTATTTAATATACATCAAATGTATCCTCTCGACTTTCAAAAACACTACCTTATTTGCGTGAGAACCCCCTAAAAAATACCTATTTTTCTTACTATACCGTTTTTTATTTTCGAACCCCTAAAAAATACAGATCGCCGATTTCAACCCCTAAAAAATACGACGGTCACCCCTAGCATTCGAATATAGGGAGTCCCCCCCCCCGGGGAGAGACCTCTGTCGGCCCTTGCTGGGGTTATCATCCGCATGCGCAACCGTTTCCTAGACAACGCGGGACATTTTGACACTCTCTCCTTTTGCCGTGACATGAGAGACCGCCGTTAACAGGGAAGGACAAGGGGAAACGTTGTGTTGCTATAACAACTTGCCACTATAGGGCTACGTGAGTTACAATGTAGACTTGCCACAAGTCGACCCCTCTGTGACTCTCCCTGCAAGCAAAGCGATCCATTGAAGTAATAGATCAAACACTAGAGAACGTGTTGATCAGGATTTCCGAACACTTTCCGAGATTCTTTAACCGACTTCGAGGTGTTTTAAAATCCTCATGAAAAACTCTATCGAGTGCTTGATATTACTTCTCAAACGAATCATTTAAAGCCTGCGTTTTCCGAGCTCCTCCACGGGTATGATTTTCTTTGTTCAAACTTGATGAATTATTAATGAGTTTGAGAAGCCTAGTTACAACGGCTTTGACTTCTAGTTGCGGAACTCTACTTCGAATGCAAGCTGACATTTCATCAACTTTTCATACACTTTCACTTAACGTAGCCCCCCACACTTTGCCATACAAGCTTACTAATGCAATATTGTAGTTCACACTTTCTTCATTTTCCTATTTAGGAAGAGAAGATTGATGGACTGCGGCTTGAACTTAATAATACCAAAAGGGAACTACAGCAAGCACAAAACGATCTCGCTACAATGAAGGTATTTCTGTCAGCATACACTCTTGGTGGGCGGTAAAGAGACAGGTGAACGGGATAGGCCAATACCATGATGAAGACGAAAGGGTGAATGTTACAACACTGGAATTAGCGGGATTTGTGATATGCCGAAGACGAGGGAGGTCAATGTAGTCTGTCAAAGGACGACAGTAGGATGGGTAACTTCCAGAGGTGCATCAGGATGGTGGTGTCAGTGGGAAGTGCAAAGCACGAGAGACGACAGAAAGATGGTGGGAGGTACATGAGAATGGTGATGTGAATGGGAGTGGTGTGGTAAGACTGAGGGATAGCGGAGATGATGATGGAGCGAGTGGGGAGTGTTATGGTAAGAGGTACGGAGGGCATTAGGGGAGGAAGTGCGTTGTGACAAGGTATGGAATGACGACTGTAGGATGGTGAATAGGAAGAGGTGTACACGAGGATGGTAGTGTGAGTGGGGGGTTGTATGGTGAGGGGTGAGGGGAGGAATGGGGGAAAACTGGGAGTAAGGGTGGTGTATATAGTGTTGTGCGGTGTGTCTGCTATAAGCAACCGGTAAACGCACAAAAACTGACATTAGGGGAGGTAGTGCGGTGGCAAGGTATGGAATGATGACTGTAGGACTTTTTATCTCCGCGAGATACAAAGAGGATCATGAGGACATAAGTGGTTCTGAAAATAAGAGGAATGAATGACGGCAAGCGAATCTGGGGAGGAGAAGTTGAATGAAAAGGGAAACGGGAGTAGGGGTCGTAGGCTGAGCGTGGAGTAGTGCTCTGGTGAGGACGAGGGGGATGTGAGGAAGTGTGGAGAGATGAAGGACGGAGCACGAGGGTAGTTTTGAGTGTGGGAATGGTGGTGTTTAAAGGGAAAGGGGATTTGGCGAAGCCACCCTAATCATCCACCCTGTATTCGCCACTGAAAAGTTACAGTGTTGCAGAACTGGTAGTTTATATACTAGTGAAAACAATGCCGTGGAACTGATAAGCGGGAATTAGCAAAAGTGAGAGGTGCAAGAAAGTGAGATAAGATAATATTTCCCCCTTCCTTTCCATAGTAGATATGAGAGGATTACCATTCAAAACGACACATCTTGATATTATCAATGAATTTTCGGCTTATCTCCGGTGTAATAACCTGTGATTGCTCACGAACTGCGTCACAAAGCTTCCTTTGTTTGGTAGAACGAATCAGGATGAAATAAGAACTGAACACAAAGGTGTCCTCTGGGAATGGTTATTACACCGGAGTTAACCCGAATTTTCCCTTGCAGGCTCTGCAGCTCAATACATCTAGCACACCATCAGGTCCAGGTCCACGGGGACCACCGGGATTTAATGGTACTGGAGGCCCGCCCGGCCCTAAAGGGAGTGGTGACATGCGTCTGTGTGAGTACAGGGCCAAGAAGGGGAATGGGGTGAGGCCAGGCAGCAGTGTGACTGATGATATCGTCCTTGACGAACCCCAGGTATGTCCTCTATGCGCTCAGCAGGTGATTTTCTCATACCCGCACCTCTGATGCCATGAATCATTTGGGTATGTGGTATTTTGTGCAAGACAGTTGGTTTGTTATACTGTAAGCTAGCAGTTGTCAAAACTATGCAAGCTAGCCACCTCTGGTTAGTTGTCCATCTGACCGGTTGATCATGCTGGTAGCTGTCCTGCTGGTTTTCAGCGGTGGATCCAAGAAGTTTAGAAAAGGGGGGAGCTGAATAGTGAAATTATGGGACATTAAATGTATGGGAAAATCTCCCGAAAAAGAGGCGGGGCACGCAATCTCCCCTAAATCCGCTTGGCTAGGTGTGGTCCATTCCTTGTCCATCCCGATAGATTGAAATTTCGAAGTTGGAAATTACTAGGCCTACTCTGGGACCTAATCTCGCAGCTCCTAACTGGCATAATTTTTTCTCATCACGCCTTTCAATTCAACCATTTTCCCCTGATCTCACTTTATCACGCATAAACTCACGTATGCTCGCCTTTCTCACAAAGACTCGCGGCGAGATATGAATATGCTCACTCAGCTAATATTCTGTCCCTACAGGGCTGGCGTGTTCTTGGTGCGACATGCTCGACTGACGGTGCCCAGCAAGTCATCCTTACGAGCACAAACCTGCTTGTTCGTTCCTACAAGTGCGAATGCAAAGGAACATCCAGTCACTTCATCCCTTCTGGCAAGATGCACTGTTATATCCATTATTGGCAGTGCCCACTGGACCCTTGAAAGCGCCAGTCCATGAAACGCAACGAAACACTTATCCAATCGCCTTACACACTAGAGTATAGTTATACAATGCTTTTGAGTGGCATGCAATATGAATTAAAAGCAAGTGAATTAAGTTGAGCTGAATGCCGTCAATTAATATACGACTGTGACGTCATTTTTACACGGTTAAAACCACAACCTCTGACATGTTTATTACCACTATTAACACTAGGGCTGTCTGTTTAAAAAATAGGCCAAATCTGAAACTTATTCACCTACAAGTGAAGTGCTTCAATACTTTGCCAAAATACTCTGAGTTGTCTTAGATAGATTTAATTTAGCCACGGTAGGTTACTTCAGCATAAGTTCGTTTACAAGTAAGCCGTGCGATATCTATAGTACTGATACATTATTTATATACTAATAAAATATCACACTTTATAATTAAGCAATAAAAGTACTTTCCGCGTGCTCTCTGCTTTCTTACTAACACGAGGGGGATGTTGGGAGAACTGATCAAAACTTGAAAGACACGAGCCGAAGGCGAGTGTCTTTCAAGTTTTATCAGTTCGACCAACATTCCCCGAGCAGGTGCAAACACTCGCCTGCGGCTCGTGTTTCCACTGATCTGCTCTCGAATTCTCCCAACCACATCTCGGTTTGCATAAGCCTGTGCAGTCACGGAAACTGTGTTTTATTTAAGCAATAAAAGTACTTTCCGCGTGCTCTCTGGTTTCTTACAAACACGAGGGGGATGTTGGGAGAGCTGATGAAAACTTGAAAGACACGAGCCGCAGGCGAGTGTTTTCAAGTTTTATCAGTTCGACCAACATTCCCCGAGTGTTTGTAAGAAACCAGAGAGCACGCAGAAAGTATTTTTATTGGTTTTAGAAAATAACATACACACGCGTGACAGCGTTGCGTGACAATCGTGTTTCTCAGGTCTCTTACAAACACGCTTTTTAACCAATCAGAATGCGCACATTCACAATACAACATAGGTGTTATTTTCTAATTGTTAAATATAAAGACAGTATATTGATAAAAAAAACACATCATAACATGGAATCAAAGAAGCTGGGATGCAAGAAATCTAATTTTGCTTTGAAAGTATCAAGACACTTACAATTCTGTAGGACTTCCGGAAGTTGATTCCAAATGAAAGCACCCCTATACCCAAATCGTTTTTTGCCATAATTGTTTTTTGGGAGTGGCAGCTGGTATCTGTTGGAAACTCCTCTTATGTCATAAGGAGTGACAAAATTCTCTGAGTTGTCTTGACAAACTTGAGTTGTCTTGACAAACTTTCATAAGACTTTCATAACTTAGGGAATATTTCACAGATTTTACCTATTTTTCCAGGAATCACTTCTAGAGCCAAACGTGTTACCATGGAAACACTAATTAGCATATGGATGTATGAGGTCTTGGTCCTTCTTTGTTATTACCAAGTTTTAAGTGAATCTAACTATCCCAAACAGAATTATACATAAAACATTGTTTGCCTCTTTTGCCCCAGTCTTGTTGTGACGTCATTTTTTGCTCATTTGCATAAGGAAAAATCTTGAATATCTCTGTAACCAAAAGAGCTATGAACGCGAAATAAACGACATCCTTCCTTATTTTGAATGTGCAATCAAGTAATCCATTACAATTTCAGCCTTGACGGGTACTTTAAGTTTCATCGACGCAGGTAATAAACCATTGATGGGGACGCTTTAGAACTTTTATTAGAAAAACTGACCCCGTCACTGACAAATTTTAATTACGTGAATTTTATCATGGACATAGTGAATCTTCATCCGGGTGGTAAAGGATGACATTCGCCGATAATCACGGTGCCTGAGGCGACTAATTGTTTTGTATAATTGCTCAAATGATTCATAAGGTTTAGACAAAAAAAATAATCACCGGTAGGTGATTATAGCAAAGAGAAAGCAAACCTCTCGACCACCTCGCGAATATTCTTACAATTACTAACTCAAATAGATGCATTTAATGTATATCGATCAACACAAATTAGCTATCCTTGTTTCTCGAAATATGCCTATACCACCCTCATCCAATCTTTCATCACATGAAACAGACAGTGCGAATAGTAGCGATGGTCCAGTTCGTGGTTTTTCTATCAAATCAAAACAACATGTCTGTGTCTGCCGTTAGCCCTTAAAAGCTTTTTCAAATTTCTAGCGGTGACTGGCTCCTCCAACCGCACACTTCACTGTGTAAACAAACGATTGTGCCTACTTCAACTATGATGTCTGCTATTAATGAACTTGAACTAGGGTGACCCATCTCCGGGTCCATCTCCCATTCCTCTCGTTGGACTATTGGAGAAATGACCCCCTTCCCCTGCATAAACACGTGTATAAAGCGCTGATTTTTGCCTAAAGGCTCACAGGACACATGTTTATCTAATGCTGGATTTCCTCATTCGGCCTCATGGGATTGACTCAGAGCTAGCTTTATAAAGGGGTTGGATCCAGATTCGCTGTACAAAGTTCGCGTTCGGATTCTAAAACAAGGTGTTCGCGTGTTCGGAAATTTGGAATTTGACCATCTGTACCCTTAGGAAACATTGAAGCTCTGTTGTAATGTTTTCATCAGGTCATATAACTTCATCTAGCACAGTTCATCCATACCCAACGAGACAACACCGTAAAACAGCTAAGAATGCCATTGTAAGTCGTTGCTGAGCATACAAATGACTGAAAACTGTGTATTTTTAATCCCTACAAATTTTATATCTGTTCGGATTTCGTAGCTGAAAGTTTTGGATTGCGAAAATTTTAGGGATTGAAATCAAGTCTTCCGAAAATGCTAGGGGAAAAACTCTATCCGAAAATTTTAGGTGACCTTTTAACGGCAAAAATCCCCCCAACATTATTAAAATTTAGCCTTTTTGTGCAATTCGAAAAATCCAGGGGATCTTATGATCTATGTACGAAAGTTAAAGCTTGAAATTCTGAAGCGAAAATTTCAGGTTTCGTAGCGCCATCCGAACAGTTTTACCGAAAATGATCGTTGGGTGCCCCTGCATTCTGCTGAATTGCAACAGTAAACGCACACTACAAAGTCACTATAAGAACCCATGGACGAGGAATGGCAGGAAAAAGCATTAGCAGACTTTATTAAGGAATCTGCTCAGTTCATCTAAATGCGACGGCAACAGCGAGCAGAGAGATACCATAGAGAAGCTAACGGCGAGCAAAGGAGAATAGAGGGGGCATGGCGAGGGCATATCTATGACGTCACAAATTCGCCGACCCCGACTACAATCCAAGCTATCAGGTTTCTGCCGTTTCTGAGTGGCATGCGAACATTCTACACTTTCGTCTACGTGTCCCACGAGAGGTGGCGTGATTCTAAAACTACTTGAGATTCAGACGATATGGAGTAGTCTCCAGTTTGCGCGCGCTGTTTTGGTTCCACCCGGTTCTTCTAGTCGCAAAAGATTCCTCTAACTGGCGAGTTTAGGTTTCGAATGCATCAAAAAGTCGCATCAAAGAAACCCACTCCAAGACAAGACAAGACAAGACAAGCCGTGTTAACATGGGGAGAAAACTAGAGACACACCAACAGGTCGTAAACCCGACATATCTTGACTACAGACCGTGGTTAAATGAGCCAGAGCAAGACAGACTGAGTGTTCTGAGTTGTGCTACGGATCTTAACACAGATATCCACACAGATGGGCTGTGCAGAATCACTGCAGACAACATATCGGTGGCCGGCAGATCGGACATGACTTTACTGCATCGCAAGCCCCGTGGTGGTCAAAGAGCAATGTACATGAATGGTGTGGTATTTCTAATGTCTCTGGCGTGTTTAGTGGTGACTATTCTAATGTTATTGGGCAAAATCAGTACCCCGTCTTGTGGCTGTGTTGTGCCGACGGCAGGTAAGTAATAAATATCAAACGGACTTTGCCTCTTAGTCGAGCTGTTGAAAGTATATTACGACAAGAATAACACTCTTGATTACATTTTTAAGATGAAGTGTCTTCTTGCGATGAGTTATGAAGGTACCGCGCTGACGCGAACTGAGGGCAAATGAAGCCTTTTGAATTTAGTGACCGCCAATTTTACGCGTACAATGATTGGCTGGGGGATTCTGAAAAGGAATTCCAACTAACAAAAACATTCAGGCGAAAACTTGACAAGCAGCGGCAGTTCATAGATTTGAGGTGGACTTGAAAGTGAACGGTAAAGCCGAGTTCATGCAACACGCGGTTGAGACAATAACAGTTACAAGAAATTAGCCAATTGAATTTTGTTACGTATGATTATTTAGTTCGTTGTATTTTGTCAAATCGTCACGCGCGTATACTGTTAGCCTGCGTAGTAAGCATTCTCACGTTTTCAGGGAAAGTTTCTGGGTTTCTTTTTCCCTGAAAACACGCGAGAACGGTTGCTACATAAGCTAGTATGCTGTCCCTGCCCCCTTTCCCTTTATCATTTAAGTGCACTTAATGTTCTGTTGTTGAAACTGAGAAAGGAACTTGCTCCGCAAACTTTATAATCTGGCTCTCCTGTTGTATGGAAACACGAAACTACTATTATAGAGCGGTTTTCATAGACTGTCGTGAGTAATCGGTCATCACTTTGTAATCACTGATTCGTTGTAATCACTCTGCGATTGGTTTCACCTACAGTCATATAAAATCCGTTCTAGATGTGTTGAAATGTTTACGGGGTGGCTGACGGCTTAGCTACGAATCATAGTTTTATATGGAAAATAATGTAGGCTTTATGCGATCCGGAACCCTAAATCACGTTTCACAATCTCGAAGCGGAGAGAGTAAAATGGAAAAACATGTTGTTAACATAAGAGGCGAAAAACGGCCCAAACGGCAATATTTTGGCAATATTTTGTGTTTCACGGACAAACTCCTCTACTGCCTTACATTCAAATTCCGATCTGATCCAACTGGATGGTATTTTAATAGCGTCTCATTTTATTGGTTCAAACTTATCATTACCTCGAATATATTTTTAGGAAAGTTGATTTGGGAGGACCGAATCCAAAAGCCATTTGGGCATCTAACAGTACTTGACCCCTTCACACGTAGTTGTACCGAATAGATCCCAGCGGATAAAACGAAAATTTGTGAAAATAAAACGAAAATTAGTGAAAATGGATATTTTTCACCGTTTTCGCATGTTCGCTTTCATGTGCCATGCATCAAAACGAAAATGTCGAAGGCAGCGACAATATTTCAAAGCGTATTTGGCCATTTTCTTATTAGCACTTCTCCTCCTATTCAGACATTGTAGCGGCTTGATCGCTTTTGAGACGGACGTGTTAAAACGGTCGTTTTCGAAAACAAAAATATCAAAAGAATTGATCTTATTTGATTTACCACTCTGGTGGAAAAGTCACCTAGGAATGTTTTGAAGTTTTTCCGGTCCTTCGATCAAGCTGGGAGACCAAAGTCACGAAGCAATTGATTTTCGCTTGAGGCAGCGCGGCGAATATCTTTGACGAGCTTATGGTTGGTTGGTCTTAACGTCAATTGTTTGTATTTTTGTAAAAATAACGTTGTTGGACAAATTTGACGTAGTCCCACATGATTGCATACTTAGAATCAAGCGCTGTGTTTTTCTCGCCACCAAAAGTCTTCAGGAAATTTTTTCGCGGGGCGTGACTCTTTATTTCAGCCATTTGGCTGTAAAGCCTTTTGAATAAAAATTTCTGCTATCTATTTTTGGTAAGCTTTTTAGATATGTTGAAAATACCATAGAGCAGCTCTATCATAAGTAAATCCAGTTTCCTCTTTAGGCGTTTTTCAAGGATGATAATCTTCATATTCTCATTTGTATGATATTTTTATTTTTATTGTGTGGGATTGCGCAGAGGAAATCACTTTCTAGTGCTTAGAAGTTGCGCAACAGGAATTCAAATGTTGACGTCCCCTTTTCAGGACAAATGAGCCGCCGTTTCTTAAACTTGTTTTTCTTCCCGCTAGCCTTGGCTCGGGTCGTGTTCCCTTATTCTACTTAGTCGTCTCTGTTTGTGATCAGATCTCAGCAAGAGGAAAGAGTTGACGCAGTAGTTCTGGCTCGCGTGAGAAAGCTTGCTTAGTCGTCCCTGTTTGTGATCAGATCTCAGCAAGAGGAAAAGAGTTGACGCAGTAGTTCTGGCTCGCGTGAGAAAGATTTTACCCCTATAGTAGTCTAACCCTATTATCACCTTAATAACCGGTTTTAACATGTGTTAAAATCTGTTACATTTTGAAACAAAAGTTATGATTAAATGTTGAACGCAAATTGCTGGTGTTGATTTTTTCATGAACATCGGGTGAGCGCCAAAAGTAGGGGGCCGCTTTTAGAAAGTTTGCTGTTTTCAAATGTTCGAAAGAGTTGGGGATCGTCCAATGGCCTGGAATTTCGGACTTCAGCATCGAATTTGCCGCTTTTATTGTTCTCGTGCAGGCCGATTCCTGCTATAATGAATGCGTGCTAATAGCTCTTGCGATTTGCAGTCTTACTGCGGTGTGAAAAAACGCGAGATGCGTTTACCACACCCGAGCTTTGTATTTGGACCCCTGCGGAAGATGCTATGGGCCGAGTGACTGGGGACTGCGCCCCTTGTCGGCTAAGTACAGTGGTTAAAGTATAATGAAGCGGCATCCTTTGAAAAAGGAAAGGTTCGACAGAAGAAGATGGGGTTGAAGTTCGGCGTCTGCCGTAGGCCTTATTCTTTTTATATAAATTGTTTCCAGTTTTTGTCAAAATTACTCCTGGAGTATTTCATCTTAAACTCCCAATTTTGATTGCATCCGCACAGAGAACCACTATATCAGCAAATCTCCCAGTAAGCACTCGGGCGAAGAATCCTCAACTGTGACGACGATTCTAGAGCAGCTACAAGACAATTTGACAGAACTGACCGCAATATTGGTGAGTTTGAAAGGCTGGACGCAGAATACGGGTCCTGCTATATAAAACCTACCAATCAAATATGGCGTGAAAACAATCAATCCTGACAACATTTGTCCTATCAATGAAATCTCTTATTTGTTGAAGCAGATTTGATGCAAATGCGATTGTTTTCACGCCAAATCTAATTGATCAGCATGTTTAGTATGGCCCGCTTTCGGAGTCCGCACTGTAAAGGTGGATATGATATATATAGTCACTGGCAAATTCCTTTTTATTTTATCTAAAGACACCACCACTGAAATTGTACAGAAGTAAAACAGACTCCCCCCTCCCCTGGAATTTCAAAACGACACATTTCTAGGAATTTGAGACTAAAGGCCTGATTATGAGCCGGGATGGCCCGGTTAAGCGGGCTGAGTTCTTATGTTCTCTTTTCCCTGGATGCGTCAGAGAAAGATTTCAGTCCAGCTACCCGAGCCAGCTCGGGTCTATGTAAACTGGCCCTGACATTTATGAAGCATTTCTGACAAAAAACGATCCGTTGTTTAATAATCATCATCTCAAACTTCCTTTGCGAAATCTGCCAATAGGGATTTTCCGAGTTCCCTCGGGAGTAGCGGACATTAAGAAGAAAATCGGGATAATTCGGACAATACCAGGACTACTTACTGAGACCATGGCAGGGCATTTTTTTCTTCACTTGTCAGTTACAAAATTGCAGTTTCAAGCATGTTCAAAGTATCCGAATTTCTGCTCTACAGACTAACCAGAGAGAAGAGATGGAGCGCCTCAGGACAACAGTGTCGCTACTGAAGGAAGGAATCGATGAACAGAAAACCACCACAAGACACCTGGAATCAACGGTACCTAAGTAGTATAGGAGGGACCGAATTACCCCTTTTTGAGGCGGAATACTAATTTTGAGGCGGAAGACATAATGAGCTTTGCGGTTGAATTAATGAGCTTGTGGTTTATTGTTTACACAGGTGTTCTTTTGTTCTTTACTGCGGTTCAATTAATGAGCGTCCCCACGCGGAATCAAGAAATTAATTCAACCACAGTAAAGAACAAAAGGATTACCCCTTTTAGGAGCCGGAATGCTAATTTTGAGGCGGAATACATAATGAGCTTTGCGGTTCAATTAATGAGCGTCACCATGCGCAATTAATGACAAACCCATTACTACCGACAGGTCAGCAAGAATGAGCTTGGTGTGCAAGCTGTTACTGAAGACATGGAATATTTAAAAACTCAATTTGACGCGGAGAAAACTTTTCACCGAGAGACAACGACCAAGGTGAGATAAAGTCGCTTGGTATCAGTACTACAAGCTATACTGGTACAAGCCATTCGAAGCCACACTAGCTATATTGGCCAAACACTGCCATGTATAATGCTGGACCAACGCAGCAAGTCTGTGTTGGTTGAGTAAGACGTGATAAACAAAGCCCGGTGCACTGTGTACTTCTTTCGCCCCATGTTAAGGGATCCACAGAAGTTTGGATTCCGGATCCCGACCCGTGGATCCCGGATCTCAGACCCATGGATCCCGGATCTCAGACCCGTGGATCCCGGATCTCAGACCCATGGATCCCGGATCTCAGACCCGTGGATCCCGGATCTCAGACCCATGGATTCCGGATCCCGACCCGTGGATCCCGGATCTCAGACCCATGGATCCCGGATCCCATGCTGTGGTATCGGA
This sequence comes from Scolanthus callimorphus, assembly GCA_033964015.1. Taxonomy (NCBI): domain Eukaryota; kingdom Metazoa; phylum Cnidaria; class Anthozoa; order Actiniaria; family Edwardsiidae; genus Scolanthus; species Scolanthus callimorphus. The sequence continues at coordinate 25,140,335 of CM066915.1, forward strand.
TCCACACTCTGGATCCCGGATCTCAAACCTCAAATTTTGCTGACCTATGTCCTGCTTATTGTACTTGAAAAGCAATTTGGTTCTAAACTGCAAGCTATCTACTTGTTTTTCTGTTGCAGTTTTGGTCGAGTATTGGAACCCTTAACAGAAGCTTGCCTCTACTAGGCCAGTGCTGTAGGACCCTGAAATCTGACGTAAACGCCCTCAACCAAACCTTATCCAGCAAGGTAAACCACAAATATGGCTGAAAAAAAAAAAAAAACAGAAGTGCTCGGTCATATGTATACCCATTACCACATCTTGTCAAAGACACTGGAATATTATCGTTTTTGTACAGGCTATTTTTGATACTAGTGCCCACGAAGCCGACAAGTTTGAGCAGATTTTGAAAAAATTATTTTGAACCCTGATTCGTATCATCACCATCATTTATTTAGGTGGACTCGCAAGTGATTCATGGCATCCAAGTCAACTTGACGAGAATCACACGACAGATGGCTATGGACAAAATACTGGTACGTGTGTCAGCCACTCCTTATTGATTTCGTTATATTAGATATTAGAAGACGAATTACGTGTACAAGTTTTCTAAAACAACATCTAAATACAAAGTTTTATATTTGATTTACCAAATTCAATCGACAACAATGCTCTATATTCCATAAATCAGCCGATGGAAATGGATGCTTTCTCCGACTTGGTATGTTGCTATGCTGTCAAAATGGCGGCTGACACAAGCTCGTTAATGAAGTGTAGAGTCGATCCATAAGTACAGCGAAAAGATTATGTTGTCTTAAATATGTTCGAACTGGTTATAGGTGTTGAGAGGGCTGGAGTCAGTAAATCACAGCACAGCACAGCAGGACGCAAGGTTGCTACAGAATGTCACCTCTCTTAACGACACCTTTACCCACAAGGTAAGAAGATCCAATCAAGTGAAGGAACTCAAAAGGCCAGGGTCAACACCGGTAGGGTGTCACAAGCAGTAAGGTGGTTCAGAAAAATAGGTATTTCTGAGTCCAGAAAATAGAGGAAAAACAAGACGATTTGGGTAGAAAGAAAAGAAAATAGGCAATGCACTTTTAATGTAGTTTCACTGCATTAAAGGTGCATGGTGTTAGCTTAAGGTTACTGAGAACCTTCGCGCACGTTGTTCGAAAAAAAATCATACACGTCCTTAGTTTAACCAAATATGTCAACCTATATATCGTTGGAAAGCTTATAGAATGGACTAGCGGGCTATGGCAAAAAGAAATCACTTATTGATACCTTTTATTTTTTTTAAAGCATTGATGAAATATTTTGGTGTGCTATTTTCACGAGCTAACGCTGTCGAACTGCTGGACCATGACTCAAAAGTAACACATTGTTTTAATCCTTAAAGGTGTTTCTCAAAAACCGTGTCTGCGATTTTTTAAATTTTGTTTAGTTCAACAGTTATGAATTTTTACAATTTTTAGAGCGTGAAAATTCCACAAAATTTGACCTTCGAAATTTAAAAGTTCGATAACTTTTGAGCAAAGCAAAATTTTAAAAAACGCAGACACGGTTTTTGAGAAACACCTTTAAGGATTAAAACAATGTGTTACTTGGGAGTCAAGGTCTAGCAGTTCGTCAGCGTTATCTCTTGAAACTCTCACAGCCGAATTTTTAATAAAACCTTAAAAAAATTTGTAATTATGAAAAAAATAATTCTTTTTGCCATAGTTCGCTAGTCCATTCTATAAGCTTTCCAACGATATATAGGTTGATATGTTTTGGTTAAACTAAGGACGTGTATGATTTTTTTTTCGAACACGTGCGCGAAGGTTCTCAGTAACCTTAAACAGTTATAGCAAGCAAACATGTCAGTGAAATATCTCCAAGTCGACCTTAGTGGAAGTAAAAGGTCACATGATAATGTTGTAGTTGATAATTTTCTTAGGTTTTCCACTGTTTCTCTCAGAGCAAGTTTTGTTGTATTAGGCTCACAAGATCGCTGGAGGAAAACCAACTGGATTTTAATTAACTATTTCTATCATCAGAAGCTCCAAAATACGAAACGTAGGGGGCTTTGGACAAAACGTAAAATTAGGAATAATCCTTAAAAAAAAAACAGGAAAAGATAGGAAAAAATAGGAATTTGGCACAAGACAAGGATACCCATTGTCTTTCACAAAGTAGGACGTCCCTAGTACAAAACGCGGTCGGCACATCTAGTACAATTTATACACATTTATTGATTGTTTCTACAGATGCTCTGCACTACTCATTTATATCATTTTGGAACCCCCAACAAACGATCCAACGTATCAACATTTCATTGAACATGATAACTTTGTTTTTAAAGGTGGATACCATGGTAGATATGTTATGGACGACGTTGAAAACAACAACTGACAACCTGCAGAAATCGTTGGACTACAGGTTCAGCTGGGCGGTAAGTGAAGGGAACTTAAATGAGATTCAAGTGTTCAGGCCTTGACTGGGTTGACGTTGTGTTATTGGGATGAAACGGTTTTATTTTCTGCAGATGTCGGGAACCTTGTTCTATATTTTTGTAAAAGACAACGGATAGAGGTCGACCCCAGCGCACAAAAGACCATCACTCTCTGATTAACTGACAACACTTTGTACTCATTCTTGTACCCAAACGCCCCGGCTAAACGGCTCGCGGGAGGATGCCGCGAGAGTTCCTCTCGAGGGGATGGCGAGCCAGGGAGCTCCGCTGGGAAGGAGAACGAACGAAAATGTCAACAAAACGTCTGAACACGAGCAATGTTTCGAAACTGTGTCAAGAACACTGAGGTCACAACATAATGCAGGTCATGTGAGATGAACAGGCTGCTAGAGGCGTGGTTTGGTAATTATCACTAAATATTTTAGTAATTCACCTGCGTTTTCCGTTGTTTGATACTTTCCACAGTTGGAGCACACCAAGGTGGCCTTTAATGTCTCGATAAGTGAGCTGATAGGGAATGTACAAGAAGTCAATAACAGCGTTCATGAAAAGGTTAGGGATCTTGTTTTATTTTCAAAGTAAAGAGCATTCCTTCTGGCCACCACGGTTCGATTTATGTCCATAGCAGTTGGAAACTAGTGTTTTGCTGACGTTTAGCCCTTCGTCGGAGCAAAAAGGATTTCGGAATGATAATTCTTATCACAGTGCAGCGAAAAAGGTCCATGCGACGCCCGTGCTAGTCTGCCCGGTAGTCTGCTACCATAGGGGCTTTATGGGTCGAACGAGCATTACCGGTTTAGCCGGTTACTATCAGCTTGGTCACTAGCAAGTGTTAGAGAGGGTTTCAGATGAGCGTCGAAAACTATTTGTATTTGCGTTTACTTTGCATTCTCAGTGGTCGCTTATTTCTATTGACCAATCATATTTTGAACTAAACGCAGCCGTGTCTAGTGATCACGTGCTCGACGGTGATTATTATGTACTTGGCTTGGCTTACAAAGAAACCAGTCACGTGTTCAATGTGTGATAGTGGTTTTACTGGGCTTGTGATTGGCTGGAGGGAAAATATTCAGCAGCAACTTGCAATTTCTCTCGTTAATGATCGTCAAGGTGTATTTGGTCTAAGTGGTAAAAACAACCGTGAAAGTGCGCGTAAAATTTCCGACAGTTCCCTTGACCTCCATCCTGATTTCGATCAATAGGAAACACTTCTGCTCAACTTAACGAGATCTCAGGGCCAAACTCAGCAAGTACTGGTAGACATGTCCACGGTCTTTACTAACAAGACTGCTGAGGTGGGTAATAAAAAGACAGACGGACTGACAGGCCAATGGACGATCCCAGATATATTGTCTTTATAAACGCCTATGTAACACAACTAACAGGATGCAACGCGCGCAACAAGGCACTTGATTTATGAAATGTACCACATCTACCGACACGCAGCGCGCGCATTCATTATCATTGTCCGACCAACCAACCGACCGACCGAAAAACAGACAGACGGGTGGATCGGACAAGAGGAATAGCAGCATCGCGACTGATTAGTAAACAGTGTTGTTGTTTCTAACTCGTATTTTTCTCCCTTTCCATTCAGCTAAATTCTCTATTTAAACTTCTCTGGACAACGTTGAAAACTAAAACCGAGAATCTCCAGAAAACAATAGACGACAAGTTGCAATGGGCGGTAAGCATGATATATCTTTGATTTCAAGGCCTCTATGTCACGTGAATAACGAGCTGTTCATTGCAGATCAACCAAACCAAGTCTGCACTGGACGCGAAAGCAGCGAATGTGATGGGACAAGTACAGGATGTGAATGCAACTCTCTCAGAGAAAGTACGTCACATTATACAACAGTGTTAATTCTTCTAACTGGAACTTAGATAAACACCTTAACTGATTTCAGGCAATCCTTGCCAAAATAAATATCGATAATAGAATGTCAGTAAAGTAAGGTATAAAACAGTGTTAAGGATTGCCTGAAATCAGTTAAGGTGTTTATCTAAGTTCCAGTTAGAAGAATTAACACTGTTTTATAACTCACTTTCCTGGATGTCTAATCTACATTCTATTACGTCACATTATGCGTTTGCATTCTCGTTCTTGTTCTATAAAATTGTGTAAGAAATATAAGGCCACTTCAGGCGATTAAGAGTAGATAACTAGCAACGATGGGTAGTACAGTTCTCCCTTGAATAAACGGTTATAAACTGATAATAAGTTCAGGGTTTCACTCCGTCACGTGGTGTGATAAGGGTACAAGTGGCTCCTTTACAAAACCAGCAAAGTTATAGGCCGTACCGACAAGATCGACGACGATTTAGTATTCAGATATTAGAACTCTTGAATGACGCACTTGCGCCCATAAGCTGCTGCGGGCAACCTTAAACACAGTCAATCTTATTTAACAGGCAATCTTATTTAAAGCTGGTGTATACAGATGGTTAGGGTTACCAATGATTATTGTGTAGTGCCCATAACAGCCCGACCTTATTCTTATTTGTTTGGTAAGTATCTGATGTGGTCGTCGTTTTGTTGCAGTGACGGCATTTCGTACGACTCTAAAAATGTACGAAACACGGCACGGTCAGCCAATCACGGTTACACCAAATGACTGATAAACCAATCAAAACGCTTACACAAGACAAGACACTCCACCATATCGTTACCGCGCAGACGCGGCACTGAACGCGTCGAAGAAATTCATAGTGATACGAAATTTGCTCTAAAATTTACTTCAGATCAACCGAACAAAGTTTGCGCTGGACGAGACGGCAGTTTATGTGATGGGCCAAGTGCATGGGGTGAACGCAACTCTCGTCGACAAAGTACGTCTTTTGCGACAAATTAAAAAACTAATAGAGTAATGAAGTCGTGGTAATTTAAGTCACCCCTGGATGCACTTTGTGCTGTTACACGAAAGTCTAGGTTGGAGTTGATGAGAGCAACAGAAGACAGGAACTAATGATAACGTCGAGAAACAAACAGAGCTAAAGCTAATGAAATTGTACTTATTTTGTTGCGTTCAGGTCTCCACCCATGACCTTGTAATCACCAAGTTGGCCCAGTCTCAAGCGGTAACACAACAGCGCGTGCAAAGTACCCAGGAGCAGATTACCAAGGTAATGCAACTCTAATCATCGTTTAATAATAGTTTCCGCTCCTGGAAAATGGCAAAATTCCCTATTACTAATCCGTAATGGCAATCACAGGCATGTAGAGATCTCACCAAAAATATGTCTTGAATGAATATGACATCCTGTTCGACGTCACATGGGGCTCGTGGCTCCTCTACAATTCTCAGTCAGTATATTTTAATGGCATTACCAGATGGTTTCCCTGCTCACGAGACAAACAGTAAAGTGGGGATCAATAGCCTACGTTTGCATCTTCACTGCCTTGTTTTACTTTGGTTGGGCTTGGTGGGCTATCTCTAGTAACAAACAAATGAATGCAACGTAGGTGGGGTGGAGGGGAGAAAATATGGGAGGCATTCCTTCTTTCCCTGTCCCTCCTTTTTGCACCCCTCCGTCCATTTTATTTGCAGCACAGCAAGCCCACATAAGCTGAGGGAGAAGGCTGCAAGGAAGCCTCGAGGAACAATTTTCATGTTGCCCCTCCTTCCCAGTCCTCACGCGTTTTGTTTTAAGCACAGGAAACCTATATTAGCTGAAGAAGAAAACCCATCAAGAGGAGTCGAGCAAGAGTATCCCAGCGTGTACGCGCGCAGCCCTGACAGTGGTCACGATAAGTGTGTTACTTAGTTTCGTGTATTTCAGGTCCAACTGAACTGCACAGAGCTGAGAAACAGGAGTGTTTGGATGGAAAGTCGACTAGTGACCCTTGACAACGTATTCTCGGACAAGGTATTAATGAATTCATGACACGCACCAATTACTTTAATAGACGATGGTTAAATGAGCCCATAGTGCTGCATGTAACTGAATGTACCAACTTGGTGAATAGTTACATCAGTGACATGTGTGACGAAAAGCATAGTGTGCGCGCCCCGCAGATTATTATTTTTGCACAGATAATAAGCAATTATTGGATGAGGTTTTTGTGATTTCCAGAATAAACAATGTCGAGACAGGCGGAATCAGGCGAGGCCGTGAGGCCGAGCCTGATTCCATTGGCGAGACATTGTTTATTCTGGAAATCACAAAAAACGAATTCAATAATTGTTTTATTATACATTGATTCAGTAAAAATACTTTTTTTTTTCTGTCAAGCAATTTCTTTTACACAAGCGCCTTGTTAGATAGGGAAAACATTCAAGTGCTCTAGTCCCATTATGCATTGCGCGCGTAGGATCAAGAATCAGCTAGCTGATTCTTCAAGAATCAGCATGCTGATTCTTGGAGACCCTCAAAGTGCGTGATTCCCAAAGTAAAGCGCGCGCTTTTAGCCAATCAGAATCGAGATAGTGAGTACAATGTATAATAATAGTGGAAATCTGCGCGTCCCGAAGGTTAATTCGAAATAATGGGTAATTACTGTAATGTCTGGAATCTGCGCGCTGAAGATTAATTTCATACCCAAGCAGGGGCAGTTGCAAAGTTTGCAAACATCCGTGTTTCGATTCGTAATAAATTGCACTTGTCTTTTTGCAGATCAACAAGACAGACAGAAAGTGCGAGGAATCAAAAGTAGAATTGGATCACACTATATCGGACTTGAACAGGACCTTACTCATCAAGGTAAGGACTTCTAGACACAGACATTTGGAGCTAGCAAGTACATAATTGGGCTTAATAAACTTTTAACTTGATATAATACTCAGTTCTCCTAGTTTCCAATGTCACGCGACCTCGCTCAAAACTCAGAACAATTCTTCGCCTCTGTTCTGGCCCCAGCTCAATTCACCATAATACGTGACATATGCAATCCACAAATCTTTCCCAGATTCACAACGTGAGCAAACTACAAGGTCCACCAGGTCCCCCTGGATCCCCTGGCCCACCGGGAGTAAACGGGTCAAGAGGTCCCCCGGGTCCGGGGGGTCAGCCGACCAACTCAAGCCAGGGCAAAGCTTGCGTGTTTAAGAAGAAGGAGATGAATATAGTAATACATGGACCAACTAATCTTGATGTTGTAGCGACGGAGCCACAGGTAAGGCTAGACTGTTAATGGCGAGTGTTGCGTGCGATGACAGTCATTGACGCATGCGCGAATTTGATACAGAGCCGTTGATGCCCCAACGTTCAAAATCAGCCAATCAGAAAAGGCCCTCAAATGACTGTCACCAGAGCCTTCTAAGCGAGGTGACGAGCCGGGGAACCCTGGGTATGAGAATGGCAGTCAATAGGAAGACAGTCGTTTTCAGCTGAGATGACCCACATGCTGCATACTAATTGGAGTTGTGTCTATATCATATACGTGTTAGCCCCCTTAATGTGGCGATCATGGAAATGTCCATTTGTTAGATAACTGGCTGCACCCTTGTCTGTAAATTGTCCGAGTCGAGTAGATCATGGAAATGGATCTCCGACTCAGTATATTGCTCACTGACAAAATGGCATACGGTTTTCATTCATCAGTACAACCTTATCTATTTTGTACTTTAGTTAAGGCACTCGTTTCCACCTCTGGGCAGATGATACCACTTGATGATACAACTCACTAACCACGCTATTGTGTGTCTAGGGCAAGAGACTCATCTCGCCTTACTGCTCCACCAATGTAGCCCGTCAGCGTACCCTTAAAGAGATTCTCACACCAGCAGGCACACGAGTATTCATGTGCAAGTGCAGCAATGTGCCTTCACCTGCGCCACCGAATACCCCGTATTTGTACTGCACCATCCATTACTACGAGTGCCCTTTGCTTTATAACACGTGAACAGCTGCTAGGTAGAACAGACCTTCTTGGATATTTCCCATAAACCATTGCGAGGCGCGTATGAAACCGAGGTCAAATATCAAACTTTCGCCACTATAAACGTTTCAGTTTTGGAATGAGCCTGTAGCCCAATTTCATATTTCGACAAACTTTATAACGAAGGGACGGAACATTCCCCTCTGATAGATTTCTGGGCTGCAGGCTTTGAACGAAATAAGTCATATTTTCGACCAACCTTGCCCCAGTTGTTGCAACACGTTTCCGATCTACTTGCTGTTTCGTTTCTGGCTAGCAACCTCTCCTTTTTAATAAAGACCACGCAACCGCCACCGACCAGATCCATTTGACAGGGACGACAGCAATTATTTGATGGGCGGCTATTAGGTAAAAATATGCAGGATTTTTTTCATAGATGCTAATTTGGCCTTGCTTTTATACGCGCGAAGATAAAGATAGCGGAAATATCCGAGAAGATAGTAATAAGAAAAATGGTTATTAACTTCAGAAGGAGAAAGGATATGCATCAAGAGTACAATTATTTAAGCATACAGCGTTTCTGTACATACTTTATCACTAAAAGCAAAATTGTATACATTGATTGAAGTCATTATTATAATTTAGTGTGTCCGGTGGTGGGCCGAGCAAATTGTGTGCTATCTAGGGCCTGGTAATATTTCGAAGTACCAGACAAAGGGAGAATAAATCCTTATCAACGACCGGACATTGTATGGCCAATTTCCGGAGAAAACATCGACCCCAATGTCTGAATTGTAGTGCAACTCTGGGTCGTTAATGTGCAAAGGAGAACAATCAGCGAAAACGAGCTTTTCGAACTCTTGGTGTCTATATAATTGTTTTCTTCACTGATGCTACAGCCAAATCGTTGTTTTGCTGTTTTTTTTAAAGGTCGCATTGGGTTTTCCTATTCGTCAACTCAATAAACAGCCAATCACGTCCTTACCCTGCTTCGCCTAGTGCAGTTTTTTGGCTTCCGTCGCGAAGCACGCCATGCGACTACACTAGGCGAAACAGGACCTGATTGGCGCAGACAGTTTGACAGATGGGTTTTCCTGTTCGTCAACTCAATCACCAGCCAATCACGTTCATGCCGTGCTCCGCCTAGTGCAGTTGCCTGGCTTCCGTCGTGACGTACGTTACGCGACTGCACTAAGCGAAACAGGACCTGATTGGCGCAGATAGTTTGTCAGATGGGTTTTCCCGCAGATAGTTTGTCAGATGGGTTTTCCCGCAGATAGTTTGTCAGATGGGTTTTCCCGCAGATAGTTTGACAGATGGGTTTTACTGCTCGTCAACTCAATCACCAGCCAATCACGTTCGCCTAGTGCAGTTCTGGGCTTTCGTCGTGACGCAGGTAAAGCGACTACACTAGGAGAAACAGGGCAAGGACCTCATTGGTCGAGATGATTTGACAGAAAATCACATGATTTGAAAATCCCCATCGCGTAACAACGATCTTGGCTGTAATGGCCACAGTTTGCCCCCACCACAATTTTGTATATAATAAAAGAATGAGATCTGAACAAGTAGTGTGTTGTATTCTTGTAAACGGGTAGCAAACATGGTATTGGGAAGAACGGTTGGCTCAGTGTTACGGCGCTGGGTCTCTCACCGCTGTGGTCCGGGTTCGACTCCTGGCCGGGACAAAGGAAATTTTCTTTCTGTTCTGGTCTCACTCGAAATTGGTTCATATTGTGAGTTGAACGTTATTTCTACTGTGTTTCATGTCTTTCGGATGAGACAATAAACCGAGGTCCCGTCTCGCCTTTCTACTCTGACCAGTATCAGGGGGACGTTAAAGAACCACTGGGGACGTAATAAACCCTCTGGCAGTGACCACCCTCAGTGTCTGTGCTTATGACCGCTCTGCTGCCAGTGGCGCCGTTGAGCAAGTCTGGGGAGTCGGTCTCAAACATTTACATTTACATTTTGTATGGTTCAATGTGGCTCTCAGACATTTTGGTTCGCGTGTTTGATCGTGAATTGGCAAATGCACAACTCAGTACATCTAGGCGAGTATCGTGACCACTTGGACTAGATGACGGTGTTAGATTACGAAAAGTTCTTAAAGAAGAAAGGATTTAATGTTGGTTACGGGCGCGGCGATTCAGCTATGCGAAACAACGCCTACAGTGGACAATAAGGCCAAATAACTAGGGAAAATGGTTCGATTGAAAGGCGAGTTAAACGGGACCAGCGGAATAAGTCAAATAGCGCGGAAAAAGGCGACTCTAAGTGAACTAAAGATAAAGAAAAAGGCGAAGGGAAAATGTGATCAAAGCGAGTCATGGCAAAATAAGACGACGCAAGTAAATATTGTACCTACTGCATGGAAAAGAAGAGAACTGCGAGATGAAGTGGGTTAAGGCGGTTAACTACCCAACCCATATAAGTCCTAAACTATAAACATGTGCAAATGCTCGCCGTAAACATATTTAATTTATTGATACCCTGAAGAAGAGAGCGTGCGAGCTCGTTGTGTGGTCCGTTAGTATCAGTTATGGCCGGCGACGAAGCCTAAACATTTCCAAATCACAGAAGTTTGAATCCATGCCAAGAATATTGCTCTTTGCTTTAAATTAGCTCAGCTCTGATATTTTAGTCTTTTAAAACTAAAGAGCGCAGCATTCACGATAATTTGTCTACACTGTTAAATAATACAACATAGTTCTAGCCTTATGTGGTGGGATTCCTGTGGTCCAGCTCACATTAGAACATCCTCTCGCATTCGTCCTATCCCGACATCCTCCTCAGCATGACTACTCATCGTCTGTAAACACAAAATGCATCAACAGTATAAATCCAAATGGCGCGGCGAAACGTCGTACTTTTGTTACTGTTTACATTCGATGGCATGTCAGAAGTAGAATGACGTGAAAAAAAAAAACAACCAGGAGCCCATCAACAGAAGCCCTCATCACCTTTTGGCATGGTGGACAACTAAAGATTGTAGATTTTGAATCGCACGAGAGAGTTATGTCCCCTCTCTCCAAATAAAGAAAAAAGTATGACTTTTTTTTGTATTTTGTTCTCGTATTGGCTGACTAAACAAAGGCCAAAGATCTCAACCAATAGAAAAGCGTACATGACTTTCGAAAGTCATCTGAAATCTGCTAACCTTATATGGGTCTCTCAAATGCCCATACATTTATGGTATACACTATGGCTATGGTAGTAGCGCTTTGTCACAAGAATATTATTATGCATACCTTTTGTACGTATTGAGGGTTGATGGCAAGTTGTCTGTCCATCTGCTGAAGTTTCTCGTCCAGTTGTTGGAACAATCGCATCTGCCAATCATAATATGAAATCCAATATCATATAACAATAAAGTAGGGGCTGTTATGCTGCACTTTTCACGTTTTATTTGAAGCATTTTATTGTACTTGCTCGCATGGACGAGCAAAATTAGAAACGTTTCACACATAAGAAAATTGCCCACTTTCACCCGTGTCGACGGGCAAATAAAAATTGTTAGATAAACATATACCGTAGATGGTGATTAATCAACTACTTAGGGGGTCAGTACGGGGCTTGACTGTGGGAGGGGTGGAGGCAGGATGGGACAGGGCTGGTGGGGGGCAAAGCAGGACAGGGCATGGGGCTGTAGTATGTGGAAGAGGAGCACAGCAAAATGGAAGCAAACAGGAACAGGAAACAAAAGAGCACAGAACAGAAAATATCATTTTTGACTGACAAAATTTCGTTTGGGTAGTTAGGCTGTAGACTTCTAGAGGATAAATTCTAAGGAAATGTCCAATGGATTTTTTTGCTAGTGTAGGATGTGCAAAGTGACAGACCGTTTCCACAAGTTGGCCCCTCACGCTGCCTGGAGCCCATGCCCTATACCTCGGGAGCTACTGGAGATCTGAATTCGGACATCTACCATTACTTTAGCCTGTCCATTTCTGAATCAACTAAACAGTCTTACAGTTCAGGCGTTAAGAAGTTTCTGGAATTCTGTTCCCTTTACAGACCAAATGTCACACATTTCTTTCTTAACGAAGACATTCTCATTCAATATGTTGCATTCTTAGCTAAATCACTAAAATACTCTTCTATTAAGACCTATTTAGCAGCTGTTAGGTATATGCACATATGTTCTGGGTATGACCTAGATCTTAAAAAATACCCTCGTCTTCAGTTAGTTTGTAGAGGCATTAAGAGATCACAGGGAACCTCCACCAGAACGCGCCTACCCATCACAATTAATCACATTAAGCTATTTTTCCAGCTACTCGCCATCACCACAACCAGTAACTTTGACTCTATCATGTTGTGGGCAGCCATGACCTTGGCTTTTTTCGGTTTTCTTCGCTTGGGGGAAATGACATGTAATTCTCCATATGACCACACATGCAATCTTTCCCCAGACGATGTTTCCTTCTCACCAAACACTTCCAAGCCTGATAGTATGTCAGTTCGGATCAAAGTATCCAAGACTGACCCATTTCGCACTGGTCAAACTATAGTTCTTGGAAAGACAGATAACAGGATTTGTCCAGTCCGTGCCATGTAAACTTTCCTAACTGCTCGAGGAACCAAGACAGGCCCTCTTTTCCATTATTTATCGGGGGCTCCACTAACAAAAGCAAATCTCACCTCAGAAACCAGACAACTTCTCTCCATGTCTGGCATTGATGCTTCTCAGTATGCGGGTCATAGCTATCGAATTGGAGCTGCAACTACTGCAGCTTCGGTAGGCATACCCCTTGGCTGATTAAATTACTAGGGCGTTGGTCATCTGACTGCTACGAGCGATACATTCGGTGCCCGCACGCTTTACTATTTGGGGTGAGTAATCAGTTATTAGGGCTCAACTAGTCATTTTAGGGAGGGTAATTCAAATTTGAGACTATTTAATACTTTCCGGAATGGGGGTACTTATTTTGCTCGTCTATGGGGAATACACTTTGTGTATTTGTGGGGATGAAGTGCTCCCAGACAGGTCTCACTTAGCTCAATAGACTCACAATTTTGGTCCCCTTTTGGTTGCCATGGCAACCAAGGGTCGATTTTCTAAGGTCTAGGGCCTTCTCCAAGGAATATGGGTCCTGTGACCCCTTAAATAAGGACCTACCAGGGTATTGTGCTTGCAGCCCTGGTAGGTGTAAGGCCCCCAGGGTATTGTGATTGCAGCCCTGGGGGGATGGGACCTCTCACAGGGTATTGTGTTTGCAGCCCTGTGGAGGATCCTCTGGAGAGGGCGCCTCTCACCTAGAGTAGCAACTATTTCTGTGCTGATCTGTCAGGGGGGTACTTCATTCCCAACCCCTTATCCCACATTCCTGTTGTTGTGGTTTCTCGTGGGTTGGGAACATTAAAGCACAATTAATGTTCCATTAATTGTAGTTAATGTGACAACCACGGGGACCACGTGCCTGGAGTGTGATATGTTAGCAAGGGACAGGGATTAAGTTTCAGGCACAAAGGTCATTCATGACAAATTGTCCTGGAATGTGAATCAAAGCACAGCCAATCAGGACCTTTGTTTACATTTCTCTGTCAATCAAATCAGGGCCTTGCAGCATGCTGTGATTCACTTCGATCCTGTATGCTGCTAGGCACTCATTTCTACTTGTTTCTTCAATATTATTTCCCACCCTCCCATCCCTTGAGTATAACATATCACATGCTTTCAACATTTACCCCAATGGGACTTAGTTTATTAAATGATGTACAATAGTCAATAGTTATAACAATATACCTAGATTATAAAGAGAAATTCTTCCCGTTATATATCCATATATGTTGACAATTAAATAGTTATGTTTGGCCTCAGGTAGCCTGGACTTCTATGCAGAAAACCTGCTAGGAACAAACCTGGACTGTGATCATATCACTGACAGTTAAATTCAACATTGATGAGCATTTAATAGAAAGATAGTGCAATATAAAATGAGCATATGAATTATTATTGATCAATAAAGATGGGTGGGATGAAGTGCTCCCAGACAGGTCTCACTTAGCCCAATAGACTCACAATTTTGGTCCCCTTTTGGTTGCCATGGCAACCAAGGGTCGATTTTCTAAGGTCTAGGGCCTTCTCCAAGGAATATGGGTCCTGTGACCCCTTAAATAAGGACCTACCAGGGTATTGTGCTTGCAGCCCTGGTAGGTGTAAGGCCCCAGGGTATTGTGATTGCAGCCCTGGGGGGATGGGACCTCTCACAGGGTATTGTGTTTGCAGCCCTGTGGAGGATCCTCTGGAGAGGGCGCCTCTCACCTAGAGTAGCAACTATTTCTGTGCTGATCTGTCAGGGGGGTACTTCATTCCCAACCCCTTATCCACATTCCTGTTGTTGTGGTTTCTCGTGGGTTGGGAACATTAATGTAAGTATGTGCAAAGTATCAATTCCACTAGCTTTCTTAAAAATGCTGTTCATTATAGCCATTTCTTGTGTTCACCTATCAAGATAGGCACACTGACCTCTTGGTCGATCTTCTTTAACATTTTTGGGTTGTTGTATTTTTCTGGTTGTCATGAAATGACACCATGCCATCTCGCTGATTAATGCTGGCATAGATCTCACCATCTTCGATCTGAAAAGTGGATAATTGTACTCCAATTTTTAACAAGATTATAGGTTGATCATTATTTCATTTTTAGAGGGGTGCGCCTAGTGGTGTGCCGCCAAGGTCTTCAAAACCTGACCCTATCAGAGACCCAAAATCCTGTTTTTTATATTCTACCATAGACCTACAGTTAAAATTGTATACCCTAACACAGACCTAAAGCTAGACACTAGGGTGATCCAGTTGTTCGCAATCAAAGTGGATGTTTTGTTAATCACATAAAAAGGTTTTAAAATAAACTTTCTTTATCACTTAATGTGGCACAACTTTTTGTAGGGCGGCAATACTGAAATACATACCTATCAGCTAGACCAAACAAGCGAAAATTGATACCCAGCCGCAGAGTAAAACTCACCATACGAAGAACATAATGTTCTGCTTCCTTTGGGCCGCTCAGCTGCACACGGTTTGCCATGTCAGCCAGAGAGAGTGTCAGAAAGGTCTGTAACAATGCAAACAAGGGGAACATTACTTGGCATACTGAAGTAGAAGAAACATGAGTGTGTGGAAATATGGAATCCAAGGAAAAATTGCTTCCTAAAATACAATAGCGAGTTTGTTTGTGGTGGATCATTGTTTTTATGGCAAGAAATCTGGGAGCTAGCAATCACCACCACCAGCTTTGATTTTAGAGCATGTGGTCTTGGGGCAAGACCAGATACCCCCCTTGATTTTTCTCCCTACCCCAGAGTGTGCACACTCCAAAGTCCAAGATGACGGTGGTGATTGCAAACTCCTGTGTTCCCTGCCATATACAAAACTGAACTGTCTGCAAGCAGGCTATAGATACAAAAGCAATAGACCTCCTCGGCTTGGGCGTAATGTTTTGCCCATTTCAGATCACGTGGCATTCCCATGGGTATTCTCTCTCTTTGTTTGGAATGCTTCCATATTCATATGTCTTTCGGTGCATAGCAGAAAAAGAAGAGAATACTCATGGGAATGCCATGTGATCTGAAATGGGAAAACATTATGCCCAAGCTGAGGAGGTCTATTCCCTGCTCTGCCTCAAACTTACTTCACTACGTGGGTTGTGTGCACCCCTTGTGGAAATCAGCTTAAGTTGTTGGGGCAAGCATGTCTAAATAAAGTTTCACCTACCTACCTACCTACCATGTACCTAGCCAAGAGCATTGAAGTGAATGCACACTAACCTTTGTTAGCCGTAGAATACTTTTGTTGTAGATCGATGTTGTGACTTGCTTCACAAGGCCAATATTGTTGTTCTAGAATGAAAAAAAAAACCACCAAGTTCCACTTAGCCTTGTTTGTTGGCTAACAATAAATAACCACAACAGTTTACTCTCTACATACCCTTGTAAAGATTTCTTGGTGTTTATTGACAATGGTCTGTAGCTCACTTGGGGTGTTTGTAGCATATGCATTTGCCAGTTCATGATATGCTGAGCTCAAAGGCTGTCCAACAGAAAACACAGTGCATTGTATGAGGCTTTTAACTTACATCCTGGTTTTAATGGGCACTGACAAGTGTAAAAGGTCCATATACAGGGCCCAACATTAACGTTTTTCTCTAGGTACCATTAATGACCAAAATTCAACAAATAATTTTAGTCGCCAAAAAGCAATATTATTAGTCACCACATAAATATGGATCTCAGCAGAACTTAAAAGATGCCATGTCATTTGGCAACTACATAGCTAAAAAATTTGGTTGCCAAGCCCCCAAAGTAAGTTGCCATTGGCAACTATGGTCGCAATGTTGGCACCTGATAATTATATGATATTTTGTAAAATTTCTGTTTTGAAGAGTATTAGGTACAGCTACATATTTTATTTATCTGGTAAACACTGAGCATATTGTTCATCCAATTTTCACACGAAAGTACTGGTAGGAAATTCTGGATATGGACTATTGTTGCTTGTTGGGGGCTCATGCCATAGCTGGTTTACATACCTTTAGAAATCTCTGCACCACATGTGATGTAAACTTTGGGAGACTGGTTATCTAAACATATGCAAAGAAAACATTCAATATCCAATTTTCAAACACATTATCAAGAAAAAAAAGCTTCTCAGGTTGTCTGGGAGGGAACATTTTCAGCACAAAGTGTGAAATGAGTGTCAACCAATCACATTCTACGTTCAATGTGGAGAATCTGAAAAATAGGAGGCCTTTGCAACAGGCTCTGGTGCAAGGTGAGCTCCAATTTTTTGCTGACCAGGATCATGTGAATAAACAGGGATGGCAGAGCTGGGGGGCTAGAGGGGCTTTAGCCCAACATTTCGCCAAGTATTTGTACATTTTCACTTAACTCAGCCCCCCACCCCCCACCTTACAATATTACTAATGAGCCCCCCCCCCCCCCCCCCCCCACACACACACACACTTTGAAAACTGTATTGCCATCCCTGATAAACAACAGACTTGGTACATCATCTGGCAAAATCATCACTGCTCACCTTTCCATGTAAGATCAGAGAGACTAAAATAAACTTCTTGTAGGCCTCCAGCATTATATGGCTAACATCCATTGCTGGACATGTCACCGCCTGAAAACAAAATAATTTACAGGCTTGTTAACCATGCCCTGCTCATTAGATGTCCTCTTACATGTTTAAGGCAAAGGAGCATGCCTTACCACTTCATAGAAATAAAGAGCTCTCTCAAATTTCTTTAGTGCTGTATAAATCATCCCTCCATAATAGTAATAACAAAGCAAGGTCTTGGCATCAAGCTTGTTGCCCTGCAATGGTAAGGTAAGGTCTATATTAATTTATGCATGGTTAAACAGATGAGACAGTAAAACTCACTTAAAGGCCAACCAGAATTTTAACCCCTAAAAGATACCATTTTCAACATGACCGATTGCACAAGAAACAACGGCTGGGAATACAGGCTACTAGCACTAGCGTCTCACATTTTAGCTATGAACACCCTAAAAAATATACAATTTTCTGGGAAACTTTAAAATATATTATACCCTAAAAAATACCTCGAACCCGAATTTTAACCCCTAAAAGATATGACAAGCACCTCAGCTCGACGACATATGGGCATCCTCCCCCCTGGGCTCCACACACAGGTCTGGGGCTCCATTCCTTCACAATAAAAGATTACACACAACCCAAAGGGAGATGGTAGTGATTGTCAGAATCAAAGGCTCTAATATCCAGCAGGGTTTATGGTGAGCTCATTAGATGCATAATTAAAAAATCAATAGCATTCACCAAGGCATAGAGTTCAAAAATGGGTTCTCAAGGGGGGGGAGGGGGAATAGTGAAAATATGGTAGGAAAATTTTCAAATTTCCTCCAGCAAATACACTAAATACAGAGAAAGGGAGGGGGGGGGGGGCAGTGGTCCCCTCAACCCCCCTCCCTTAAATCTTCTCCTGCATACTGTAATCAAACATGTAGATTACTAACTTGCCTCTTTATGGATGTCATATATATCACATTCCAGAAATGGTAAAGCTGGCTTGAAACATTTTGCAAGCAGGCAAAGCTAAAATATGAGATCAAAGCATATTATTAATGACACAAAGACACAAACTAGCTGTTTACTACTGTGTAAACTACATGCAGATAAGAACCTTGATCAAATCACTTGGAAAGCCATGTTATCAGTTTTTGCAATTTGTAAACAGGTAAACAAAAACGTTTTTTTGCCCTCCTTGTATGCTTGGTTGATTTACCTAAATCTAGAGGTCTATTCATAGGCTTGTAGCAAAATAACAAGCACATGACTGTTCAGCTGCAAAGAGCCTATTTTGTTGAGCTTTTGATTGTGCGCTCAGCTACTTTTGACTAACATTTATACAAGTCATACGGTACCTGTGCTAGATCAGCATGGATAGATGTCAGCTGTGATGGTGCTTGTTGTGCCTTTTGGATTGCGGTGCACATCATTTTAATGCCTCTCATTGGCTGAATGGACAAATATAAGTAGTGTACTTGATAAATACCTTTACCTCTTTAATGATTCAGTCAAATTGTAGTAAAATTAATTTTGATGAGCACTGCACAGTAAAAATCTATCAGCTTTTGACAAACCTGTTTCAGGTCAACAAGGCATTGCGTGATAAAATGGCACAGGTGAGCAACTGGAAAATAGAAAAAAAATATTCTACATTAAAATGATGCGCGACATGCCAAGAGATGTTTTAGGACTTCTGAGGGTAAACAAAACTAGATACATAATGAGGATAATACTGAAAGAGTACACCCTGTCCATGAGTGATGATCTAGCACCTGTGTGGGATCTGAACAAAAGTAACTCCTATCAATTACTGCTGTGTCAGAGAACCAACCTGCAAATTTGAATTCTAGGGTGCTATACGGTAAAATTAATGCTGCCCTCTGATTGCCCCTTTTTTTTGGGGGGGGGGGGGGGGGGGGGGTGGAAATACACTTAATCACAGACATGCTTGGCTTTCTATTGTCTTTGCCCAATAGCTCCAGCCTGTTGAGTTTTCATGTGCCACTATTCCACATTTATTTTTAGTGCTGTATTTATAAATTTACATTAAATTTTCTTGTTGGTCTTAGCTGTTTTCTTGGGATAATGAGGGGTTTGCAAGAGGACTGGAGTTTCCATGTGCCACTAATCCACATTTATTTTTAGTGCTGTTTTTATAAATTTACATTAAGTTTTCTTGTTGGTCTTAGCTGTTTTCTTGGGATAATGAGGGTTTTGCAAGAGGACTGGAGTATTTTGTGTTTGTAAAGTGTCAAATGTTTTGTAAGAGCTTAAACAAACTGGGATTTTTGTCAAGCATGGGTATGCAATTTGAAGTTACTTACATTTCTCTACATTATATTGTATCTGGTCCTTGGAACAAATATTGATAAACTGTTGAATTTGTGTAAACATGAGCTCAAAATCACCATAATTTGGTAACTGCTGCTTGACCAACCTGAGAAGACAATTGAATATAAGAAAGCATAATTTCTGTTTCCTGTAGGGTGTGACCTTGCATAAAATAATGAATAAACTGAAGCAGGGATGTCAACTCTCCCAGTTTTGCCTCAAGATTTTTCACTTCGCCTCGTGGGAACAATCAAGATGACTGTCATACATTTACTGTATTTCTCCCAGGAGAATTTCAGGAAATTTCACCATTTCAAGGAAGTCTCCAGATTTTTGAAGTCCTGAGGTTGATGTCCCTGCTGAAGGGAATTTCATTTGGAAATTGCTTAGCACTACAGGACCTCAAAAACATTCCAAAACATAACTTACTTACATGTATACTACAAAGATAATTTATACAAAAAAAATAAAACATCTACAGCAAACATTTAGTTCAGGAATAGCAACACCTGCATAAAAATTAAAACTTTTCACCAAGTCATGCAAGGCTATAAGGAAATGTTGAAACATGTGGTTTGAGCAAAGGAACTCTCCACGACTGTTTGTAGTGGTTGTATTTTACCATGGATAGATAAGCTTATCAGAATACCTTCCTTAGACCTTTTTATTCCTCTTACGTTAAGACTTATCTTATGTCGAATAAGTAGGATGAATATCTGAGTTTACAAGCATACTTTTGTATGGTACACAGCAATGTCAACCCTTGTATATGGCTAGTCTAGAACTCAAGAACATTTAACGAGGAAGGTTGGAAAACTATGACGGGTCGTCACTTACAACAATGCCATGAAAGCCATCGAGTGCTGCTCGGGATCTAGTGATGCTATCGCGGCGTCCAGTTGCCCTGCATACTTAGCTAGAAGTTCAGTTGATCTGTTCAAATAGTTGGCTAGTTCTACGTAGTTTTTGTCGGCACATAACGACCGCACAGCAGCCAGAAAGTCCTCCATTTTGGACGATCTGAAAGACTAGCACCCAGGCTTTTCTTGTTGGTCGGCAGATAAATACGCACAGGGAGACCGCGTGATGATGCGATTTGGAGAAAATGGCGGGAAAACACTAAGCGCGCGCGCCCCTATGACCAACAAGAAAAGACTGGAAAACAATCAACAAAAAAATTGCAAAAACGCGAACAAGTATTCATAGCTTAAACAACAACAGCGAAGGATTAAGTGAACAGGGGATAAAAAAACGCAAAAAGCAACAGACGGCCAAGACAAAAATACCAGTGATGCCTTTTAAAACGTTGAACTTTTTTGATAAATCCGATGTGAGACTAGTGATTTTGCAAAATACCGTGTACAAAATCAAAATCACCTGCAAGCAAAAGTCAGACAGGTAAGCTCGAACCCTAATAATCCATTTAAATTTAAAGTGTATTTTAGAATAGCTTTTTCTTCTTTCGTTTTCGTCTAGTCGTCTCCCATGAATGTGTAAAGCTGCTCGGAAAATTACACTTGTGTGCATACTTTTGCAAAGTTGAAAAGGAAAAGGAAAAGGAAAAGTATTAAGTTTATAAGCTTAAATGCTGGGAGATAAAAAGTAGCCTCTGCACGCAGGGAAATCCCGTTATAGCTAAACTAGAAAATATCGAACTCCATGTTTCGGATACATAAAATATTGTTTATGTATTGTCTTGCGAAGAAACATTTATTTGTGTCCTGGCTACAAAATTTCCGCGTGTTTCCGCGTATTTAGAATAGTGTAGAATTAACAGGGGCACGAAGAAAACATCCAGCTACAATGTTGCGCGCTACACAGTACGTGTCCTATGTAAGGTTCGTCTGAGTGTCACGCGGCTGTTGTTTTGCAGTAAAAATCTCCGAATGATATTTAAGGGAAGACGATGTCAACAGGAATTACAGGTCAGTCTTGATACTTTGTTATGTGTACGTGCATGATACATAATTTACACTGGGGCATAATTTGTACACTTGTAACCATCCGCGACGGGCGATTTTTTTATTTACGCCCATCTTGAAGTGGGCGTAAAAAATAAATTCGCCCGCGACGGTCGGAATTGTATTTTCAGCATGTTCTTGCATTCTGAAGCTCAGAAGTACTCCTTCTCTCCTCTGCCCCAGCACCTCTAATTGTCGTCATTTATGGAATCTTGGCAGTCATATATGTGTAATCATATTACCGTCAATAAATCCCCCAAAGTGACGTTGCCCCCCCCCCCCCACGCCCCACACATCTCATCATGCGCTATGTTTTCTAGGCGCTATGTTTTCTAGGGGTGAACTTGGACCATTTTTGGGAGCGAGCATGCCACCTGCCCTGTTGTTTTGACAGTATGTTTAGCACGGAGGTTGAGTCAGGCCTACGACCTTGTCATTTCTGTTTTTCCTACAGGATGTCATATGTGACGTGTTATGCACAGACGTGCTGGATATTATTCATACAGACCACTTCATCGTTAATCCTTGTATCCTTTTTATTCCTTAAAAAAAACATTTTAACTCGCATGAGGGGTAAGCAAAAGAAAGTCAAATTTTGAGGTAAAACCGTATACTTAACCATTATCCTGCGAGATTGCGCAGAATATCGTCTGATCATGATATTTAGCCGACAAGGGACGCAGTCCCGATGGCTAAATCAGACGATATTCTGCAAAAATCGAGCAGGATAATGGCTTTCTTATTCAGCACATCGATACCACAAAAATCCCAGAAATGATTTACTTTTGCGTATTAAATACAAGCTCAACACATCATATTTCCCTCACGCGACGGATATCGCAGGATATATGTCATATACAGAAGACAGTTATTGGTGTTCCAATGACCATATTTGGGCAGTGCATCGATGTGCTGAATAATAATGCTGATATCAGTATACCCATCCTCTTATGTTAGGGACCTTCCATCCCTCTCTCCTGGGGGATGCTATATACACTTCGGTTTGTTTTCTTTTACGTACAATCAGTTAAGAAACCGTGGGAGACATCAGACCGGATTCAGTTTCGTAGTCGTGGCACGCCCCTAACGATCAGTCGGTTTGTGTATGTATTCTACGTCGAGAGGAGACGCGGTCAAACCCTTCAGCAACCAACACGTGGTGGGTGCTAGCTAAAGTTTCTCGGAGCGTTAGCCATCCCGCATCGGGAGAGTTATCCCGCTTGCTTCAGTTTGTCAGTATCACACAATTCGAAGAAAAGTTTCATGAGAAGCCATTAATTTGCAGCCACTTTTGGAACGCGCGACTGGTCGCAATGTAGCATAAGTATAAAAACGTGAAGTCAGGCAGTACAGTTTTGATAGAAGCAGATGCGCTCGGGGCTGTGCTCGTAGGATGGGTTCTGCTTCATGCCAAAATATCCTCATAGCGTGAGGATGCACTATTTAAAAACCACATTTCTAATAGCCTGCGTAGCAAGCGCAAAACTTTTCCCTTTGCGCACTGCTATGCAACAGGGCCCGGTATTAACTTTTTTGAGAGGTGCCATGTTTAGTATCTACCAAAATCGGTGCATGGATATCCAACTCCACGCGCTCTGATTGACTCCTGAAACTCAGAATATCCGAGGATATTCACTGCTTTGCGTCGCGCGCGAGCTTCGATGTCAATCGCAAATGTCAATCGCAAATGAAGACCGGCTGAAGAAAAAAAATTTATTTCAGGCTTCCAAACTGGTATGTATGAAACCCTAATAATCGAACTCAACGGCCTAGTTTGAGAGTACTACGACACTACGAGTGTAAGTCCATAACCAGCCTACCTTATATGGTAGTTATCAGACTTCTAATTGATAAATGGATTGGCAACATTTCATAAATGTCGTTCTAACTTCTTTTGTAGCATTCCAAAGAACTACAGAACGGAGAAGCATACGATGTGTCCACCGCGACGCAATAACGGACGACCCTAAAAGTGTGCAAGATAGAATCGCTGCACATAGTCCGGATGGACCTCTGGTAAGGCCTGGCTACATGTCCTGGAATTACTGTTATTTCCATACTTATACTTTATGGTTAAGATTCTGTACTCTGTGTTTTAGGGCATAATAACCGGACAGCGCAAACGATTCGGTAAGTCGTTCACAAACTGCTTCAGTCATCTAATTATAAATGCCATTTATAGGCCGAACAAGGCTGGTCTGACCATAGTAGAGGGAGACTCTCTTTGTTCTACTAACTTCCATAGTCTCCAGCACAATATTTCTACCCAAAAGGTAAATCCCTCCATGTAAACTGCCAATTTGTTGTTGACTTATTGAAGAACAGCAGTTCCGCAAAAAACTAAGCAAACGCGCCGGAAAGTCACGATTCCCTTATTCTAACAAGACGTCTAGGAGGCGTTTAAGCGGGATGGGATCAGGGAAAGGTATTGTAGATCACCGAAAATTACTACGAACACAAGATTAGGAAAGAAAAGGAATAAAGCTGAATAAGTGCATAATGATAATGGGCAATTCCAGAAAATAAAGGTACCCTCCCCACGGGCGGCACTAGTTTCTGACCCCCCCCCCCCCCCATGCATCCATAATTTCCAAAATGGTTTACCCCCCATGCATATAGAATTCCGGGCAGGTTAAAGAAATCCAGCTTCGAAAACCCCCCCCTTGCAATCAGAATTCCGAGTTCTTAAACCCCCCCATCCCATCGGAATTTCCAAATGCCGCCCGTGGGGAGGGGGGGGGGTACCTTTATTTTCTGAATTGCCCAATGCCACTGGCCTCGTTGTATTTTCTGTTGCTCAATAATGTGTTATCGATGAAGAGAAGCACCATCATTTTCAGTTCTTTACTTGAATTGTCTTCTGGTGTAATCCAGATTCGACATTTGCAATAGAGGATTTTATCCGTGCTCGAAATTATATAAAAGGGTAGCGATTTTGCGTATTTCACTATATAAAAGGGGGTAGCGGGTAGCGCGGATTTTGCAAATTTTAAAAAGAGGTAGCGATTTTGCGAATTTCATTATAAAAAAGGGTGCGCAATCACCGTGCTCAAATTATATAAAAGGGTAGCGATTTTGCGTATTTCACTATATAAAAGGGGGTAGCGGGCAGCGCGGATTTTGCAAATTTAAAAAAGAGGTAGCTTTGCGAATTTCATTATAAAAAAGGTGCGCAATCACCCCCCCCCCCCCCCCCCCCCGCGACAAAAAGGTCCACATTTAAGGGTTTGAAAACACTGTTTTAGTGACTAAATGGGCCAAACAGAAGACTGCATTCACTTTGGCATACAGCCAGTTTCGTATATTTGCTTTTTCTAGTGAATTTTGACTTGCGGTTAGTAAATTCATACCACTACGTTGGTCCGCTTTTTCCAGATTAGCACCCCCCCCCCCCCCCCCACACACACACACACAAAAATCCCTGGCTACGGGCCTGTAGGCCTATCACAAACGGCGACAGAACTTTAGTAGCGAATTGCTTCGACACCGTGCCCCCTCTCCCTTTGTCCTGTCCCCTCCCCTGTAGCTACAGTGACAACTAAGCAGTGATAACTCGTAACTCCTATAGGGTTCCGTAAATATGCTATTCTACGTACTAAGAAACACTAGGACTAAACATGTTTCCAAGCTTATCTCGGTCCATTTTCACCTCCTGTGAAATATTACAACTGCCAATGTGTTGTTTGTCTATTACAATAGCAAATAGTTTATATAGCAATTAAACATGCACACAGTGCAGAAAGTATTGTAATTAGGTCGCACAATCAATAAAGCCGTGAAACGAGGTGAAACACTGGTATTGTACTGTGATATTTCCCTAGGGAGTATGGGAATACTAACCCCCTGAGGAAGGAAATTCACTATCGCAATATGACCGAACATGTATCAATATGTGGTTGCAAAATTAGCTTGAAAACAGAAGGGGGAAACATGGACATAAATTGTTGCCACTCACGATCTCGCCCGTAAATGAAGAAAATTTAGAACATAACTCCACTGATCAACAGCTCAAAAGAGCACACTCGCTAGTGGTGATTTGAAGCTATTTCAAAAGCCGTACGCGTATCGCGAAACTGTCATTCAGGCAGTTCCAAATCGACTACTGTATCTTGTTTCTTGAAGAACTCAGCTGACAGACCAGCGATCGCGAGTTATCATTAAATGGGAGTTGTTCTTTTATTCCCGCGCACTAGATACTTAATTTTATGGTACATCTTAATACGTTTCTGCTGGCCACATGAACTACAAGAATCCAGATCTCGAAAATGGATGCTTTTACCCCCAGACTCCCATATTTTTGGGGCGGGGGTGCTCGTCGTACCTTTTAGGGTTGAAAATCAGGCCTCTGGTACCTTTTAGGGATAAAATTCGAAACTTGCAATTTTTTTCCAGATAGGTACCTTTTCGACGTTGCAAATCAAGCAAATCACACTTGTTGGCAGCCTGAATTTCAGACGTATTTTCCCTCGTAAAAAATACGAGAAAATTACGAGGGAAAATACTTCTTGTTGGTACCTTTTAGGGGTCAACTTGCTCTGCAACAGCTATTGTGGACAAGTTGTTCTACGACAGCTACAACATATGATAGCCGGGTGTCGTAACTCCAGTTGCATCTGTCGCAGAGATAGAACACGGGGGATTCCTGGCATTACGAGTTGCAGCAGTTACAAGAGTCGCAGCGTGTTACAGAAGTCCCAAACGCCGCCGGTTTCCATACGTTGCAGCTGTCGCAGAACAACTTTGTGCACAATAGCTGTTGCAGAGCAAGTTTGTCCACAACATATGGAAACCAGGCTTAAGCTTCGTACGCAGCCCCCCACCCCCGTCCCCCCCAGGGGGGGGGGGGGGGGGGTACTCTCTTATTTTTGGAGCGGGGGTGCTCGTCGGGAAAACACAAGACGTGTTTTCCCTCGTAATTTTCTCTCGTATTTTTTACGAGGGAAAATACGTCTGAAATTCAGCCTACCAACAAGTGTGATTTGCTTGATTTGCTAGAACGGACTAACAGGTACCTATCTAGAAAAAATTGCAAGTTTTCGAATTTTGCCCCCTAAAAGGTACCAGAGGCCTGATTTTAAACCCTAAAAGGTACGACGAGCACCCCCGCCCCAAAAATATGGGAGTCCCCCCCCGGGACGCAGCCCACAAGCTGGAAGGGAGAAATTGAAACGATCTACGCGCAAGCGGCTACATGGAGGCTATAACTGTCCGAGGCTCTTAAGAAGACCGAATATCGTGATTTCTTTTCATAGTTGAAGAGTACGATCCTAAAAACAGACATGACGTAGAGAGCGAGCAGCTGTACGAGCAGTTACGTCTGCAGGAGCTGGCGCGGCCCAGTAATGCATGCGATGTGTACGGTGTCGGCACGAGCGCAGAAGGTAAACCGTCGTTTGAACATCAGATACAGCATTCAATACAGACTGTGTGAACGCAATTGACAGTATTATGTATTTTAATTTTACATAATACACGTTAAAACGTTTAATAATGTTGCTAACCGTGCCTGTAATTCAGTGATTATTGCTGCATGAGGCATGAATAAACCAATCTATCTATCATAGTCCCCGAGTTCGCTCGCCAAATCCATATAACGGACACAAAAATTAAAACGAAAACGTACCATGAAAGAATCATCTTTTCATCTCAAACCTGAAAAAATCCCAATAAATTTAAAATCGGAAATGTCCCAGGGGCGGATTCAGGAATTTCAGAAAGGGGCGGGGCGGGGGGGGGGGGGGTCTAGAACTGCTGTAGGGATCGAGGATCTATTTCGGCCGACTTCTCTAGACGTTCTCGTGGTGGTGAAAACAAGCGCGTGCAAATGGTTATGGTCACCGTGCCCGCGCGCACACTATCTAAGTAATCAGAACACAGAATTCTTTATTGTGCCCTCAAGCGGAAAATATTTTTACATGAAATTTTACCTAGATGTTTTTTTCTTAGCCGATGGCACCGGAAACACACAAAGAGGAATCTTCAGGTTAGTGTGCTTGTACTTGCGAGCTTTGGTCCAATAACAGGCCTCTAGTATTATGAGCAGAAATAGTGTAGAAAGAATGGATGTACGACGTCTAGGGAGCATAGCCCGCTGGGTGATGTTTGATCTGACGTGGCGGCTTTTGTTCTGTTTGCAGCTATATTCGCAAGTGGCTGAGTGGAAACTGAGAGAATCTCCAATCACTTCCAAGACTGCTAATTTATGTTTAAATGAGCAGACAAGAGAATATATCATTTTATTATAAAAACACCAATGTGAAGATATCACACTTGCCTTTGCTCAATGCTCGATTTTTAAGCTTAACTCAAATAAAATTCGAATTTGGTATTTCATTGATGTTTATATAATAAACAGAACATTACATGACCGCTTGGAGATACAAATTTTATCTTCTCGTGTTAAAAATGAATCTCACTCGTTCGCTGCGCTCACTCGTGAGATAAATTTTCAACACTCGAAGATAAAATCCGTATCTCCGCGCGGCCACGTAATATCCTCTATATACTTTACCCTCTTAGCCCCGCACTAATCAGTTTAATCTAGGGACGTCTTGCCAATTGAAAATCTTCTGAATGATGGGCCAGGAGATCATCTTTAGTCGATCAAGTCTTTATTTTACAATGGTTTACATAATGTACTTAAAATTTCTGATAAACTGTTGCTACAAAATTCTGATTAAGCTATATAAATAGAATTATCAAAACATTTAAAATCGATAAATGTCGCTCTTTATAGACAAACCACTATATTTATAACGTTTTTAAATCGCATGTAATATAATATTTACAATAAAATACTGGAAGCAAACCTGAAGATCTAGCAATGGCAGCCTCCTGCGTCCCTGTTACAACATCCCTACACTCGATATGACTATAGAGAACCTTATCTGAGCTCCCCATCTGAACTGTCGCCATGTGAGCCCTGAGACTCGCAAATGTTCCCTGCATCCTTCTCTCTATTTGAGATGAGCACTCCCCATTAACCTGGTCACTCCCCACCTCCCCACTGCAACTGGTCACTTTCTCCTCCCCATTACTCTCAGGATCACTGTGTTTCTTGTGTTCATTATCCATCTGGTCTTGTAACACATTAGGTATTGTTAGCTTAGCAGATTCACCACTGCAAGTCACCCGTCCGTTTGTTGCCCTAGCAACAGGGGGCATGTCTAAGCTGTCTTCTTGCTGGTTTTCTCTGTCTTCAAACTCCTGTTCAGCATCATGTGCAACATCCTCATCTTCCCAAGGAGGTGGGGCTTGGCCTTCACACCTCTTCAGTGCAAACTTGTAGACCATAAACCCACTCATTCCGACTGCTTGCCAGTATTTCTCCACAGTGTACAGTCCTGAAATTATGCAGAGGTGTGCAATGAATCATCTACAGGAACATTCTGGACATCCAGAATGTGTTCTACAGCAAGCTCAGTCAGGGTTAAAGGTACCACACACATGTTTTTTGCGTCTCAAGACACACACATCCATTATAAGAAACAATATGGCACAGAAGTAGAAAGAGAAGAAATCACGAGTTACCGTCATATCTGTAGCCTTCCTCAGGAGCGTAGGGGCTGTCTAGTTTGTAGCCACGTATTACTCGGACAGGTCGCTGGTTTTCCACATTCTTTGTCAATGCCATGTTACCTAAGCCAATTTACACAGTCAAAACAGTTACCAAGGCAAACAAAACATTTAGTACAGTATTTGGGAGGGTAAGGTTGAGAAAGAGGAACTGTGCTGTGCTCCTGTGGGCCTTGCTCTGAGTCAGCCATGCTTCAAAGAAACCAAACAAGGCAAAACGAAATGCAAAACAAGATGTTTTGTAACAAACCTCTGCTCAATGTCTGGTCTTTAGATTGAGGGGCTGTACGGAGATTCTGCAAAGTAGAATTGTTGCCAAAAAATGGTGTGATAAAATTTCCCATTTTCTTGCTCAATGCATTGTGTTTGCAACATAGAATTGGGATGTTCATCAATTGTACTGGTGTCCTCTGTATCTTGGCCCATGGTTGTATGTTAATGTACAGATATGGTACATACACATGCCAGGGTCAATGTTTTTTCCCTATACGGACTGACCTAAAGCCGGTAAATACAGGGGCGTAGCCAGGGGGGGTTCCAGGGGTTCCGGAACCCCCCTCTCCCGCAGCGGAACCCCCCCTCTCCCGCAGCGGAACCCCCCCTCGCCTCTGTTCTGGACCGACTTACTACTAAAATTGTAAATATTTAATAGACAACAAATAAAAGCTCCAATAAAATGTAGCAAATTTCTTCAAACGCTAGTTTTTTCCAGAGATCAATATTTTTGGCTGGGTTTCCTGTGGCGAGAACGCAAAAAACGTCCGATTTATGTGGAGTTTTAATTTTTTGAATTTTGGAACCCCCCCTCTCATAAGTGCTGGCTACGCCCCTGAAATAACTTATCTTTTTCCAACTCAAAAAGTTCATTTTTTCAATTAAACAAGCAACCGCAAGTGGTTACCGTAACCTAGGTCAGAGATAGGAAAATATTGCCTGTGCACATGCGCTCTAAGAACCAATCAGAATGCAGAATTTGTTACTGTGCCCTCAAGGAAAGAAATAAAATGAAATATTAAAAATATGTTTTCACAACAAGATTTTCATTTTAATTCACAGTTATACTCCCAGCACTACATATAAAAGTTATCAGTAAGGAATCCTACCTTAGGATTGGACTTGGTTCCTTTCAAGTCTCTTCCTCCTGTATTTATCAATTTTACATAGCATAGTCAATGACCAAAATGTATACATAATGTATCTCTACTATTAAATTAATTTACTGTGAGGCGGCAGGTACAAAACACAGGTCACGTCCCTCCTGCCCACGCCCATCAGCAGTTCAAGCACATCCCACAAGTGTCCATTGAGAGGAAAAGGCTGAATGCTATTTTCGATGGGCGTGGGCTGGAGAGGTGCAACCTGTGACCTGCCGACTGTGAGGAGCATTTCTGATTGGCTGAATTGTACCCACCCAAAGTCACACCATTTTGGCTCACACATGGCAACCAAGGAAGTCATCTTGCACTGTGTCAAGCCATCACAAGGTGTTAACTAGACATACCATCACAAGGTGGCAAGTTAACAAAAGACAAGAACGAAGAGGTCATTTACTTTCCAAGGGGGGTCTAGACCACCAACAGCTACAGTAGATTTGTAGAGAATATAAATCCCATGATTTATGGTATTAGGGTATTTATGGGTGTGGCATCATTGTGTAGGGTCTAAAAATCCTATGTTATCCTATGTTTACAGCTGTTACTATTAGCAGAGATGGTAAAGGAAAAGGACCATTTAACATGGATTAATTCATAACTTGACAATATCCATTATGGACAGGTTGAGTCAGCCCCTTAAGGGACCGGTCATTATTTATGTGCGGGGGTGGGGGGATTTTTTTTTGTTTTAGCGTTAAATAAAACACGTGACCCACCCCTTTAAGTTCATTAGTTCAATCTTAACCCACCCCCATATAACTTTATATTTGCAGTGACCCACCCCCAGCCTCCTTAAATATATACCTCTATATATCACGGAATGAAATCAGAATATCTTGTGGACCAGTGCCCCACTCTACGGCCACTTCTTGTTGTGCATTCTGGTGTTTCTCTAGTGGGATATTCTTCATGTCTGATTCACTGTCGCTTTCTTCACTTTCATACAGTACAAGGTCGTTATCACTGTCACTCTCATCGCTACCGCTGTCCTCACTAACACAGATAGTTGAAGGAAACGTAGATCCCTTTGCCATTTCATAGTAGTGCATTGTGATTCGCTTGATCTTGTCGATTTTCTTTCCTAATGCAAGCCTGGGCTGAACAAAAACTACACTGTGAAGCCTAAATGAGAAGTTGTCATGCTTAAAACTATTACTGTAGGTGGTATTGCTATTGTACACTGACATACAGTTGTGTTATATTATTGTTGTGTTTAATATTGTATTTTCAGCAGTGCATAAACTTATGAACTGTCAAATGCATTGTAGTGAGTGTGATTCTTTTGAAACACGCATTGACCCACCCCCAACCATCGTGAAATTCTCTTTTGACCCACCCCCTTTCTTTCAAAAAATCGACCTGACCCACCCCATGATTTCTCCCCCCCACCCCCGCACATAAATAATGACCGGTCCCTAAGAAGATCCCATAAATATTATTATGAGGTATAATCATTTATGTACATGTACCTTCTCCAGTATAAGTAAAACATGTTCCATAGTCCAGATCATCTTCATAGCCACCTGACAGGGCCAGAGAGTAGCAACCTTCATTTGCATTACCATGAATACCTGCTACTGTAGGTCTAAAAATGTACAAAAGAAGTAGAAATAGCTGCAGTAATTTGACCTTCTGGGCATGGGCCGTTCATGGATGCTTTTCCTTCAAGTGAAAACTCTTGTATTCAGCAGAGGCAAGTCTTGGAACCTCATTTTAGTGGACCTAACTTTGTTAATTTACAGAGAAAGTTTGAGGAGTAGTCTCTGGTGGTCATGATTCTGGATTTTTCACCTTGATCTTGGATGGATGGATACCCAGTGGCAGATCCAGAAATTTGTGAAGGAAGCCACCAACCAAAGGATGGGGCACCGTTATGAAACATATAGACACAAGAAAAAGCTAACATCTGAAGTGCTCATGCATTTCCTTTAAATTTACTCTTTGAAGAGAGGAGCACTTTAGTTCTGCTAAGTGATACCATTCTGCTCTCCAATACCTAAAAATGTTTATGCTTGAACTTTGGTTAAATGTTTATGTCTACGCACCTGTGAATACCATCAGCAGAACATTCTATTCTTGTGGCCCACCATCTCCCCACAGGAACATCTTAAACAACACAAACAAATTGAGTCCTTATAAGGCACAAGTCAGAGTACATCTGTACTTCTGTATGTCGGGATCATTGTGGCCTTTAGAGGTGGCAGGGGTATTCCTCCTTTTTGAGGTTTATTAAATACATGGACTAAAATAACAAAGTAAAGAAAAATAACCTGGGATGCTGCCAAACACATTTTCTCGATTTCTCACAACAGGTTTTCTTGGCTTTTCATCTTCTTCAATTTCAATGTCGTAACCTTCATATGTCTCTGGGTCCTAAAAACATACCAATTGATGTCATTAAATTCAAATCACCTTGAAACTGTTTGTGTGATCATGGTTCTAAAGCAATACAAAAATAATATAATACACTGATCCATGTATGATGACCCTGATCATATAATCTTGTCAAATTTTCTTGGATGTTTACTGTATTTTTTGTTCCAAAAGTTGGATCACAGGGACCCTTTGGAACCCCTTGCTAATGCCCCTGATATGTATTAGACTGAGTTGCAGGGAATTTGGCTATAAAGGGTGAACTCCAGCACCTTTCCCAGAAGTCTACCAGATCGTCTTCTTGTCATGTACCCAGTCCAATCACCAAGGTCTTGGAGTAAAGCATCATCTCTTGCAACTTTCTTAGGGCGTTGAGGGGACACACGTTTTCTCTTGATGCCTTGTTTGGGTTTTCTTGGGAGTGGCTTGGGAAGTATGCTCTATTTCAATTAAAACATACATGTAACTGCTGTTAGGTTTACAGCATGTTCTTCCCTTGAACACCAAGTCAAATTATAGTAAACTCAGGCCCGTAGCCAGGGATTTTTGTGTGTGTGTGTGTGTGTGTGGGGGTGCTAATCTAGACAAAGCGGACCAAACGTGGTATGAATTTATTAACCGCTAGTCAAAATTCACTAGAGAAAGCAAATATACAAAACTGGCTGTATGCCAAAGTGACTGCAGTCTTCTGTTTGCCCCATTTAGTTACTAAAACAGTGTTTTCAGACCCTTAAATGTGGACCTTTTTGTCACGTGGGGGTGCGCACCCCCAGAACCCCCCTGGCTACAGGCCTGGTAAACTTCACTGGGAGAGATGCAAATTTTGTATGACCTCAAGGTTCAAAACATGACCAAGCAGCAGAGAAACATCCCTACCCCAAATCAGAGGTGAAAAGGGTAAGACTGTTTGGCCACCTTTGTGAGGGGAGGGGGGATGCTCCCTTATATTTGCTGTAGCGGTATGTGCAGGATTTTCAACCTTGACAAGGGTATCCAAGGGAATCCAGGGCACATTCACTCCTCACTGAGTCCTTTGACCCCCAAAGAATAAATCGTTGGCTTGCATGCAGAGAAGGGAATTTGCATAATGATCAACAACACTGAAAATAGCTCCGCACTCCCCGTTTTATTTTTAAAAGGTTTATTGACCTGAAACGTTTGGCAAGAGCTGCTATAATAAGCAAGGCTGGTACCTAGAATCATGCACAACACAAATATTTTAATGCATAAACTCACTATCATCAAACTTACTTTCGTCAGGCCTAAACTCGCCAACACACGCTTGTTTTCCTCGATATTCCGCAGTCGCTGCTTTTCATACTCACTGATAGAATTCATTATCTCACTGACAAGGCGTACAAACACTTTTGACGATAATTCGCAGCTCTCTTTTCTGCAACCACGTTACTTCGCCAAGTCCTTGGCACTTCTGCTCCACGTGCGTCAGAATGCTCTCTTCTCATTGGCTACTCACTGCGACACGCTGCACACTTTCCACAATCACGGTCCGGCTGTGGTAGGCGCGGCCAGGAGCCTGTGCCGAGTGCTCCATTTTCATTTCTCTCCCGCCGCCATGTCTTTCGAAGTGTTCGTGTTCATTTTGGCGATTCTCATCAGCATTGCCTTGATATTTCTAGTCATTTGGAACGTAAGTACTCTCTCATTCCGAATTCACAACATTACACTTTATGTGGCTTGATTCTATAGCATTTTCTATTTCAGATTATTGCATTTGACGATTTGAAAACAGACTATAAAAATCCAGTCGATCTCTGCAACAGTCTAAACCCGG
Organism: Scolanthus callimorphus; assembly: GCA_033964015.1. Taxonomy (NCBI): domain Eukaryota; kingdom Metazoa; phylum Cnidaria; class Anthozoa; order Actiniaria; family Edwardsiidae; genus Scolanthus; species Scolanthus callimorphus. The sequence continues at coordinate 25,174,839 of CM066915.1, forward strand.
TGAGCTATCTAAAAGTACTGAATTTGAAAACACGGTTTTATGTAATAAAGCACAGTCAAGGCATGCACAAGGATAATTTGTGCAAAGGTTGCTGCAAGGATAAGTTTTCCTGTTTTTTTACAAGCCAATGAAACCAATAATTTAAGTTTGCAGGTGTATCCATCACCGGCTGTCATTTGTCAAGACAACAGCTTGTTCGCCATAAATATTTCACTGTGTCGTGTGCGTCTATACAAAGTGTTTTGCATTTACAGCAACCCTGTTATTATTTGAGTGTTTTACAATCAACGAAGGCATAAAATCTGTGAAATGCTCTATATTTTCAGATACTATTCCCAGTTAAAAGAAATACATTTACAGTTTTAGGTGTGGTACTGGCAGTGCAGCTTGATTTGAACTTGACATTATTAATTTCACTTTAAGTCTTAATTCATTATTCAAGAGTTCAAGTAAATCATCATTAGTAACGTTCAGTTAGGGAAGGGGCAAAACATATAAGTTTGGAAATTGCTATGTCTATCTAAAATATAATTTGCAACCTAATTTTTTCATGGTTGTACTCTGAAATGGTCACAAAAAACGTTTTTAGATTTCACCATAATTCCATGGAATATTTATAGGTATAGGTTGCAGATGAAAATAATGCAGGCCTGTCAGCAATTTTTCTGTGCAGAAGTAATCTGTGCAGTTTTGAATCACAACTCCATGATCCATTCAACCACTTCTTTGAGGAGATAAAAAGATGCTAGAAAAAAAAAACTTGAGCCAAAACCTGGTCAAAAACGTATTCGGCCAGGAAAGTCTAAAACATGGCTGGCATCCCTACAGAAACCTCTAAAAAGTCAACCCCTATCCTTCAAAAGTGATCCCTGGGAGTGGGGTGATGGATAAAGACAAATAATATTTGTAACTTGGGCAAAAGCTAGTCAGTTTTGACTAGTTGTACTACCATTTGTGTTCAACCCTGAAGCTTGATGATTTTTTCGTTTAGGTTTACATTTCAAACGTGTACATTTTATGAGAAGTAGTCATGTTTCTCACACTCTTATTGTCTGAAGAATAACAGTCAAAACAGCAGCCAATCAAAGAGCAAGACACATGACAACTTCTCAACAAAATGTGCACATTTGAAATGTAAACCTATGCAAAAAAAGTCTTCAAGCTTCAGGGTTGAATGCAAATGGTAGTAGGTAGCACTGACTGGTTTGTCTTTTGCAGCTTGTTCTTCCAGAGATTGGAGTCCATGCCTTCATAACCCTATTGTTCTTGGTTGGTGGTCAATGGAGTGCATTTGCATTCAATTTACCACTTATAGTATATAATATTCACAGGTGTGTATTACTAGCATGCTGTAGCTGGGAGGGGAAGGGGGGGCATGTTTCTGTCTTGCATGTTTTCTGTCTGTAAAACCCAACTTTGCAAAAAATCACCACTCAAACTTTCAGGGAGGGTATTTACACCCTTGGATCCCAGAATGAATGAGAAAGACACTTTCATATGAATGACAAAAATCCAGGATTTTCCTGGAGGTCTTTAGTTATTATCCCAGGAGTATATGGCAATTTACATTTTTCTACAGTATGATAACAGTCTGTCATAATTTGCAGCCCAAAATCAGATTCACGAAACTGACTCATTCAACCACATTTGAGTTGAAACATTTTTCCAGGATTTTCCTTAACATTCCAGAACTTTCCAGGAAGGACATGAAAATCCAGGATATTCAAGGATTTCTAGGACACATACCAACCCTGAAAAAATAAGCGTTTGTTGCCGCTGGTAATAATACGTGCAATTGTCATATATCATAGGTATGCTAACCGACCTATGATGAGTACAGCAGGCTTATATGACCCCACAGAGGTTATGAATGCTAGTGAGCTTTGGAGATGCAAAAGGAAGGATGGATCAAATTAGCATTCTATCTTATTAGCTTCTTCTATTATTTATACAGGTAAGTTGTAGTGACCTGTTAAAGGGTTCATATAATAGAAAGACATGAGCGAAGACTCTTTCGTGTAGATGCTAGTATAATCTCTGATAAATCATGCCATGTGCTATATGCTAATTACATTGTAATCAGTCTAATCATTACGTAATATCCGATTACTACATGCCTCCCTTTTCAGTTAATCACAAATATGTACATAATCTCAATCTTTTTGGAATAGGAAAATCAAATAATATTTACATTAATTACTAATGATTTGTAACTGTAACTTACGTAACACTAATAGTCTGTAGCATTATATACAGTATCTTTTGCTAAAACATTCTTTGATGTATACTGTCTCATTTATTTTCAAAGTCTTTAGGTTACAGTTAAATTACACATCAACAGGGTTATGAGTCACTATCAAGTGCACATGAACCCCATAATTATCCAGCATTGTATTTTAAATTTTAAGATGGAAGTTGAGTAATGATTGGAAAAATTCTTGGAATCAGGGGTACAGTATCTCTAAGGAGAGACTCTACTTGGTTGATTGCTTTCTATTCATCCTAGGATGATGTACGCTCTGCTTGTGTGATGACGACTGTGCCACACCTACCTGCTGGAGATCTCTCTTTAGACAGAGTAACAACAGGTCAGCTGATCAGTTTAGCAGCTGTGCTAGAGAAGCAAGAGGGACAGGGGGCATTATTTCACTTGATACCATTGTCAACAAGGTGTATGTGTATATGGAAAAACATTGCATACTTAGGATTCTTTCTTACACTCTTTCTGATAAAGAAAGTATAAAGAAAGTAATTTGTATGCACTACAGGAAAGAACATGGTTCTGCTTTGTGCATTTTAGTGTGGTAAGGTGGCACAATCATAGGAAAAACAGGATATTTAAGAAACATTTAATATCCAGTTACTGCTCATTCTTGCATTTTCAAACGCTTCTCTAGCCTGAATTTTCAGTAGTCTTTTCTCCCTACAATTCAGCTAGAGAAGAGGAAATATTATGACAGAAATTTCAGGCTAATACTTCTCTTAGATAGGGAGTTGGCTACTAGCTCTTGCAAGCTGTACCCTATCAGATTGATGCACCTAACTGAAAAACAATTGAAACACAAGAATATAATGAGATTACAAAAGAACAATGAGGTGCATCAAGCCAAGATCATGGGCGGGGGCCAAACAATATGTTTGGGGCTAAGGCTCCCCATTAATTTTATGGCTAACAACATATCAGCATTGTCTGAGTAAACGTTTCTGATATTTTTTGTAATGTGCTGTTCGCCCCCAATAATTTTTTTGCTTCTACCACCTATAAGGAACTTACAGGGAAGCTGCTTCACTTCTGCTTGTGTAAGAGTAGAGATTAAACGTTCCTAGTAGTCAAAACCCAATTAATATCCACAAAAAGCAGTCAGATCCCCAATCTAACCACAGTAAAACAGTGTAGACCTTATCTAGAGAAAAAGATCTTGTTTCATACAGTATCAGAAGCCAGTCCTTACAAGGTTAAATTTTATCCTTTTAGAGTGTGTTAATGTTAGAGTGTGTTAATGTACCATGCAGTTTGAAAAGGGTTGGTTACATGAGTTTCTAATTTGCTATGTTCAAGCATAAAATGCTCTTTAGTGAAAAAACATTTTTAGCAAAAATATTTAATTAAAGAAAACACAGTTACAGAACAGTTCATATTTCACCCAGATTTTCAAATGCTTCTGTTTCATCTTGAAGCTCTTGTATTTAATTAAAGGCCCATCACCAACCGGGAGCCTTTGCGCCCCGTTTTCTTTTGTTTTCAAATTGATCCATTGTTTTTCGGGTGCTCTGATTGGCTAAAAGACCGCAAAGGCTCTCGGTTGGTGATGGGCCTATCTACCTTCTTCATGTCAGTCTGTCCTTGCAGCGGATTTTATAAGGGCGTGGATTGATCACCATACTTGGATCGCCATCTCGGCAGGGAGGAAGGTCGCTTTCTAGGCTTTCGGGGGAAGCGCTGAACTCAAAGCGATGCAACAGCTTCGAAAAAAACAGAAACAATACTACTTTTGCCACGGCCTCCGCAGGACACTTTCGTCGTCCTGCTCCAAACGCCAAAGTGGATTTTGAATTCGCGGTACACTTGCCATCCTTGTCAATAAACCTCATGGGGTTGAAAGAATAAGGATCGTTCCACGAGGCTTCCTCGTGATTTGCGGCAAAGACGTTTAACAGTATCGTCGTCCCTTTTGGGATATGGTACCCTTTAATTGATGAGTCCTTAGTGGCTTTATAAGGAACATCTACTGTGGTGGATGGCGAGAAACGAATTGTCTCGAAGAAGGTAGCTTCGACTAGAGACAATTTGCTCTTGTCGCTGAGTTCCGGGGCTCTTCCCGGCCCACAATTTGATCTAGTTGTTGGTGTATCTTGGCCTGTATTTCAGGATAACTGACAAGGTACAAAATGGCCCATTGCAAGACTCCTGAAACGGAGTGTATGCCAAGAACAGCGTCTTGTACAAGAGCCATCACATCGGGCTTGGTGGAGAGTTTTCTTGTCTGCCTGTTTTGACTTGCTTCGTCTCTTTGCACCTGAATCAGCGTGTCCGTGAAATCCCTATGTTTCCCCTCAATGAAGGATGCTGTATGCTCTTGGTATTTCTTGTCGAAAAACGTATCTCTTGTTTCGCAAACTTCTCGCAGTTCTTTTGACTCCTTCAAGGGAAAGTGAATAAGCCAAGGGAACATGTTCAACAAATTCACTGTTATCAACGACTTAAAGACATTTTCGCCTACAAACAATGCCTCATTCATTGATTTGTCTTTGTCTTCGTATCATCGTTCTCCAAAAGCGAATACCAGTAATATGTTGGCCAATGCAGTTTCGATATCGTTTTTAGGGTTGAAACTCGTTTCTTTGTTCGAGAATTTCTGGATCAATTGCTCGACTTCAAAGTTGATCTGTTCATGTAAATTCGTCTCGGTAAACCTTCTAAATGCCGATTGGAGGAGCCCTCGCTTGTAGATAAGGCGCGGACCAAAGTCTTGGAAGGCTATGTCTCTTGAACCCCAAGTCAAGTAGTCTTGTACGAAAGTCTTTGGCCTTCCGGCAAAATCGTCTTTTTTCTTTATCAACGCCTCTCTCTGCACATCTAAGGAATTCAACACCACTGCACGCTCTCTACCCAAGTATACTGTGAAGATATCACCACACGTCTTGCCAAGCTTCATAAATGAAAGATGGGTGGAATTCATGTCGATATCCAGAAGGTTGCCAATGAAGGGTAAGGGGCGTGGTCCAGGGGGGAGGTTGGCGGGCTCACGATAGCGGCCAGCGATGTACACCAAGAGGATAGTAGTAAGAATGACAATCAGTAGCCCCTCTACAAGCATGATGATCTGCATGATAGGAACATAGATTAGATATGAAGCAATAGGAAATTTTCATTATGACGTATTTTACTACAACTACTATTGTTTCCATTAGCGGTTTATCTGCATAAGAAAAGAAAACTGAAAAGGATTCTGGTAGTCGTAGTCAAATGACGCAATAGTGCAAATGTCCTATTATTGGATGAGGAATTGATATGATGCCAAATGACTTTATTCAAATGGCTTTGTTCAAATTCAAATGCAGACACGGACCAGGGGTTTGGGAACGAACCGACTTTGAACTTGACATGTCTAAATGCAATATCTACTACAGTTCACGCGACATTCTTTGCTCTCGACCAATCAGATTTGCGATAGTGAGTTCAATGTATAATAAGAACAGTTGCTGGTATTCTTGAATAACATGGCCGCACCAATATTTAACAATTCTTCCTCGAGCACACTAACAATCGATGTCGTAAGGGACACATTTATCTAGCAGACGGGACAAATCTACAGTTCCAGAGCAGTGGCGGATCTAGGGGTGGTGCGTTGGGTACGGACGCACCCCCTGTTTTGAGCAAAAAAAAGAAAAGAAAGAAAGCAAACTAATGTAAAAAAAAAAAACAATAAATAAATAAATACAGTTAAAACGATGCACCACGTTATATGTTATCGATATCTAAAACAGTTTTCAGACGTTTTCGAAGTAGCAATAGAATACCTTATGCTTGGAAATTAAGCAAGCTTTGTGAAACTTTAAATACACCCCCCTTTTCTGAAACCTGTATCTGTCACTGGAGGCCACTATCATCTTCGGTTCGTTGAAGTGGCCTCTGCACACATGTCACAATCTCGTCCAGAGGATCGTGGACGTACTTGACTGGTTTAGCTGGTTTTACAAGAATCGCGCCAGTGTTTTTGCTTCAAAACAGCGTGCGTTTTCACACAACATTCGCTGCAGTTTCATTAGAAAGTACAACGATTTTCAGCGAATTCTCAAAGGTAAATATTAGAAGAGTATCAGAGTTGCGCTAAGGACTCTTTCAATTGAGTAATCTAATTAAGGCGCCACAAAAAAGACATTTTGCGTTTAGAGCAGATTATAATTAATGGTTTTCTTGCTCAAGCATAAACTTGATCAACCAGTTTCTCCAAGCTCTCGCTATTTTCTCACTGCGCGAACGAGAAATGACATTTGTGTGCAGACAGAGGCTTCTTTTGCTAAGTTGAGAAACACAAGAAAACACAAACGTACAAGCAAATGCAGGGAGATAAGAAGTAGCCGGGGAAGCTCTATTCACTATTGCAAACAATAGAGGATAGAATAGGATAGAACTTGAAACGAGCCGAAACCCCCCCGGAGAACCGCGCGCTTCTCAAAATCCAAGATGGCGCTCGATCAGCGAACGCATCGGGTTTTCCGCGCCATTTAGAATACTTGAGGATGCCTTCCAAATCGACAGATAACAATAGCAAAAGGACTTGTACAAACGTCGATCATAATTCTAGTCGCACCAATTTATTCTGCTGTTTTTCTGTTATTTGATATACAAAAATTTATTTAATTTCGAAAGACATGACGTTACAAGTAACCGGAGTGAAATCTTGCACTAGAATGAAATTTCTCAGTGTGTTAAGGCCTGACTTGAAAGGAGGTGGGGCTTATACGCGGATTCTTAAGGCAAAAAGCAGTTTTTGCAAATAACTACATTAGCAAAATAGCTACCGAGATGGAACTTGGTATGAGTAACACGCCCCCCGACCTTAACTGTTCCATGCATTAAGTTGCTATGGAGACACAATTTTAGAGTATCTGTAAGTACCGTTTAAAATTTACTTTCAATCAAAAACAGGGAAAACTTACTGCCAATTTTCCTACTTTTGGACCCTAAATTCGTAATCTTCATGGACTTCTGCAGTTGATAGCGTTTTTTAATCGTGTCCAGGGTTACGTGATCGTGAGAACTGTTGCCCTAGCAACCAAGTTTCTCTCCTATCTCCACTATCTCCATTTTCAAGGTGGTCTGCCTTAAAAGACGCTATATTGAAGGAATCAATGCAGTAAAGGAAAATTCCATCGTATTCATGGTATGTTTCAGAATAGGATGAGGTTTTCTGTTCCCCATTTTAAGTTATGTCTCAAAAAGGAAAAATTATGGTGCACGTCCCTTTAATTTGGTTGTCATGGAAACATCAACTGTCACAATTTTGCTAGTACTACAATTAAATTGATGCAAATTTCATTGCTGTAGCTATTTTCGTATTCGAGATATTAGCAAAATTCATTTCTGCCCGCGTATAAGCCCCAAGTCAGGCCTTAACACACCTGAGTTCGATCTCCTTGTAACTGCCTGGAGCAGAGGTAAATAGGCCTACACCTACTTTTTGGGGGTTTCAGTCATTGTAGTATTCTCCTAATGGATGAGTAATTTATTTTGACTAATTACACTTATAATGTTGGAAGAAGGCATTATTCTTATTCTTATTATTATTATTATTTCTTCATTTCAAATTCTGTGGTTGAGCATTTGACCAGTGTCTAAAAGGTCATGGGTTCAATTCCCATTTTTTTTTCTGTGTTATGCTTATTTATTGCAAGTTTAACTTCTCTGCTTCATCTAGTATTAGGACGTCTGTGATACTATCATCATTATTCATGGAGGAATGAAATGTATTAAAGAATTCCCATTGACCACCATGTTTTGATTTTGGTATCACATGGAAATGCTAGCAGCAAGCATGGCCAAATATATTCTTTGATTCTAATAAACAAATGATCTAACTTATTCCTGTACAATCACTTCAACAGAGGGTGTTGATGGGTCCATACATATGCTTTAAATTCCCTCCATATTGGGTATACAACATATTGTATGTAATTTCTAGAATTACACATTGTTTGCCATAGGATATTGCGCTGTCCCATACCTTTTGCCGTCTTTGCTGAGAGCAACAGTGTGCATGCCACCACACTCCACCTGGACTATTGGTATTCCATCCAGGCCATTGGCCAAGGCAGGCCTCTTTCTCTCTAGGATGTCTGGCCCAAATCCCAGCTGGCCCACATCCCCTTGGCCCAGGACTAGCACATGGCCGCTTGCTTTGGTAATGGTTGTCTGGACCTCTACAAATATCATGACAAACATTAATGGACTTGTTCTGGATTGTGACCGTTATCCCATAGAGTACTGTTTTCAGATCTAAATTAATTTTTGACGCACTGTTTGTTTCCCACCTGATCTCGAACTGATGCCAAAAATACCAGGCTTGATGACATTCATAGAAAAGGTGTTCTAGGGTGTGTCACCGTTCGCAGTATGGGCATGTGTTGCTCTCTGAAACCTTCATTTTAAACAATAAATCATTTGTAGCTAATATGTTATGTGCTACTTTAAATTGAAACATTCTTAGTTTTGGTTCCTTGGTTACGCTGAAGGGTAAGGAATACACTTGTTTTAGCTCATGCTCTTCCACGCCATTTGTTCTTACTTTATGTTTTGCGGTTGGCTCACAAAAATGCACGCTGACCAAAGTTTCTGAACCCCTTTGGTCGTGAATTCGTGGAAATCAGAAAACCAGGACGGTATATCTACATTGCGCTCCTTCCTGTCTGTGCCTTGATTTTTTATTGAATTGATAAACCCAATATATTTAAAAAAATCACATTTGATATGGAATTTTGCGTGAAATGTTTGGAAGTCTAGAAAAATATTTGGTTCAGCGAATAAGTGGGATACTGTTATTACACCCTTATGGAACCAGTCAGCATTATCTACAAAGTTTTACCTGAGATTTTATATCCCTATTGTTCCAAATGACAGTTGATTTTGGTTGTCTTTTTGTAGGAAATTTTCTAGACCATTCTTGTATCACGTCTTGCCAGTATTTGAGTAGGTTTTTATAAAAGAGCGACAGACTGTCTAAATCTAAGGATTTGAATTCAAATGAGCATTTTAGGCCATACTTGGCCAGGTTACTGAACGGAATTAACTTCCAAGATGCAAATTCTGGCACTGCTAACCTTCTGACCCAGCATATTTTAATCACTTTCTCCATATCCTCAAAATTTACCATGTCTAAACCGCCATTTTCTTTTGATCCGATTATGTTTTTTTAGGTGGTTTGCCTTTCCAAATAAAATCTTATCGACCATTTTCGCAAAACCTTCAGGGATTGGAAACATTAATGGACTGACAGGCATTTTATCAGGGCATTTGACAGTAAACAGGGGAATTATTCTAGAAAATTACAAATTGTGCTGCAAAAATAACACTAATTACTACCATTTGCAATATTTCATGAAGGGTGATGCTACAACTAGGTTTTAGCAGACGTTTGTCAATCAAACTCTTTGTTTGGTCCATGGAACTTGTTAATAAGGATCATACTACCATCTGCATCCATCTATGAAGCGTGACGATTTTTTTGCATTGGTTTATGTTTCAAACATACACACTGTCGAAAAGTAGACATGTTTCTTGCTTACTGATTGGCTGCATTTTTGTCTGTTATTTTCCAGCCAATCAGAGTGAGAAAGAGGACTACTTTTTGATAAAACATAAAGTAAGCAACACAAAAAAAATCATCACACTTCATAGATTGATGCAAATGGTAGCATTTCATACTATATACTAATTACGATTTTGAGACGGCAATTCCACAAAATATTGACGGCTAGTTGGGAGAAAATATGTTCACGTATTGGGTGGAGTCGCGCAGCGACGGAGCCCAATACGTGAAAATATTTTCTTCCAACGCCATCAATATTTTGTGGAATTGCCGTCTCAAAATCGTAATTAATATTGTATCGCGATTCTTGAAGATTTTCTGGAGGAAATGGCAAGAAATAGTGCTATTTATTGTCGATTGAAATTTCAATTCTCATTACATTTACGCACGATCTCACGCAATCACATGGGCTTTTCGCACGAGCTCGAGCATTTACTGTTTACATTTTTCCATCTTTTTCGGCGAAAAAAATCTCTTTCTGCCATAAGATATTGCTAGAAATATAGCTAAACGTTATTTCTAACTATTGACAATGAAATGAAACATAAATTCGTGCGAAAAAAGTTGAATTTTGCTAGCTCTTTTTGAGCCGTCAATACCACAAAATATTGACGGCTCACAACAACACAGAGTGGCAGGGTGAATCGCGATACCAAAGAATTATTGGGAAATTAGGAAATAGACAAAATTGCCCCTACCCTCCCCCCTTTGGTGGAAATGATGGCACCCCTCCCGAAAACTGATTTATTTCACCTAAGGATTTGGTCCAAATTTGGCGCCTTCACGCACAAGTGCACGATTTTACCTTTTGAGCAAGACTTGTTTAAGTTTTCATTCTTTGTTATGGAAGGATATGAAGGGAAATCTTCGTTGACTGCGAATCTAGCAGCGGGAAATGCCAGCGATGAAAATGAACTAGAAGTCTACAAGAACACATGCGATACGGACAGTTTTCCGGATCAAATTCCTGTCAATCTTGGTTGTTTAGCTGTTACAAGAAAGTTTACACAAGAGAAGACTTCAGGTATGTCTTCTGTGGAAGTTTACCTAGCTATGTTCACCTTTCTGGACAATATTCCTCCCGTTTTTGGTGACCGAAAACTGCACAAGCAACTAAGCTTTCAAAAGCAATTCAAACTGAAAGAAACCAACCAATAAATTAATTAATACAGCCTCTCTTATGTTATTTTACCTTGGAATCTGAAATAAAGTTTATGATTGTCAAAACAGAATTCCACCTGCTTCTTGCATAAATAAATTTGTTGTGTCAAGTATATTTATGTCAAGTTTAGTTAACTTAGGTTTCGTAAACTTTGCTCGCTTGTCTCGCACGCGTTCAGTGCATTTATGGCCGCTGCAAATAAGGTCTTCTCTGAGAATTTTTGCATCCATATTATTAACTAGAAGTAATCGAAGATTAGTAAGTGCGCTTGTGGTTAAATCTTTTTCCGCTAACCTGATTTATTATTCAGCACATCGATGCACTGCCCAAATATGGTCATTGGAACGCCAATAGCTGTCTTCTGTACATGACAGCTATCCTGCAAAATCCGTCTCTGAGGGAAATATGATGTTTTGAGCTCGTAAATAATACACAAAAGTCATGTTTTTCGGGGGGGTTTTGTGCTATCGATGTGCTGAATAATAAAACCATTATCCTGCTCGATTTTGCAGAATATCGTCTGATTTTAGCCAACTCGGGACTTCGTCCCTCGTCGGCTAAGTATCAGACGATATTCTGCGCAATCTCGCAGGATAATGGTTAACTATACAGCAAGCAACTTGCATATATACACTGTAAGGTTCTTATGAAACAGCTATCAAATTTCAGCCTGCAATGCGGGTGTTTACCTGTTTACTGTATCAATCTACAGAAACATTGATTACCTCTATGTCCAATATTCTTGAGTTGTTAGAGTAAATTCAGTAAATTCTATAGTCCTATAGCAAGAACCTTGTTTCTATTCTGAAATGTTCGTCAGAACTCTTCAGACTTCAGATACTTGTCCAGAAATCAAATCGCTGTAATGAGACATAGTCAACCATTCGTATTATTTACGTTCAAAGTTGAACAGATTCCAGTAATCTGTGCTGAAGCAGTCGGTGTCTAGTTTTCGTAGGCAATACATTGGTCAAGTATCACACTGTAGACTGAGAGAAGTTTCGATCAACGATTCTGAAAGCAGTCCGATGTTGACAGAACACACGTACGGTGGCGTGTGACACGTGGGTTGTACAGTTCTGTCTCACGTAAATTTCATCGTTTGTTAATACTAGAAAATACAGCACTAAACAGCTCCCTGACGTCCAGATAAGTAGCTTCGTCCATTTTTTTCTTTCTGTATATTGTTTACAAATCAACAGATCCAAAGCAAGTGGGCGAGTCTGGGCAAAGCATAATTAGGCCAATCAGAAAAGACCAGAACGCAGGGCAAAGAAAATAGATTTCCTTTCGCTTTATTCAGCGAAAAATGGAAAGATTTTTTAGCATTTTTCTTGTTTTACTGTGCGACTACGTCAACCGGGCCATTTTGTAAGAAGTTAGCCAATCAGAAAGCGAGTACAGAACAAAGGATCTAGACTTTCTTGAGACCTGAGATACCGAAATATCGCTTTTCTCGTAAAAATTGTGGAAATTATGGGCAGAAATAACTTCAAAACACTTAATTACTCATCGTCAGATGTATTGCAGGTATTAAATTTGCTTAAAATTGTTTGAAGCTCTAAATAACAAACTTTTACGGGATGGCCCGGTTGACGTAGTCGCACAGTAAACTGTAAAGTTGAGCTCCCTGTGGTTTTTGAAAGGGTGATCTATGATCAACTCTATAATAACCTATTGACTAAATTTCAATCTGGTTTTCGGTCTTTACATTCCTCATCAACACCCTTACTCTTTGCCACTAATACTAATATGGATAATGGGTTAATAAATGGGGTGTTATTTCTTGACTTAAAAAAGGCTTTTGATTTAGTTGACCATAGCATACTTTTAAAGAAACTGCAGTTGGTGGGGGGGGGGGGGGGGGGGGGGGGACTCCCAATATTTTAGACGGGGGTGCTCGTCGGGAAAATTGATTTTGACCCTAAGGGATAGCAAAATGGGTGTGGCAAACAGCAAATTACCCCTAAAAGAAAGCAAATTTGGCGTGGTGACCGCCGAATTTACCTCTAAAAGATAGCAAATTTGGCAGGTCAAAACAAATAAAAGCGAATTTTAGGTCTTTTAGGGTTTTCAACCAAGTTTACTTTGTAAATATCGGTTCTGGTGTCAGTACCAATATATTTCTGGGCAGGATTGGTCTGAGACTCCCCTAAGGGATAGGGCTGATTTTAAACACCCCTAACAGATAGCACGCCTGTCAATTTTATACCCTAAGGGATAGGACGAGCACCCCCATCTGAAAATGTGGGGAGTCCCCCCCCCCCCGGGTGTCACAGTCGCAGGTAGAGATAATCGAGAATCTAATGAATGAGGATCTTGAGGAAATAAGAAAGTGGCTTGTCACAAATAAGTTGTCGTTAAATGTTACTAAAACAGAATATATGCTGATTGGTTCCCTCAGTAGACTTAAGCAAATTTCTAGAATCCTGACATCAAAATAGGCGATGTAAGTTTGAAAAATAAACTTAACATAGGACCATAAACGATAAACTTCACTGTGTAGCCAGCCTGTCCCTGCAGCAGATTTGGAAGGGATATGGTTTGGTAGAAATACTTGGCTCGCCTTCCAGCAGACTGGGAAGACTGGAGCCAGGGGAGAGACTGAACTCAAATCGATGCAGCAGCCTTGACAGAAACAGAAACACCATCACTCTTGAGAAGGCTTCTCCAGGGCAGTTTCTTCGCCCGGCACCAAAAGCCAAAATAGGTTGCGAGGTCGCTCTACACTTGCCATCCCTGTCAATGAACCTCATGGGGTTGAAGGAATAAGGATCTTTCCACGTGCCTTCCTCGTGATTTGCAGCGAAGATGTTTAACAGTATCGTCGTTCCTTTTGGTATGTGGTACCCTTTGATTGACGAATCCTTAGTGGCTTTGCGGGGGACTTCTATCGTGTTAATAGGAGAGAAACGAATGACCTCTAGGAAGGTTGCTTCGATCAGTGATAGCATGTTTTTTGTCGTCGACCACTGGGACTCTCCCACGTCCTACAACTTCGTCTAGTTGCTTGTGGATCTTCGCTTGTACTTCAGGATAACGAATAAGATAAACCACGGTCCATTCCAGGACCGCCGAGAGTGTCCCTATACCAATAAGGACATCTTGTAAAAGAGCCACTATATTAGACTCAGTTGAGAACTTTCTTGTTTTGCTGTCTTGGCGTTCTTCGTCTCGTTGTGCTTGAATCAGCACGTCTGTAAAATTCCTCTGACGTCCCTCGATGAAGGACGCCATGTGCTCTTTGTATTTTCTAAAGAAAAACTTATCCCTCGCTTTGCAAACATCTTTCAGATCTTTTGACTCCTTCAGTGGAATGCGAATAAGCCAAGGGAACGCGTTCAACAAAGTTGCCGAGACCATAACCTAAATATCGTGTCATTTATGTAGAAAACCTCCTTCAATGATTCGCCGTCTGTATCTTCACATCGTTCTCCAAAAAGCAGAAGCAAAATAATGTTGGCAACTGCAATTTCGAAATCTGTCTTCGGGTTGAAACCCTTTTCTTTTTTGTTTCCAATTTTCTGGATCAATTCATCTACTTCAAAGATTACACTTTCTTGAAGTTTCGTTACTGAAAAGTTTCTTAATGCGGAGTGGAGCAGCTTTCGCTTGTAGAAGAGGAGGGGATCAAAATCTTGGAAAGTTATGTCCCTTGAACCGCATGACGTGCTGTGTTGTACGAAAGTCTTTGGCCTTCCTGAAAAATCGTTCCTTTCATCAGCGCCTCTCTATGCGCAGCCAAGTTGTTCAATACCACGGTGCGCTCTCGGCCCAAGTAGACGGTAAAGACATCACCATACTTCTTGCCAAGTTTCATAAATGAAACATAGGGCGAATTCATGTCGATATCCAGAAGGTTGCCAAGGATGGGCAAGGGACGTGGTCCTGGGGGAAGGTTGGCGGGCTCACGATAGCGTCCAGCGATGTACACCAAGAGGATAGTGATGATGACAATCAGTAGTCCCTCTAGAAGCATGACGATCTACCTGATGGAAACAGATTAGATGAATAAGAATTGCTGGTTTCTTGAATACCGCGAGGATATTTACAGGGCGAGAAGCCCAAGTATGGCCACTCGATAATTAATTCGCATACTTTCGCCCGCGTTAGCCAATCACAGGCGGTTTTTTTTTTACAAGTGAGCCGGGCTTAAACCACAAAACTGCTCGAGTCACGATGAGTGTTCAAGTCATGAAATACAGCGGAACTTCCTAGGCTTTCTATTTGCTCTGAGCGGCTAAAAGTTATCTAAGCTGATGTCCGTTTTCTGGCGGGTCAAGCACGAAAAGCCGTCGACTGAGTTTGTCTCTCCGCTAGTCGGAGGTCAAATCATTCGCCCGCATTTCCCATTTATACTCGGCACTAAACCTGCAGGCATCGATACATGTAATAATTTATATAATTTAGAAATGAGCTTAGAATCTTACAAATTATAATGTTCAAATAGCAATTTACTTTCCAGATCCTGGGATGATAAATAAACTCACATTGCGATCTAAACTTGCAAGAACCCGCCTACTGAGTTGTCTATCAGATGTCAAACTATTCGCGAACAAGAAACTATTCTCTTTCGGAAAATGGTCGATATGTTTTTCGAAAAGGAAATTTCTCAATTCATTTCTAAATTATATAAATTGTTATCGATGCAGGTTTAGTGCCAAGAATAAATGGAAAATGCGGGCGAATAATTTGACCTCCGACTAGCGGAGAGACAAACTCAGTCGACGGCTTTTCTCGCGCGCTTTGATTTCCGACTACACCTGTTTACTTTGTCTTTCTAGTACTTGACCCGCAAGAAAACGGACATTTTATATTTGATTTCAGCTTGGATAACTTTTATCCGTTCAGAGCAAATACAGCAAATAGAAAACCAAGGAAGTTTCGCTGTATTTCATGACTTAAACACTTATCGTGACTCGAGCAGTTTTGCGGTTTGACCCCGGCTCACTTGTAATAACCCCCGCCTGTGATTGGCTAACGCGAAAGTATGCGAATTAATTACCGGGTGGCCATACTTGGGCTTCTCGCGCTGTAACAACAATTCCTCGAACACAAATGGACTGGCCGAATGCATGGGACACTTACCATCGATGTCGTCGTCAGGGATGCATCATTACGTTATTTAGCATAGTGTATGATTTTTTTTTTTTTGGGGGGGGGGGGGGGGGGGAGTGCGACAAACAACAAACAACGGCTCTGGGAACGAGATTGTCCCTGAATTTTCGACTGAATGGAATATCTAAGCAACCAGTAGCTTCTGTAATACCTGACTGTTTGTGGTTGTTAAATGTTAGCTGCTATCGAAGGAAACTGCAGTACTATAAACGCGATTGTGTTGTTGTGAGCTGCCAATATTTTGCGGTATTGACGGCTCGAAAAGAGCTAGCAAAATTCAACTATTTTCGCACGAATTCTGTGTTTCATTTCATTGTCAATAGTTAGAAATAACGCTTAGCTATATTTCTAGCAATATCTAATGTCAGAAAGATATTTTTTCGCCGAAAAAGATTGAAAAATGTGAACAGAAGTGCGAAAAGCCAGAGCGCGCGCTTGTAAGGAGAATTGATATTTCAATCGACGAAAATAAGCAATATTTCTTGCGATATCCTCTAGAAAGAAGAATCGCGATACAAAACAAAGTACGATTTTGAGACGGCAATAACACAAAATATTGACGGCGTTGGAAGAAACTATTTTCACGTATTGGGCTCCGTCGCTGCGCGACTCCGCCGAAATACAGAAAATACTTTTTCTCAACTAGCCGTCAATATTTTGTGGTATTGCCGCCTCAAAATCGTATTTAGTTTGTGACAATAGTCAATCAGGCCAGAATATTTGAGGGTAAATCAGTAATGTAACGAAATTCAACCGATTAGTTTAGAGGGGCTTACCTCGAAAGCAACTTCTCAAGAACTCAGTAAAAACATCAGTCGTGCTTGCACGCTACTTGCTCTAGTGGTCGCACCTTTTAGTTCAAATATCAAGTTTAAGATTATTAATAGACACTCAGTCACGTCTCACGTAAGGGACCGGTCATTATTTATGTCGGAGAGGGAGGTGGAGGAGAAAATACCTGTGATCCAAAAAAATTCAAGAACCCCACCTGATAACATTGATTGTTTTCGGGAGCCCCCTCTGATAGACTGAAACATTTCAGGACCCCCCTTCCCCTCCATCCATGTCAGTCAAAATGATTCAAACAGGTCCTGAAGGGGGTCCAAATCCCATTTCTCAGTGTAAAAGTTTCGCAAGATCCCAGTCCTGAAGTTTTCCCATTCAAAGTTTTCAAAATCCCAGCGTTAAAAAGTGACTTTTAGACATGTGTACAGAGTGTTTGTATTGCAGTCGTAGGGCAAAATTTCAAAAGCAGTTCACAAATTTTTAAAGCCACTCTTTACAGACATTGATATTTCATTGTTGGTTCAGTTAAAAGCAAATTGACCCATTTCTAGTTCTATTGGCCAAATCCCAGTGACTCCAATCCCATTTCCAAGCCTAACATAAGGTCTCCCACAATGGCTATCATGGCAAGTCACTAAAACCTGCCCCTCTTTTCTGAAGGCAGTATCTGGGTCTCTTACAATGATCAGGAGTGTTAAGATTGAGTAGATGGCGAGCGCGTAGCGCGATATTACGGCGTTTCGGTTGAGCGTGGACAGGGCAGGCAATAGTTTTGTTGATAAGATTTGTGGTTTAGTTTTAACGTTTTTAAACGTTTAAAAATTAATGGTTTTGGTGTCTTGAAAGCATGCTGCCAAGGCGGGTTATGATGTTGTCAAGGATTTTGACATTATTTAATCATGCTCTCTCCTTGACAACATAACTTTGAGACAAAGAAAAACCGTCGAGGAAACATTCAAACTAAACTACAAAAACTTATCAACAAAACTAGCCTGGTCCCAGGTAGGTCCCTGGCGTTCCTTGAATGCAGTGAGAAGGTAAACCGCTGGATGTGCGCGGGCGCTTATGCTTGGGTTCCCTGTGACGTCACAACCTAACCACAGGAAGCCCGCCCAGAACGCCAGCGTCTAGGCTAGGCTGCGACGAAGCTATAGCCTGTCCACGCTCAACCGAAACGCGCAGTATTTCTGCAGCAAATTGCAAAATAAGTTTTATTTGAATTTGAATTTAACTATTGCACCCAGCTCGACTAAATCTGCCTGAAATCTGTTCTTCCTCTGTCCGAGACTTAAAATCGTTCATTTATACATATAGTGTTGTTTTGACAGAGAAGGATCAAGTTCGTTTGTCATCTTCGTGCTATGGTTTCAATGATCTTCGAAATGAACTCTAGTGTCGCTCACAGCTTATTGATAATAAGGCGTTTGGGTAGAACCTTGGTAGAACATGAAGAACTGCGTCTGGCTACTGGTGGCGAACGCATCCTTAAATTAATAAGGGCACTGCAGCCCTAGCACCTTGTTCACGTGAGACACAACGTTAACGGCTTCCTGATGTCCGACTAGAGCATAAAGTACGGTGTCTCTATCACTGGCGGCTCGGCCAACGACCATTTGACTCCTAGTAACCTTGCTAACGAGCCATACCATTATACCGTTTTTTCTACGATACACAGGCTGAGCTAGAGCAGTTAGAGCATAAAGAACTGTGTCTGGCCACTGGCGGCCGATTGCTCGGCTAACGCCACCTTGAACTGGAGCTGCTTGAGCCACTTGGCCAGTATAGTCCTAGTGCCCATGCTAACGAACCATAACATTTCACGTTGATACACGGGCCGGCTAGAGCATAAAGAACTGTGTCTGGCCACTGGCGGCCGCTTGCTCGGCAAACGCTACCTTGAACTGGAGCTGTTAAAGCCACATTGCCAGGATCGTTCTGGTGTCCTGCTCACGAGCCATAACATACAGTTAATACACGGGCCGGCTAGAGCATAAAGAACTGTGTCTGGCCACTGGCGGCCGCTTGCTCGGCTAACGCGACCTTGAGCTGGAGCTGTTTAAGCCACTTGGCCAGGATAGTCCTAGTGCCCTTGCTCACGAGCCATAACATACAGTTGATACACGGGCCGGCTAGAGCATAAAGAACTGTGTCTGGCCACTGGCGACCGATTGCTCGGCTAACGCCACCTTGAACTGGAGCTGCTTAAGCCACTTTGCCAGGATCGTCCTGGTGTCCTTGCTCACGAGCCATAATATACAGTTGATACACGGGCCGGCTAGAGCATAAAGAACTGTGTCTGGCCACTGACGGCCGCTTGCTCGGCTAACGCCACCTTGAACTGGAGCTGCTTAAGCCACTTTGCCAGGATCGTCCTGGTGTCCTTGCTCACGAGCCATAACATACAGTTGATACACGGGCCGGCTAGAGCATAAAGAACTGCGTCTGGCTACTGGCAGCCGATTGCTCGGCTAACGCCACCTTGAACTGGAGCTGCTTAAGCCACTTTGCCAGGATCGTCCTGGTGTCCTTGCTCACGAGCCATAACATACAGTTGATACACGGGCCGGCTAAAGCATAAAGAACTGTGTCTGGCCACTGGCAGCCGATTGCTCGGCTAACGCCACCTTGAACTGGAGCTGTTTAAGCCACTTTGCCAGGATCGTCCTGGTGTCCTTGCTCACGAGCCATAACATACAGTTGATACACGGGCCGGCTAGAGCATAAAGAACTGCGTCTGGCTACTGGCAGCCGATTGCTCGGCTAACGCCACCTTGAACTGGAGCTGCTTAAGCCACTTTGCCAGGATCGTCCTGGTGTCCTTGCTCACGAGCCATAACATACAGTTGATACACGGGCCGGCTAAAGCATAAAGAACTGTGTCTGGCCACTGGCAGCCGATTGCTCGGCTAACGCCACCTTGAACTGGAGCTGTTTAAGCCACTTTGCCAGGATCGTTCTGGTGTCCTTGCTCACGAGCCATAACATACAGTTGATACACGGGCCGGCTAAAGCATAAAGAACTGTGTCTGGCCACTGGCAGCCGATTGCTCGGCTAACGCCACCTTGAACTGGAGCTGCTTAAGCCACTTGGCCAGTATAGTCCTAGTGCCCATGCTAACGAACCATAACATACAGTTGATACACGGGCCGGCTAAAGCAAAAAGAACTGTGTCTGGCCACTGGCAGCCGATTGCTCGGCTAACGCCACCTTGAACTGGAGCTGTTTAAGCCACTTTGCCAGGATCGTTCTGGTGTCCTTGCTCACGAGCCATAACATACAGTTGATACACGGGCCGGCTAAAGCATAAAGAACTGTGTCTGGCCACTGGCAGCCGATTGCTCGGCTAACGCCACCTTGAACTGGAGCTGTTTAAGCCACTTTGCCAGGATCGTTCTGGTGTCCTTGCTCACGAGCCATAACATACAGTTGATACACGGGCCGGCTAAAGCATAAAGAACTGTGTCTGGCCACTGGCAGCCGCTTGCTCGGCTAACGCCACCTTGAACTGGAGCTGCTTAAGCCACTTTGCCAAGATCGTTCTGGTGTCTTTGTTAACGCGTTTGCGAGTCTGGGCCTTGCGCAGCCTGTTGTGGGAGCCCTCTGATAACTGCAACACAAAATTAGGCAAGAATCAAATATCCATCATATCTTGAAACACTCAAAGGTGGATATATCAAAATCCGGAACTAGAATAGACGTTTGATTATAAATCATAATGAACCGGGTCTTCAAAAATCGACCTAGACTGTAATTTTTAGCAGGTTATTGCCACGCAGGTTATTGCCACACGCAGCCCCTATCAAAAGACATGAAACAAAGTAGAGTAGAGGCCCAACTAAGCACGTCGAAACCGCGAGACATCAATGAGAGGCCTCATTAGGCCTCACCTAGTCCTTCCCTCTCCTCCCAATGTTGAGCGGAAAAAAATACTGGACACAATTTTGGACAACATTGAAGGGAGGGCAGGGAGAGCGTGTTCTCTCGACAAAGTGTTCCAACATTTTGCATAAGATTGTAGGAATCTACTCTAATGCTAAGCTAGCCGTGCTTCTCTAATGCCTGGTGAACACTTGCGAAATAACGACACAAGAAAAATATCACGCGAACAAAATCTGGTTGTTTACAAACGTTGAACTGTCCACAAAAAACACATAAGATTGCTTTGGTGAAGTAATCTAATGATGATCCATGGAAATATTGATTATTACGCTTTTTTTTGTTGCAACATAACGTCCTTATGTCGCTAGTGTGCACCAGTGACAATCCGGGGAAAGCCAGAACGTCAAACCATAGTACGCGCATGGCCTAGTACGTAATATTTTAAAATCATGTGGATTTCAACAGGTGGGCACTTTTAAGACTACACTTACGCCTTTTAGCGAGAAACAGAAGGTCAAGATGGAGTGCCACATCGGATATAACTAAAAAGAACAACAGAGTCAGAGTTTAGTATTAAAAACTGTCTCGCGCTGCGCATATTCAAAAGGTCGTACCCAGGCGCGTTCCTGCGGATTTCCGGCCGAGCGAAACTAGTAGCGAGTGAAGTGCGTAGGGGATCATGGGATGCGACAGCGCCCAAGCCTTCCCGTGATGCATTGCGCGCCTCGAGTTTTGCCTTTCGCGGGATCGCCCGCGGGTTTTTTATTTGCCCTTTTTGACACACATGAGACGCATGGGTACGAGGCAGGACGAAATCCCAGTCGACTGCACCAGGCGAAACAGGACAAGGAGCTGATTGGCTAAGATGTTGACTTGCGGAACAGAAAAAGCACAATCAAAATGTTTCTGAAATTGATACTCTAGTGAGTCCCTCTTTAGAAAAGCCCATTACCATTAGATAGATATCACGAAAAAAATTGTGTTACTTTTGTGCTACAATCAAATGCAAAAGTAGTTGGCGCAATTGCCCTTCCGTTTCTTTCCCTGCCTCTTTCAATGTTGTCTGGAAAATTAGGCTGCTTGTCCAGCTCAACTAGCAACATTGAAAGGGCGAAGGGAAGGGGAGGCAAGTGCAACAACGTTTTGCATTTGATTGTAGGATGCGCCATCTGACGGATCGAACTTAAAACCGATGATCATCTCAAGTTCTGGTCCAGAATAGCATCACTGTAATGTAAAGAAACTGAATTGAGAAATGGAATATTTGTGTTTCTTATGAACCGGCAAATCAAGACCTTCAGTGGTACGTTTTTCTTCTCTGCTTTTTGAAAATGAGGGCTCGTTTAATACGGGGTTGCATATTATACGCCAGTTTAGTACGGGATGTCATATTCAGTGAGCTGACCTTGGGGAGAGAGGTGCAATTACACTCCTGTAGAGCCTCCAACAGGTTCAAGAAGTTATGACCGACCAGGTCACTCATCTACAGACAAAAACATGACTATGTTAACACACTAGACTATAATAAAGTATTATGCGCGGAGCGCTGAAAAATTAAAGCTGCTCAGCGAAAAAACCGAAACATTCAGTGAAAATATAAAAACCTTTCGTTTCTTTGCGTGTTTGCCTATACAGTGCTGCATTATAATACGATCTTGTAGGCTTCCGTTTGCGTTTGAAATTGCGTCATTTTGTTTTTCACTTGCTCTGTGCTTTTTCTTGTGCTCAATGACGTACAACGAAGACTCTAATTTAGAGAAGGTGCGGTATTTTCGTCTAGGGTTCTGTCTTGAAAAAAATACGAACAAAGAAGGAAAAAACGTCTCTCACAGGAAATGTCATGTAGAAAGCCATCCATGGGAAAAGCTGAATTTCCCAAGGCAGACGCATGGGAAGTGTTCGGAATTCCCATGGATAGCCATCCGAGCATTTTCCTTTCTTCTACAATGGGAAATTCAGCTTTCCCATGGATGGGTTTCTGGAGAAATTCCCTGTGATCAGGCTTTTTTTATGAGGAAAATGGAAGTACCTCCTTAGCTTTAGTTAGAAGATGGAGTATCCCCGGCGTCACCTTGCCCCAGAACTCGAGAACGATAGGCGTGGATGGGTCTGCACCGTACTCTCCTTGCATCTTGGTGATGTCACAATAGAGCGTCCACAACTAACCAATCAAAAGACAGTAGGACACGATAAGCCAATCAGAGTATAGCAAACTGACCAATCATTAAACAGCATCACATGATTAGCCAATCAAAATATAGCACTGACCAACCATTGTCGTGACCTCCTTCCTACCGTCTGCAGTAGAGTGAGTTTTCTTCAGACACTTTCACTAACTACTACTCACCTCACACACGTGAAAAGCATGGTAGAGCGCCGTGACGTTCACACTTTCCTGAAAACCAAGAAGTCGTAGAGTGGGTTTCAGATGAGTGTCGAAAAATATTTACGTTTGCATTCATCTCTATCAGCCAATCAAATTTTGAACTAAAGGCAGCTGTGGTATTCAGTGATCACGTGCTCTCCACGTGATGACCTGAACTTGGCTTACAAAGAAACCATACACGTGTTCAATGATAGTGGTTCAGTGATAGTGGTTTTGCTTGACTTGTGATTGGCTGAGTGGGAAACCATTTGGTAGCAATTTGTAATTTCTCTCGTTTTTGATTAGCTAGGTGTATTTGGTCGTACTGCAGTCATTTCAATTTGATCTGTTGTCACCAACGTGGATGTTTTGAGCAATGGACGGTTCCAGCTATAACGCACGCGCGCGCTGCATGTCGGTAGATGGGATATTTGTCGAACAAACTGTTAAAAAAGCGTGCGCATTCTGGCAATTGTGGGACTGGAATCGTCCATTCGAGAGGCCGAACTGACACCCGGAATGCATGACTGACCTTGAGGGGCTCGGCGAAGCTGAACAGAATGATGAGCACGTAATCGGCGATGTGAATGTTCTCGTCAAGTGAGATGGGCTGACAATTGGCGTGCGGAATCTTGGCGTTAACCATGTGCGAAAGAGAGCCATGCAGTAGCCATGTTAGCAGGCGGATGTTACTGATGCAGTCTTGTAGCTCCCTTGGCCTAAATAAGCAACAATTTAACAAACAAATAAATAAACAATTCATGAAATAAATAAACAAAAATACACAGCATAATTTAAAAAAACTGTCGACCATCATGCAATGCGACCGTAGTGTGAGGGTATTGATATAAGTTATCATTCCCTATCTGCAAATTTCGTGAAATGCAACTCAAAATCATTCAAAATCACATATTATTTCGGTCACGCTTACAAGCTAAACAACAATGTTTTTTTGTGCCAACGCGCAAACAATTCTTGTTATACTTTGTTTACAAAAGATTCACTACCACAAAGCCAGTCAAAACGTTTTAATGAGAAAAAATAACTGGGGAAGCTACTTCAGGCAAAGTCTACCAGGCTGAACAGTTTTCAAACTTGGCCATTTGATTGCGAAAGCTACTATATATCTTACATAAGAAGGCTTATATAATGCAAATATCAGTTCCTTTTCTTTTTAGACTTAGATGAGGTAGAATATAGGATTCTGTGTTGTTTATGAACACTGGCCTAACTTTGCAGCATTTTGTTAAAACAACCGTGACAACGTGTGTCGTTCGCTTTCTGTAAGCCAGGTATCTCAGTTTTACTTTCGGTAAACAGAATTTCTGCAAATTGCCCGACGCCAAAGTTGGAGTATACGGAGTCGTGAAGTCCTTTGAATGTGAACCGAGTGTTGTCACAGTCTACGACATCACGTGGATCTTTGCCATAACAGGAGGGCGGGCCCGCGATAAGCGCGTCCAGCTGATACTCCACTTCTTTACTGAGCAGCACTGGCGAGTCAAACATCACGTCGTAACCATAGTAACCGTCTCTAATATGACACTTGTAGGAGCCATTTTTGGTATGCCTGTGTTGTGGGCTGGCTGTAGAGAATAGTTCTAGCTTGACTTTGTATGACGCTTGTTTATCCCCAAACAACCGCACACCATAAATGTTTACAGGAGCACTCACACTAACGGCTACGCTTTCTGCGCGCTTGCCTGAGTAGACAAACCAACGGTCTGTATTAGAAAAGCAAGCATAGCGTCGGATTGGACCAGAGCGAGGCTTGTTTGAAAATCTTCGATGGGTATCCTGTGGTGAGGTGACCTCATTTTGCAGCTGTGTGATGTCTTCTGAGTTTAACAGCGGCGAAGGAACAACGACATCGTCAATTTCCGACTGAGTCATCAGCGGAAACCGGATATGAGAAATGAAGTGCGAGAATGGTCGCCTCATTGATGACGTTTCCTGATGATCACAAGGCCTGGGCCCGCTATCATCTGCCCTGTGGTTTACCTCTGAGCGCAGGCGCTTACAGAGATGATCAAAGGAACAAGCACTGCTGTTTCTACATGACACAGATGTCGAAGGGTCAAAGAAAACGTTGTGTGACAGCCATCTTTGTAACGCTTTAAACAAGTCCACTTCCGCAATGCACAGCGTATCGCGCTGGAGCAATGCAAGAAAAACATCGGGGGGCGTGTCGAGGAGAGCGTGACTAGCGAGCAAAGTACTCGCGAAGAAATCTATGTAGTGGAAACACAAACGTGTGAGGTCTTTTTGCTCGAGCCTGAGCGCGTATGGTAGCACTTGGAGGGTGTGTTCTGGGGTCAGTGTCCGAATAAGATACGAACTACACAGCGAAACTAGAGATGGTACCATGTACTTGTTAGCGAGGTAGAGCACCTGCACGGCTGATCCTATGGTCAGGTTCATTCTATCGCAGTACAGGAATCGCAGGAACTCAGTCAAGCCGATTGAGTCGCAGTCTGGTAACGCAACTTTTGACACCTTCTGACATCTGCCCGTAAAACATGGCGTAGAACACAGGACTACTAATAGCCAGGATGTACTTATGGGCGGGAATCGAGACAACAGAGCGGCGCGTGGGGTCTTCAACTTCGAAGAGAACATCTGACATGAGGTGCTTGCTAAATGTGTACGATATTCTCTCACTGGTGCAGTGTTTTGTGAGCTGCCAATCCATCGTTCTCGTTTTCCGCAAGCAAAGACGCTTATTTACTAGTTCACTCTCTGACAAGTTACTCCGTGCTCACTATTTATTCATGAATATTTTTTCAAGACTAATGGGTTTTATAGCACTATCGAAACCCTTCATGTATTTCAGTTTTGTGGAAAGTGTGACTTGAAACTAGAACCGAAAATAGCTCGCATGAGTATTTGTTAGTATTAAAAGTTTAACATAGAAAGTAGAATCAATAAATGACACAAAAAGTGACCCTTTGTTTGGAAGCAAAAACGGGTTGTAAATCAATGGTTTGGTAGGCATGGATTGACGAAATGTGTAAACAGTTCCATTAAAGGAAAAAAAAAGAGAAAAAAAGGAAGGCAAATAAAATGAGGAAGGTAAGATGGCATTTAATTAATTGACAAACATTTGCTGGAACTGGATGTACTTTTGCCAGGACGACAGTGTTCAACTAAAAAAGTGAATAAGGTCTCCCAATGGGATGAGCTGGAAATTTTAGCCAAATAACGTACATTATCGTTAGAAGTGCAACTTTCAAGATCTAAAAATAACAATTATAACATTCAAAAAGAGAAAGAACAAAATAAAAACATGCGAGAGTAGAAACTGACTCCAAAAAAATAATTTTAGCGCGACAACGGCGTCTCTCAGCACTCAGAATGTGTCCTTAAATTTCAACATTCGAATTTCAGTATGAAGCACAGCATGAATTAATAAAATAGAAAGAAAAATAAGCAAAATATCCGAGACATGTATACTAATCAAGCTAAGACCGGGTATCGAAACCACATTCACGCTGCGCCTTGAACAAACTAAATGAATTATTCATAACCGTCTAAAAAAAAGCTTCAAAATAGATGAACATAGTACAAAATGAGATCCATAATGATTCTTTTTTTTACTTTTTTCGAGTCACCGTCTTTTTTATTATTCGGGACACGAATTTGGCGGGTATTTTCATGAAGAAGGTGTCATTGTGGTTGCTATCGTTAGTATGGGCGGAAGGCCTAAACGTATCAAAAAGTATACGGATTCAAATGAAAACGCGTTAGTGTGGACGGGCCCTAAACTCAGCTACAGAACACAAAAAGCAGCAGACTCACCCTAGCTGCGAAGGTGTTGGTGGACTATTCAACCAGCTCAAGGCCTTAGTGTAGAGTTTGCCAGTCTTGGGTTGCTTGGTGAGTTCTAGGGCGGCTAGCTGGGCAACACCTGCCTTCAGGTGAATTGGTACAGTGTCGAAATTAAGGTTGGGCTCGCTAAGTCGACGATTCTCCTGTCAAACACAAATATTAACTATGTTTTAGTGTTTTTAGCGATTCTGAAGAATTAGCACGAAGGTTCAGAAGGATTAGCGCGGGGTTCCGATAGGATTCCTTTTGGTCAAGGACTTATGTATCAAAGAGAAAAGATCTGGACTTACGAATTCTAGTGATAATTCCAGACTTACCTTGCCCCTACGAATCTGAATCACTTTTCGCTACTAGTAGGCTATAACTTATAGCCTACTAGTAGCTCAACCAATCAGAACGCAGCATTGACAATAGACCACTAGTGTGATTTGACTAACAAAGGATATCTCACACTTGTAGTATTCGATGACGCACGGAGGATAAAAATGCGAGCGGTACTTACATGACTGGATCTTGATGTGAAATGCCAGTCACGTATGAACTCAATCGCCTCTCCATAGTAAGGCTGCATACAGTCCATGGCACGCGTACGTGACTGAAAGGTAACGCAACACATGTCAGGATAATAAGTTGAAGACGTGAATTCGTGCAACGGGCAGAGTCACGTATGAACTCAATCGCCTCTCCATAGTAAGGCTGCATGCAGTCCATGGCACGAGTACGTGCCTGAAAGGTAACGCAACACATGTCAGGAGAATAAGTTGAAGACGTGAATTCGTGCAACGGGCAGAGTTTCGCAACACAAACGCGAACGGGCAGAGTTTCAGCCTCTGGTCCCCAGGGTACTAATTTGGGGGATTGAACAAAACGTAAGGGGCATACATGTTGTTCAAAAATAAAGGGGAAGCCGCCCAGGCGCTTCCTAATGTAAGAATTAAAGTGTGCATATATATTATAAGTGTTAAAGTTGCAAAAATTAAAACTGAATTGAAGGTTTCGAACTGATAATTTCACAGCGAGAGGAACTACTACCTGGACGACGTAGGGAAGGATTACATTGAGCGCTACACAGCGCCGGACTCGTACCCAGTTATTACTTGTGTTTCTTTCTAGTGCGTTTTTGCGTTACTGAACTGTTACCGGCATTACGTTACTTGGTGAGCGCGCAAGGGATTATGGGACGCGTCTCGCTTCTCATCCATTGCGCACCACTAAAGCGACAAGGGTACGAGGCTGACAAAGCGCTACGCTGGGCGCGCAACATTTTTTTCCTGCAAATGGCGCAAGGCGCGTGACCATCCCAATCCCTGTCTGTAGCGTTTTGTTTTTCGCAAATGGCGCAGGGCGCGTGACTGTCCCAGCCCCTTTTAGGCCATCCTACCCCGAATGGAAGAGAGTACTCGGTGTGATCCCCGTCACCGCCAAACGTTATACGACTACCAGCATCAATCGCAAGGAACTGGAAGCAAACCACACGAGAAATATTAAATAAATAATGGGCAACACAAACGGTGGTTCCACAGAATCATGAAAATCGCAGTATTCGCTTTCCCAGTATTTCTCTAACGTCACCCCCTATTCCCTTATTTGGCAAAACGTGAAGATCTAATTGTTTGTAACTTGTTCTGTGTTAGTATAAATGCGCCACAATTGATAAGATGTGAACAATGAAGTAAATGAATTTTTGTCAGGGATTAGCGTGCTCGCAGGCGTTGGAGGGTAGTTTTAGGTCGAGAAACGCGAGTTTGATTTCGCTTGGCCGCCATCTTGGATTTGTGATAAAATGTGACAAATCGGGGGGGGGGGGGGGGGGGGGGGGAGGGAGCTCTTTTCTCCTTTCCTCCCCGCCCCCCTCCCCCCCGATTTGTCACATTTTGTCATAAATCCAAGACGGCGGCCAAGCGAAAGCAAACTCGCGTTTCTCGACCTAAAACTACGCTCCAACGCCTGCGAGCAGGCTAGTCAGGAATTATCTCACCTGTAGAATGGACTGAAGGTTGAGATCAGGCAGGTATGAGCGGAACCGCACAGCCACCATTAGCTCACTCACAACCCCTCGGGTCAGGAACAACTTGTCACGCTCCTAGGAGAATACAGCAGTCAGCACAACGTTTTTACACGTTAGACAGGCAACTGGGGTATTCTTTGGTGTTACGGAAAGCTTTGTTTTTGGTGCTCGAGGTCTTTGTACTCTATATTTCATTGTCTTGTTCTAAGTGGTCTATGTTCGTGGCTTTTGTTCCAATGTTTTCATGTCTCTGGTGCTCCGTAACACAAAGAAATTTCCGGCAACTTTCAGCGCCATGCAGTTGGTGGGACTAGATAAAGTCCATACCTTAGGGAAGGTTTCGTTGCATTTAGAGCACAAGTCTAAGAGATCCTGAAGCTGGAACGACCCTTTGTTAATCACGAACGTCACTACTTGAGAAAATGGTTGCAACAAAACCTGCAACAGACACAAGAGACGATAAACACCTACTGCTTCATGACGGAATATATGTCCATGAAGAGGACATCAATCCCTGAGAGAGTGATGTTCTATCTACCAAGTGAGTAGGAGTAGATTTATAAATAGATAATTGCCTTCTCCTCTAGCAAGCCAGATGCATACCTTGAACGACGAGTTGGCTGCAGTCAGAATTTCACTCATAATATGGAAAGCGGGCGTCAAATCGCTCTACAATCAACAAAAAAAAACTTTGAGTCATGCTATCTGTTGGTCATGTTTTAATATTCGGTCTGCTAGCCGCAGCCGTTAACAATTAGTCCTCAATGACGATGGGGCCACCAATCAATAGCCGATTAGAAATCAGGGCCCATGAGGCAGTAGTCCTTTGTTTGGTACCATTGGTACCCGAGTCTCCAAGCTCATTCATGACAAGCTAAGCCAAGACGCCTCGATCGTCGCGCCAATCAGCCGCCTATCGCGGCGACTTTAAATCAAGCACAGAATACCCCCCTCCACCATGTTTTATTCTCGCCAATTTCCTAAACAAGGTCTTGAAATCTCTAGCCATCTTGGGTATATAGGCCGCCGTGGGTTTTCGCATATCAAAGATAGTTTTTAAGGAGGCTCGAAACAGTTTTCATAGTCTAGCACGTGACGGACATACATACATTCTCGGGCAAGACTGAGGGCAACTTTCGGAAGAAGTTTTCAAAGTGAGACAGCTGACTCTGCCATGCGCTCGTGGGCTCCTTAGAAGCGTGCTTGAAATACGTGGCCAGGTTACTCAGTAGGATCATGACGCGGTCACCCAGCGTCCGAAAGCCAAGAATGTCCTGAAAAGGGAAGCATTTGGCAATACTTTATGTAGTGTTAGTCACGGCCATGTCCCGTTCTATTTCATAGGGAGATGAAACACGTGGTCTTCGTGGGTGAGCTGATGCCTTTGTTTGTCTCTTTATAAACGGGCGGATCCAGGAACTTCAGAAAGGAGGGGGGGGGGGGGGAGTCAAATCTATCAATTTGCGCCGTCAAATACAATATATGTAAGCGAAAGGTGCCCGCCTCATCCAGGGTTTACAGTTATTTTCACTATTCTTTCCCGCGCCAAGTTGCGAAGTTGGTTTCTGGGTTCCCAACTAGGTTCCCAAGTTCGCAACCAAGTTCCCAACTAAGTTAGTAACTTCGCATCTATGTTGGGAAATTTTGTTTAGGAAACTCAAACGTTTGCTTAGGCTTATCTGGCAGAGGTCTGTCAATATTGAAGGGTTTAAACTGGGGTTTTATCTGAATTTTCCAACTGAGCTGCCAAATTACGAAGTTAGTTAGGAACTTGGGAACCTAGTTGGGAACACGGGAATCAACTTCACAACCTGACGCGGAAAAGTGTTCTGAAAACAACTGTAATTACTTGTGACCAGCGGCGTAGCCAGGAATTTCTGAAGGGGGGGGGGGATAGTGAAAAATGGGACGAAAATGCTCAAATTTCCTCCAGCAAATACAGTAAATGTATGGGAAAATTTCCGAGAAAGGGGGTGGGGGGGGGGGGGGGCGGCCCCCCACTGGACCCCCTGGCTACGCCCCTGGTGACACCTGACATGAGGGTGCCCTCCTCCCTGACGGTCGGTGTCCGCATTATCGAGGGTTTCCTGGTTCCGTACCTCCAGCAGATAAGCGACGGGAGACATCTGATCAAACGCCGAGTAGTCATTAAGGGCGTAGGCCGTGGCCTTCAAAAGGGTGTCATCTGCGAAAAACAGAAGATTCGTGATTAGAGACATACGGGAAGACAAAAAGACAACTTGATTTGAATGGGAAGGTGTTGCTGTTGTTAATAGGAGGCACAATAATAGTCCACTCTAACAAGAGTCTGGTGCTATAGCTCATTACGATATTTAACAATTATTCCTCGAGCCCTAATGGCCGAATGGGCTATTGACTCAGAGGCCACGAGGGCGAGAGGAATAATTGTTTTAGTGAAATCACACTTGTAGGTCAATTTGTATAGCCAAAAACGTTTTCTGGTCTGGCCATTTGCCATTTTCTGGCTTTCAAATCCGACACTTTTCGCTACTAGTAGCTTATAACGTTTAGCGTTTTAATAGGTTTCAAAGACCAAAGACCAATTCCAAAAGCAACCTTTTTAATTAGGTGTATATCGTTAAACAGCCCTCATGATTGTAAGCTGCGCGGCGGCAAATTGCGCCATCTAATGCAGCCCGTTAAATCCTCCAACCTCTCCTTGTCGGTTGCGTTTGTCGACCGCTTTGAAATCCATCACAATGAGGAGAAGACCAGTTTTTTAAATATCTATTTGCCCAGGGAGTTGTGAGAGGGGGCTCCCTGATTTGCCATAGCGTCACGCGAACAGCTGGCGCACTGAGAGTTAAGCCGTAGTATAGAATTACCAGGAAATGTGGTCCTGAACAGCTCAGAGAAGATTCCGTTAGGCGCGAGCTTGATGAGCACACAGCGTAGGAACTGCTTGGCAACCTCGGTAGTGGAGCCTGGGATCAACACATCACTGTCGAAACGATAACATTTTACACACTAAAATCTCCGCTTTTTTGCCTCCATGGGCGCCAGGAAAGGTGGTATTGGGACTTCTACAGAACGTGAGAGGGAAGCGTACCTTTTATCTTGCCACGGAAACAACGGGTTCACACATTTCCTGTTGAATAAATACAGGAAAAATAGGTAATTTTGTTTTCAAATTCGTAATAAGAAAATACATAATAGTACTATAAATTTTTCAATCTCAGGGCCTGTTTACATGAGGCTGGCCCGCCGATATGCATAAATAACGGTTTTGTACTTCGCATGCGTACGAGAGACATTTTCATCCGGGTAAGCGGGATGGCGCTTTTACACGGTGAAACGGGCTGGCCCGCATGCCGAGACCCCGGCTGCTCGAACGAGATCTCGGTGAGCGGGCCAGCCCGTTTTCACATGTAAAAGGAAACCAACAGTTATTAGGAAAGCGGGAGATCGCCTCATGTAAACATTTGGAGTGACTTACCTCCCGACACAGTCTAACATCTTGAGGAGGTAGGGCATGGCCATGGAGGGGCTCTGATGGACGTACGTGGACAGGACCACGATAGACAAGTTGAGCGTCTCCTCCTCGAACTCCTCTAGCGTGGTCCCACACTCGGGACAAATGTCCAGGTCGATGTCCTGGAGAAGGTCAGGGTCACAGAAACTCAAAATATGCTAAAGGGTGATTACAAAGTGACTACCAATTCTCAAGTTCCTTTATTACATTTGATACCACTACTCACACTACTCCCAGAATCCTTTTCGTAGTTCCTTTTGTTTGCCTCATTAACACCATTATCTTGCACTTCCCAAAGGAGCTCAAACTTTTGAATAACAAAACGAATTCGAAGAGGTTTCTGGTAGTAGTGGTATCGAGATGTTATAAGGGGAATTGTGAATTACTAACGGCAGTCACATGAAAACCGATCTATAATTTTAATTAATTCAGTTTTGAAAGCAGAACTTTTAGTAAATCATGGGAAAATGTCCCGAAAACGGCGCCCCCCCGGAAAATTGCCCGTATAGTGAAGTTGTTTACGCAACACTACTGACCTGTAGCTCGGCCTCTCTGTCACCAGTAATGTCAGCCACCCTCTCGAGGGACTTCTCTAACGAGCGGTCCATGGAGCGTACGGACATACCCGCCAGGAGCTTAGGACGAGAGGGTTTTCTGGAGGTGTCGTCCAGCCCCAGTGATAATATGCCCTCAACGCTCTCCTTTGTGTCCCTGCTAGACGTCGATTCCACGGATACTGAGGACAGCGGTATTTAAGATAACAATGAGAACAAGCGCATGCGCAGCTACAGAAACAACCACAACATCAAATGCAACTGCTCGCAGGGGAGGCTCTGGGGACATCCATTTGAGGGCCGTCGCTGATTGGCTGATTTTGAGCATTGGAGCATGCGCTGAAAGGTCTTTCTCTCAGCGGCTCTGTATTAAATCTCGCGCATGCGCCAGTGGCTGTTACCAGAGCCTCCCCCGCGAGGTTACGAGCCGGGGAGCTCTGGGTTCGAGAATGTTCCATGATTTAAACCCGCAGATTATAGATAGAAAGATAGGTTTATTTGTACCTCTTGTTGCATTATGTCACTATTTCAATAGTTTTAATCAGGAAAATTTAAAATTACGTTTCAGTCGTTTATGATTAGAGAAACACGACTCGAGTAAATTTCCGTAAGATCGCCGTTCACAACCGGTGGTTCATCACTGCAGTGAACTGCTGTTTATGCTAGCCTGAATTTCAGCCTTCTCAAGAAACTGTGCCAGATAACAATCTTGGGGAGAAAAGACGGCTGAAATAGACCTCTTTACCTTGGGTGTAATGTTGTCCCATTTCATATCACGTGGCATTCTTATGAGTATTCTTTCCTTGTTTTTTCTACTACGCACCGAAGGATATATAAATATGGAAGCATCCCAACCAAAGAAAGAATATTCAAATGATTGCCACGTGATCTGAAATGGAACAAAATTACGCCCAAGGTAAAGAGGTCTATTCTGGCTATGTTTATACAATTTATGTTTAAGTATCCCTGATAGTAAAGTCAATGAACCCGGGTCAATGAACTTATGACTCTTTAGCAGGAATAGTTTAGGTGCATCAGATCACACTACTAGAAAATGGCACAGCGTAATTGCATCGCATGACGTTATACCGTTTATGTTTAGTGTTCACTAACCGTGCAGCGAGTGCAGGGCTGTTTTATAGCGGCGGGCCAGGTTATAGAAGTACGAACGCTTCTCTCCGCCACCAAAGCTCTCGTTACGCGAACACACGGCCTGGGCTGGGAAACAATACTCTGTTTGTTAGTCAACGAGTTTATTTAAATTACATGGGCGTGGTCAAATAAATTGACGTTTGTTTGTTCATCATTATATTATTTAGATTTTAATCTAAAGTTATTAAAATAGAACAGCTCTTTACTTCCGGTGCTCTTTTATTGAATTGTTGTCATTCCTATGGCCACGGACACGCGTGCAGTTTCTGGATTATGAACGGTCAGGAACCCAACAATACATTCACTATCCGCCCCTCCCCCCCATCAAAAGTCCTGGCTACGCCCCTGTACATCAACAGGAACCTTCATCTACTCCACTAGGTCTAGTCATATGCACAGGGAGCCCATCAACAGGAACCTCCATCTACTCCACTAGGTCTAGCCATATGCAGAGGGAGCCCATCAACAGGAACCTTCATCTACTCCACTAGGTCTAGCCATATGCAGAGGGAGCCCATCAACAGGAACCTTCATCTACTCCACTAGGTCTAGCCATATGCAGAGGGAGCCCATCAACAGGAACCTTCATCTACTCCACTAGGTCTAGCCAAATGCACAGGGAGCCCATCAACAGGAACCTCCATCTACTCCACTAGGTCTAGCCATATGCACAGGGAGCCCATCAACAGGAACCTTCATCTACTCCACTAGGTCTAGCCAAATGCACAGGGAGCCCATCAACAGGAACCTCCATCTACTCCACTAGGTCTGGCCTTATGCACAGGGAGCCCATCAACAGGAACCTCCATCTACTCCACTAGGTCTTGCCTTATGCACAGGGAGCCCATCAACAGGAACCTCCATCTACTCCACTAGGTCTAGCCAAATGCACAGGGAGCCCATCAACAGGAACCTTCATCTACTTCACTAGGTCTAGCCAAATACACAGGGAGCCCATCAACAGGAACCTCCATCTACTCCACTAGGTCTAGTCATATGCACAGGGAGCCCATCAACAGGAACCTTCAT
This sequence comes from Scolanthus callimorphus, assembly GCA_033964015.1. Classification (NCBI taxonomy): domain Eukaryota; kingdom Metazoa; phylum Cnidaria; class Anthozoa; order Actiniaria; family Edwardsiidae; genus Scolanthus; species Scolanthus callimorphus. Next base: position 25,210,023 of record CM066915.1, read on the forward strand.
CTACTCCACTAGGACTGGCCTTTTGCACCGGTGTATTCAAAAGGAAATTAGTTGAGAGTGAGAATGCTGGGTTTAACACGTGCAGTTCGATGGCCGCGCTCGACTGTGTAGTAAATGTCGGACATTGGTTTGTTGGAGCCGCTATGAGCTTACCTCGCTTGGATTTCTTGTCTCCACCAGCGTCAATCAAAGGCTTGCTCTCACCACTGTCATCTACATTGCCAGACCCCCCTGCACACGCCCTTGACTTAGCTCAAGCAGGGGGGTACTCGTGGCTCCTTTATGAAAGGGTGGGTTGGGCCCCACAAATGAGGTCTCGTGTATCGCGTACGATTTACTATCATCTTCATCATCTTCGTGTTGCCTGTCAACGATCTCTGCTGAGGAACTCGTGGAGAAGCGGTGCTTGCCTGTGGGTGACGTCCGACTCATGTCTACAAACCGCCGCACTCTAGGGCTACTCGGAGTGTCTAGAAAACAAACAGCAAAACACTGTCTTTACTTTTTCTACATTTGGCATTTCATACTGATCAGTAACATAAAAGAAAACACAAATAACAAGGTTCCCATTCCTCAGGCAAAACGAAATTTCACCTGACATTTCCTAGACTGCTTGCATTCCCTTCTTTGGCGAACGTCGAAGGAACCTCCATGAGGTCGCCGATGGCTTGAAGTACCGAATGCACGAGCGAGAGCCGAAGGCGCGGGAACGCGCCGCAGGGGACCTCGCTTGTGACTTCGGTACTTCAAGTCGTCGGCACTCGTTCTTTCACCCGCTCGTTTTCACGGACAATGCAAGCAGTCTAGATATTTCACGGATACAATTTTCGCTGGCCCATAAAAATTTACACAATGATGCAACCTGAGGGAAAGGTTTTCTAACAAACCTGAATTTTACCAAAAACGTTCATTTCAGGCCTTGACGCTTAAAACGCTCCCTATTAATCCCTTGAAATGTATACCTGGCCGGGTTGGTCCACCGTCATCTGGGCTCAGGTTATCTAGGTCAAGGAGGGACAAACTTTGACGCTTTAGCTGCGCCCCTCTAGGCCCAGGACACTTGTGATCATGTGCCTCCAGGGTGTTGAGCACCACTGTGATGAGGTTCCTTGTGTCCGGCGATGTGCATCCTGGTGGAATGGGTACTAGGAAAGGCAACATAATGAATGATTAGCAGACAAGAAGGGGAGCAACTAGTTATGGAATTGATAAGATTAACCACCGAGGATGGGGGGATGGGGGTCAAAAGTATTTGGGCATTACTTATAATGAGATGCAACATCCTTGCCAACTTTGACGATTATCTTTCGATTGTTATTTCTCAGTACGAGTCGTGCAACCCCTCGCACAACAGCAAAACAGCATTTTGTTCTATGCAAAGCAAGTTCTAAGATGCAAAGCAAGTTCTAAATACTCTGCGAGCCGGCTCTCGTTTTGGGTTATTTGGGAAATGTTTATTTTCGGGGCTCAATGATTTTCAACGAACTCGCTCAACTGGTTTGACCGGTTAGAAAACTTCCCCCACTGATATAGTTAGTCAAGTGATACCTTGTAGAGAATGATGAGCACGGCTAGTAGCCATACTTTACGCATGGGGGGAGGGAGGCGGATCAGCGTGAAGTCCGGCGCACGTGTTCGACTTTGTGGGCGTGGCGCGGCACAGAACAAGAGGAGCTGGAGTGTAAGGTTGAGGAGTTCCCGCCCCATTCTTGGTTCTGATCCAACACTTGCACCATCCCGCTCATGTACGCATGGAACACGGGGAAGGATCTGTAGGGAGACAACACATGGCCATTGGTTAGCGATGGTAATATAAGAAAAACTCGAGCGCAAAGCACTGGAGGACAATATAACTGAAGCTTCTCGAGACTCTTATAGTCCCTTTCTTAACGCGCGTCCGTGAATCACGAGTGCACGGACCAACTATTCAGTTATGAAGAAACCAGAAAGTGCGCTGAATAGTTTGAAGTGTCGAAGACTCGAGCGAGACCCGAGGACGTGTTTCTCTGTAATTAACGGACATAAACTAAAGAGGAAAATACAGTCGGTCTGAAGATTCAAGCAAAGTGTCTAAAGCACAAAGCTGTGCGACTACGTCAACCGGGCCATCCCGTAAAAAGTTTGTCATTTAGAGATTCGCCTTTGTCACACGGCAGCCATCTTGGATTTTCTAATACAGCGAAGCAGGCATGAAAGCGAGGCCAAGCGTGTAAGCTCACCCACGCATAGTCATTTCTGTAAGAAAAAATCCAAGATGGCTGCCGTGTGACAAAGGCGAATTGAAACCATTTTAACGAAATTTGATACTTGCAATACGTTTGTCGATGATTAATTAAGTGCGTTGAAGTTATTTCTGCTCATAAATTTCACAATTATTAGAGAAAAGCGAATGTTCGATGTCTGAGACTACAAGAAAGTCAAGATCTTTCATTTTGTACTCGCTTTCCGATTGGCTAACTATTTACAAAATGGCCCAGTTGTCGTAGTCGCACAGTAACTCGCTTTAGGACTCGAGTGAGTGGGATTGTCGAGCTCTTACATGGGTACTGTTTAAGGGTTAACTGCATCACATAAAAGAATTGCTGTGTTTGGACACGTGTTCTTAGGTATGCATCAAGCTTTTGTGGTTCGAAGACAAATATAATGGTAATCTAGTGTAGCACAACTGTGACAAAGGACTAGAAATGATAAAAGGTTGTTTTATGGATTGTGTCGGCCACTGAGGAGGACGTAGTATCGAAAGGCCTTTGGCTGTTTCCAATAAACTAATAACGTGAGATTGTGTCGGCCACTGAGGAGGACGTAGTATCGAAAGGCCTTTGGCGGTGTTTCTATTTGTCTATTTACATGGTTTATAACCACGCCTCACCCAGATAACTCAAGACCAAGAGCTGCCGAGTTACTTATATCGAAATCCGAAATTCATTGACCGTCAATTTCTAGCTAGATACTTTATATTGGTTTTATACTTCTCAGACTCATTAATAATTCATCAAGCTTAAATGAAGAAAATCATAAGCGTTGAGGAAGTTTGGATACGCGGACAAATCTGCATAGATATTTCAATGAGATTTTATTCCTTCTTTTTCTCGACATTAAAATAATGATTCGTTTGAGAGGCTGTATCGAAATCTTGGCAGTGGGATAAAAAAAACCGGCTTTGCCCAGGGGCGTAGCCAGAGGGGAGCCCCCCCCCTTCTCGGGAGATTTTCCCATACATTTACTGTATTTGCTGAAGGAAACCCGATGTTTTCACTATCCGGCCTCCCCCTTCAGAAATTCCTGGCTACGCCGCTGTTGCCTCTATTTTTCTACCCACTTCTCGGTGTTTGGAAATCCTGATGAAACACACTTTCAAGGTTCCAAGACACTCAGGGTAATTTTGAAAAAAATCGAAGCACTCACCGTAATCGCCTGGGATCCCCCGTGAACTCGCCGACCTTGATATCATAACCCATGAGCACACCCAGGTAGTTACTCATCGTCACCACCTCGAAACTCTCGGTCTTGACAAACTGGCCTCGCTTGGAGGTCTTGTTGGCACCAGGATAGGCCAGGAAATCCATGACCAGGGTCACGAGCTGGTGCGTGGCCGCCGCCTCTAGGTTACCGCCATCAGGTGCTGTCTGGTTCTAAAAACACGTGTAAATTAGTCACTCGAGGGAAGAATACCAAGGGAAAGGGGTCGCAGACATTTTTGCAAATCGCAAGCCAAGTAAAACCATTATCACACATTGACCACGTGGATGGTTTCAATTTGTTCAAGCAGACCTTTCAGTCCACGTTCTGTCCTCTCAGTGGTGATATCATTAACGCGTCGTTAAATCATTAACGCGTCGATGCGTAGTTAACATTACGAATCATTGCAGTGTCGACTTACTGCTTCCTGACTCTGTCCTGAGTCCACCGAGGTGCGTGAGTGGCGCTGCGAGTCTGCCCTATCGGAGTCCCCCTCCTCTACCACGGTAGGTAGGTTATTCTGCACCCTCCCTCCCAGGAACATGCGGTCTGCCATGTCTGTGGCGTTCATCTGGCCAAGAAAGCCTCCTGTACGACGCTGTCGGCCACCGCCAAGGCTGCCACTACCTGTCAATCAAGGTGCAAAGCCTGTCAATCAAAGCTGCCAAATCACAAGGCAAGAACCGTCAATAAAAGGGTGTCATACATACCATCAGTTGAAGGTGGTTGTCTATTGTAGCTGATGTTGTCACTAGTGAACGTGAAGCTATAGCTGCAGCGGAAAGAAGTTGCATACGAGCGAGTCTGTCTGTTTAGGGCCAACATGTCGGACAAGCGAGGCGTCCGGGTAGTGGACATGCCCGATTTGCTAGACTGTGACCGCCAAAGCCCTGATGAGAATCCATGTTTATAATGAGTAACATCAACAACCAAAAAACAAAACATTAATGTGAAAGGTCGCAGATCAACCACGTTTGCTTTTTCACAACTACGCCATTGACAAGGTCAAGCGATATAAAGCCGCGGAACAGATCACGTGGAACTGGCCCATTTGCAGGGATAGCTCGCCTCACGACTGTTTTCCTTATAAACATTGTGTTTTGTTTAAATGAGCGAGGAAGGCTGCACCAGTTACCGCGATTACAGTTCGAGCGGACGAGATCTCGGCAACCGGGCTAGTCCGTCTGCTAATATAAACAGAACTCAAGAATATGAGAAAAACAGTCTTGACCATACAAACATGACTAGACAAAGCCACCTCAATAATGCGGATAATACTAACCTGGTCGCTTGCCATCAATCAGCACATCTCCAGGAGTGGACGCCTCGCTAGAAGGACTCACCACGTAGTTAGAGGCACCACCAGCAGACGAGCGGACCTTGGGACTACCGAACGAGACGTAGTCTGCGTTCTCAATCAGCAGGTGCTTGAACCGACCGATAAAGAACATGCCACACAGGGGGGTGTAGTGGGGCAAGATGCGGTGAAGGATGCGACATGTGTGAATGAGTAGCAGGCGGTCCTTTGGCATGGCGTCATATTGATGTTCTATACAGGAGTACAGGATCTAAAAAAACACAAGGATCTAACAAACACAAGTCACAGGATCTACAAGCCACAGGACCTAAGAAACACAAGCCACAGGATCTAAGAAACACCACCTACAGGATCTAAGAAACACAAGCCACAGGATCTAAAAAAACAGAGCCGCAGGATCTAAGAAACACCACCTACAGGATCTAAGAAACACAAATCACAGGATCTAAGAAACACCACCTACAGGATCTAAGAAACACAAGTCACAGGATCTAAGAAACAACACCTACAGATCTAAGAAACACAAGTCACAGGATCTAAGAAACACCACCTACAGGATCTAAGAAACACAAGCCGCAGGATCTAAGAAACACAAGCCGCAGGATCTAAGAAACACAAGTCACAGGATCTAAGAAGCACAAGCCACAGGATCTAAGAAACACAAGCCACAGGATCTAAGAAACACAAGCCGCAGGATCTAAGAAACACAAGCCACAGGATCTAAGAAACACCACCTACAGGATCTAAGAAACACAAGCCACAGGATCTAAGAAACACAAGCCGCAGGATCTAAGAAACACAAGCCACAGGATCTAAGAAACACAAGCCACAGGATCTAAGAAACACCAGCTACAGGATCTAAGAAACACAAGCCACAGGATCTAAGAAACACAAGCCGCAGGATCTAAGAAACACAAGCCACAGGATCTAAGAAACACAAGCCGCAGGATCTAAGAAACACAAGCCACAGGATCTAAAAAAACAGAGCCGCAGGATCTAAGAAACACAAGTCACAGGATCTAAGAAACACAAGCCACAGGATCTAAGAAACACCACCTACAGGATCTAAGAAACACAAGCCACAGGATCTAAGAAACACAAGCTGCAGGATCTAAGAAACACAAGCCATAGGATCTAAGAAACACCTATTATAGCGACGAAACTTCACTATGTGGCGACTAGATTTTTGTATTTAGGCGCCGCTGGCACCTCTCGAGAAAAGTTTATATCGAGCCCTGTGATGATCCTGCAGCTTGTGTTTCTTAGATCCGTCATCTTTTTCTCTCGGATTAAGGCTGTGACGTGTTGTCAACGTGGTTTGTCTGGTTCACAACCCCCACTGCCCTCTAGAACACAACATCCCTCAGAAATGCGAAGAACTGTCCCAGTGAAATGGCGATGGTGTTAGACTAGTGTGCGAGCCCTTACCTTTAGAGAGGAGGCCTTGATAGTGTCTATCATGGCTATAGCACGGGTGGATACCGGGGTACAAATGTCCTCCACTGCCCCCACTAGGAACGTGAAACACTGCGCCAGTGCCGACATAGCGATATTGTTAGACTTTATATTCTCTTTCTCGAGGAATCGCGCCAAGACGGTTACCTGATACGACAGTACAAATAAGCGTTAATACTTGGTTTACACTAGTGACGACGTGAGCGGATAGATATATGAATAACGTTTTACTATAAAGAGTTGCTACTACTAAGTGTTGCAAATGGTAAAAAACAAACACACATTGGTGCTGCTTGCGCAAATTAAAGGTACGTTTGCTATTCGTACTTCGCGCCATCTATCTGAGCGCGCGCGATTTGCTACCTCGTCTTGGTGCGTGGCGCGCACGGTGGACATTGTCGGGGAGGTGAATTGTTTTTTAAACAGAAACACAGAAGTGAGTTGAAAAGTGTAACAAGCTTCGAATGACAACCTCAAAAAATACCTTAACAATTATAAAACAAAATTAGGATTTTGCTACCTCGTCTTGGTGCGTGGCGCGTAGAGTGGACATTGTTGGGGAGGTGAATTGTTTTTTTAAACAGAAACACAGAAGTGAGTTGAAAAGTGTAACAATCTGCGAATGACAACCTCAAAAAATACCGTAACAATTATAAAACAAAATTAGGATTTTGATACCTCGTCTTGGTGCGTGGCGCGTAGAGTGGACATTGTTGGGGAGGTGAATTGTATTTTTAAACAGAAACACAGAAGTTCAGAGATTTATTTTAAAAAGTGTAACAAGCTGCGAACCTGCGAATGACAACCTCGAAAATTACCTTTACAATTGTAAAACAAATTAGGATTTTTTTATTCTAAGTAAGATGCTTTAATGTCCTTTGGAGTATAATCTACTCCTCGGTGAGCCTAAAATTGAATTTAAGGAGCTTTAGGGAGAAAAAGCCCTAGCAACCATCGTGGAACTACTGCGAAGTATCATTTCCAACTATGATGCACGCGGGTTCGTGACACACGATTTCAAGAGCAACGTTAATTGAATAGGTGTATTTGTCAATATCGCTTAACCTTTGATACAACGAACAGGACCCTTTTTTTCAAAACAATTTCAATTTACTGCAATGTATAGTTTCATTAATTCTTCTAGTTATATAATCCTTCATCATAAATTGTTCTATATGGGACCAGTGTTCTCACATGATTCAACTAAAATTCAAATTCATTTCAAATGGACATCTTTACAAAACAATTCCACCCGAGATGCCAAGGGTCATCAACACGCAAGTGTTTCCAGCAACCTCTACCGTCCATAAACAGTCTTGACTGGGAAGTCATCATGCAAGTTCTTCATCTCAAATAGGGAGCCCAGAGTTATCGGTAATTAGCAGTTCATAGCCAGCTAACAGGCGGTAGAGTGCGTTTGTATCACGGAGAGGTCGGTGTTCATGGGGTTGGCCGGCATCTTGGCGGCGCGAAAGAATCCGCCACGAGCCCTGCTTTCGCTCGACTGGACGCTTTCACAGGGATCTTGCTTCCAGCCGCCGGACGCGTGAACGAAACTAAATGGAGCAAGTGAAAAAGCAAAGCGGAAAACGGGAAAGGGGTGATAAAAGAAGACGACCCCTTACCCGCCTTAGTCACCTGTCCCACAAGAATACGTTCCCGCGTCCAAGATCCCAGCCGCGCCCATGAACTCCGGCTTCTCGATGTTACAAACACACTCCACTGCCTGCTAGGCAGGCTAACACACAAAAAAGTTAAAGTGTCTCTTGCTTGAGAGTCATCAGGTTTCAATAAAAAGCTTCTTAATCTGTAAGGATAGTCGTACTGTAAACCAATGTCGACATTTTCAACGGAGCCACCTTGTTGCCCTTTAAGAAGGAGAAGAATGATCTGATTTTGCGCAGCTTTTCGCCAGCCCAGTTCATTCTCGACTTGGCAGAGCTCCTGTCAAATGCGCCGCTCCATTCACCGTCGCTATCTCCACTTCCAATGATGAAGGGAGGGCATGATGCTGTTCCAAGGGGTGCGACACTGTTAGGCGTATAAGACCTGGTAGTAGTGAACGTAGTGAAGACACTTGCGATACTCCGTATGCTGGAGCGAAGGGATCTGATAGGCGATTTGATAGATTTGTTGCTGCCTTGTGGGAGTGGATCGTCATCTTCCTTTGCTCCTCCCCTTTGGCACTTTGTGCATAAATTTCCCATTACTGATATGAAGCCAGACTTCTGCAGACAGTTTTCACTTTACTGGAGATCTCGAGTAAATAAGCGTTTTCAGAGCGCGATTTCTCCTGCGTCATAATGCCTTTGACAATGTGCGCGCGCTTTTCCGCGGCGCTCGCTCTAATAGTCTTCATCATTGATCCTCGCGCTATTCACCTTCTCGACAATGTCCAGAATGCTCTGCGCGCTGACCTGGATGACGCGATGCATAAACAGTCATCTTCGCAAAAAACGCTGCAAAATCAAATATTTCTCTATACTGTTCCTCTCAGTCTATGAAAAACATTCTCGTGTGAACGCATTCCAGATAAGTGTCGAAACGTGAACACAAAGTGAATTCAGTTAACCAATCACAGACGACAACAAACCAATCAGGAGACGAAGTTACGACTTGCGTTTAGTCGTGACCCAAAAAACAATAGACACTGTGAATTTGTTTTTTCTATGCATTCTGATTGGCTGACAAAACAAAGACTCAAGAAATCAACCAATGGGAACGCGTAGAAAACGCAAGTCTGAATTACTCTAGCTTTCAACAGTCATCCGAAATCCGCTCTAACAGATATTGCGTTACCTTTTCCACGCCAGAAAAGCGTATGCGCCAGTCATGCTCGGTGAACGCGCTCTCCACATTATCGCACAGCTTCTCCGCGCCGTACGGCAGACAGATACAGTGCAGTAGAATCTGAGTGGCGATCTCTGATAAGTCCGAGTGCTCGGCCTGTAACATCTCCCACAGACTAAAGGTCAAAAAGAAAAATGCACTGATATGAAACGTCGGTCGACAGAATAAAACTAAAGGCCGAATGGGCCATTATTCAATAAACTACGAGGCTGAAGGGTCTAGTCATGGCCCACGAGGTCTTATTGTTCAGTATATATCAACTAGAGGTCGATCACAGAAAATACAATACCTCCTCCATTATTTCTTCACCATAAAAGCAGCAGTAAAAACCTCATAGAACATTAGTAGCGTCGCTAATAGAAAATCAGGATTTGTTATAGGCGTCAAGTTGACATACGCCAGAAACATATACGTTTCTGCATACGCTTATCCCAAGGGGCGGATTTTTTTTTTGGGGGGGGGGGGGGGGGGGGCTTCCGCGTGAGATTTTCCCATACAATTACTGTATTTGATGAAGGAAATTTGCAAATTTTCGTCCCATATTTTCACTATCCGGCCCCCCTTTCTAAAATTCCTGGATTCGCCCACGAGACCTTGGCCAGTTTGCTTACTTAGGGATAAAGAAGATTTCCTGTAGGTAAGCGAGGAAATCAGGCTCAGCCTCCATGGCGATACGCAAGTAGTCTCCCCTTAGCACTAGGATCTGCAGGCACTTGAGCACGTTCAGCTGTACGATGTGGTCCTCTTGCTTGGGCAGTTCCTGTTTATAACAAAAGCATAGTTAATTCACCTGAACTCTCATCCGCGCACCAGGTTGCATGTGGGAATATCCCATTGCCTTCTCCTCATCGTTCCCCTCTTACTACTGGCTACGTTTTTTGTCGCTCCGTACCCGCACGAGACTAAAGGCCATGTTACAGGAGGCAACCTTTCATGCAGCTCGCAACGCAACGATGGAGAATCAAAACCATGACACACATCAGGGGCCCTGGGGTGCATGCGCTCCCCCCTTTTTAGAAGAAAAATACAAGAAAGATTAAAAAGTAAAGATAGTAAAGACAGTAAAGAAAAAAAAATCGGTAAGCTGGAAAAGGGCACCATACATTTGTACAGATGTGACCCCCCTTTCTCAAATCCTGGCTACGCCCCTGCACGTAGCCATTTGTCTCGCAACTTGTAATGCGCCCACTGAAAAATCATAAAAATACCAAGAGCAAGAAGCACTCTTAATTGATTGATTGATTGTCTCCTTTCAAAACCATTCTTTCATACTTCAAATAAGTCTAAGAAAGAAAAAGGAGCTGAAACTTGCATTGAATAGGCATTCTTGGGTAAGACTTAATAGCTTTCGCGGTCAAATTTCCAAGTTTGAAACCTGCTCAGCCTGATACGAAATGGACCATTCCAGCTATAAGCGCGCGCCCAAGCCATGTCCCACAACTACCAGAATGTAGTGCGCGCGTTTTTAACAGTTTATTTGACAAATGTCCCACATCTACCGACATACAGCGCGCGCGTTCGTTATAGCTGGAATCGTCCATTTCATCTACATAATAGCGCCCCAAGTTGTGCTTATCTGGCACTAAAAAAGTTGTTTAACAAACCTTGAAGATCATTCTCTTATTGCGTGTGAATTTGACTGCATTTAAGCAACCTAAATTAACCCTTAAATCGTGGCCCTTCCTTTAGGTGACATACCTTCAGCAAGCCAATGAGAAGTTGTAGCTGAGGGTAATTATCATACACAGCACTCCAGCTGACGCTACTAGTCCCACTCCTCCACGATCCAATACTGGTAGTGATATTGCGCATGCCCGAAAATGACGCGGAGTCCCCGGGCTCGGATGGCTGGTCTGTCTGGCTTGGGAGCCCCTCAGCTTCCTGATCACCAGAGCAACTCTCAGTTCCATTGATGGACGCATTTGTAGTGTCCTCGAACACTTCCTCGTCAATGGTCTCAGTTACTTGCACGCTACGACGTGAGCCTGACATGAGAATGATGAACACATACACTTTTAGCCTGAGATAAAAGACGCCAAGGTATCGACTTTGTGAGGTAATGAGAAGACGACAACAACAACAACAACAACAACAACAACAACAACAACAACAACAACAACAACAACAAGTCTACAATACCAAAAACAAGCAATTCATTTGTATACGTAATGATAAAGCCTTCTCAAAATCCAGTATCTGCTGCAGATGGATAATTTTCAATTTCGACATTTGTCCCAAAATTTGACAGAAATGTTTAATGCTATATATTGTGAGATGACAAGATTCCATGCTTGTCCAATAAAAGTAAATTAAAGATCTCCAAATGGACCTCTCCAACTCTAAGTGCGGTGGCTCTATTCGGTTCAAAAATGCCCTCGATATATCCCACAACTACCAGGATGCAGTGTGCCTTCTTCAAACTTTGTTCGGCAGATGTCCCTCATTTATCAACACGCTTACACATTAGTTGGAATCGTCGATTTGAAGCAAGGTGCTAAAATGACGGGCATTTATCACTTTACATCTAAAATTCAGTTAAATTTAGAACTTACCAGTACTTCTAAACGATGCTGCCTTACTGCTGGTACTGCCTCGCGCCAGGCCCGCAAACGCCACGGCATTGAGTGTGTCCTCTTCCGGTGGGCTCCCTGTGGGGAAGATGGACTCCAGGAGCATGTGAGCGAGTTTGAACCAGACGGCGACCATCTCGCACTGCTGGCATGAGGTAGAGTGGTCCCCATGCTGTCCCGTCCACGTCACGTCCAGCATGAGTTTGATCACTCTTTTAATGTCGTCACGCTCAACCGGGCTCAGAACACGTCGCTCACGCTGGTACTGAAGTTGGACCTGCCAATCAGGTACAACTCAAGTTCAATACAACACTAGTAAAACGAGCGCTGTGACTGGTCGGTAGAGCGCGCATGTTACTAAAACCGAGATTCAATTGCGCGCGCTCTTTCGGCTTTTCAACGTGAGAAATAAAATTGTTGCTGTTGTAAAAAACACAAATATATCTTAATGTTCCGTGCGTCTGTATTCTAATTGATGCACAGAAGCGTAGCGTCATAGCGTATCATCGGTCTTTGTTTATGGCTCGCTATCCCTGTGCGAGAAAGGACGTCTGAGCAATGAGCTGAAACATTCCATACTGATGACGTAGGAGCTTTGCTTTCAAAACTGAATTGATTAACAGCGTAGGCGCGAAGATTTTGGGGATAGCGAAGAAACGAGGATTTTGGGGATAGTACAATCTATTACAGTACAGACGTACGGACAAATGAGATCCATTTGTTAATTATAAGCGACATGTTATAGGACACATCTAGACTCTTCCGTATCAGTGTCACATTTCCATTCAAAGAGAGATTCTCAACTAGGGCCCTAAGGATGCTCAGGCTCTACCCGTTTGACCAGTTATATCATACCTGTTTGACCAGTAGGTCCAACATAAGGATGAACGATGAGAGATGTGAGTTGACTTCCTTCAGGTCAGCCGATACGCGGCTAGCAGCAGATGCAGGTGGGGTGTCAGGCGAGGTGGCGGTGGTCGGGTTTGGGGTCTCTGTAAGTTGGGACTGAGGGAAAGGGAACATTGTTGGCAGCGGCTCGGCATAGTCGGTGTAGTTTTGGATGGCTCTCAGGAACATAGACGTCAGCATGTGTAGCTTGATAATCACTTCCTGCACCGACAGCATCTGCAGAAATATGACATCATGACGTCACAAAATCATACAGAGAATCTTGAAGGTCCTTGGGTTCCCTGTGCGAGAAAAGACGTCTGATGACGTAGGAGCTCTGCTTTCAAAACTGAATTAATTAACAGTGTAGGCGCAAGGATTTTGGGGTAGCGAAGAAACGAGGATTTTGGGTATAGCGAAGAACAATCTTCTTACTGACCTATATAGGCCTTAAAAATGGTTAAAATGCAAAGGAAATTTGCAAACTGTTGTCGCGAAATTGAGAAATTTGAACAAACGAGGGCAGGGTCCGAAATTAACTGTTTACGAGCGGTGCCATTGGTGCCACAGGAAAAAAGTCAATTGGTCGCCATTGTTGATGATGTTACCCTGAGTAGACGCATTTTAGTGAGATGTCGTCGCTCCCGTTGCCGTCGTCGCAGCATAAACTCCCTTTTGTCATACCTGTAACCAGGAGAGTCCTTGGACTTGTTGTGCAGCATCGGGAGACTCGACTGCTTTCTTGACAAACCCTAACGTCACTTCAGACGGCCACTTGTATGGAGACAAGAGTGGATCGAACAGCTTACTGTCAATAGAAACAACCGAAGGAGTGTTAAGAGAGTTTTTAGTTTTTTTAGTGTTTCGAGCAAGCAAAAAACCTTGTTTAAACCTACAGTCTCCCAATAAGCTGTTTAAAAACATACCATAACAGAACCTTGAACTTGTGCAGATCTTCTGCAGGGACGTCAGCCTTAATGGCCTCCAACCAGAGGGGCATGGCGGTCTCCCATACCTGAACACGACATAAGTAGTATAGTGCCCACCGCTTTAATCCTGGGTTGCGGGATCGCTGTGGTGTCCTACTAGGTTTTTATATGAAAGCAGAGAGGACTCAAGGTACTCTTGTGAATGAAACCCCGTGGGGTTTGAAGAGCAGTAAAGCTCTAGAAGACATTCTAGCTTCCCTCTTCATAAAATACAAGAAATGTAGAACTTAGCATCTATATGAAAAATGGGCTGGATGGGTTGTCTGTTTATCCTCAGAGAAAGAAAGACAGTGGGGGGGGGGGGGGGGGGGGGGGGTCCAATAGACTAAATGTTGCATTTCGTCGGCGCCTTCAGTAAAAAAAATCTTGTCGCCAGTTTGGTTGCCATAATAGGAATCTGGTACCATGTTTTCTCTCTCGAATTGATGCTCTTGACAGCTAATTTTTGAGGATATTTTTTAAAACCTATAGACTGGAAAGGTAAGTTGCCTAGGCTGAAATTGTTGCTCGCTAAACCCTAAATGCAATCGCAATGTCGGGGCCTGAAATTCAAACTTTTAATCCCTCGAAGCATAGGAATTTACTTGATTAATAAAAACAAAGGTTGTAAAACCTGAAATCAATGTCGTACTAAACAATTTACCTCCACATTAATGAGGTCAAACGGGATCATGCAGCAAATGCGGTGTAGACCCTCCACGTACTGCCGCACAGTTGAGGTGAGAGCATCCCAGCAACCCCCTACTTTAGCAAACTCAGGGGGAGAGGGGGACAAGCATGCGCAGAAGAGCTCCGGCTTGTTATCACGAACAGTGCTCAACCACTTGCTAGCGTGTTGTGATGCCAACCTAGAAAAACAACAATTAATAGCACATCTCGCTTGAGTGTAGAACATTACTGAAGTATAAGGTATGGAACTTCGCTGTATTCTTGATTTGTACTGCAGCAGTGTCAAGGCACAAGAAATCAGCCGCAATGTACAGCGTGAAGGTCATTTTGGAACGAAAGAGTGCGAAACCATCTGGGAACTAGATTTTCAGCTCATAGCTCTGACGATCTACAGTATGAGTGTTACACGTTCAGCACCTGTATATAGCTATTTCAAGAAACGTTGTCGGAATCCATACGCGCCCAGACCGCAAAGTTGTATGGGTAGAAAGTCTTGAAGAAACAAGTCTCTGTTTGAAGAATTTAGCAGCCAGACCAGTGAGGTATTGTACAAATAGGACCTTATGTTTTTACCCATACTGCCTTTCCGTCTGGGCGCGTGGGCTTGGACCATCACAAGGCCGACAAGCTTTATTGAAATAGCTGTATAAGGCAAATTCAAATTAGCCTTATTGGCTCTCATTGACACTGCACCTCTTCAAAAGCTCGCCCACATAGTCCCGCATCAGTGACGATGTGGTGTCAATCCAGGCAATCACCATGGCAACCAGTCGTCCCAGTCTCTCGGTGGACTCGCACTTGGTAGGTTCGCTACATATACCAACAAGTAGCCAGATGCCAAATCTACTGAGCATGCGCCGATTGTTGATGTCATTGTCCATTCTTCTTCAACTTGCTCCAGTCGAAAGATGTCACGTGCAAGACTGCAAACAAACAAAAAAAGATGATTAGTCATTATTGAGCCAACTCCAGTGTCAAAAACTAAATCAATGCACTTAGCCAATCGGGAGTGAGACATTCTTTAAAGTTATAAATTTTATCCTGTGAGGTGAATATTTGTTGAAAAATTGACTGCTTCATATCTGGTGGTCAAACTGACTAGTTACCCCATAGCTTCATATCTGGTGATCAAACTGACTAGTTACCCCATAGCTTCATATCTGGTGGTCAAACTGACTAGTTACCCCATAGCTTCATATCTGGAGGTCAAACTGACTAGTTACCCCATAGCTTCATATCTGGTGGTCAAACTGACTAGTTACCCCATAGCTTCATATCTGGTGGTCAAACTGACTAGTTACCCCATAGCTTCATATCTGGTGGTCAAACTGACTAGTTACCCCATAGCTTCACATCTGGTGGTCAAACTGACTAGTTACCCCATAGCTTCACATCTGGTGGTCAAACTGACTAGTTACCCATAGCTTCATATCTGGTGGTCAAACTGACTAGTTACCCCATAGCTTCATATCTGGTGGTCAAACTGACTAGTTACCCCATAGCTTCATATCTGGTGGTCAAACTGACTAGTTACCCCATAGCTTCATATCTGTTGGTCAAACTGACTAGTTACCCCATAGCTTCATATCTGGTGGTCAAACTGACTAGTTACCCATAGCTTCATATCTGGTGGTCAAACTGACTAGTTACCTCATAGCTTCATATCTGGTGGTCAACTGACTAGTTACCCCATAGCTTCACATCTGGTGGTCAAACTGACTAGTTACCCCATAGCTTCACATCTGGTGGTCAAACTGACTAGTTACCCCATAGCTTCATATCTGGTGGTCAAACTGACTAGTTACCCATAGCTTCATATCTGGTGGTCAAACTGACTAGTTACCTCATAGCTTCATATCTGGTGGTCAAACTGACTAGTTACCCCATAGCTTCATATCTGGTGGTCAAACTGACTAGTTACCCCATAGCTTCACATCTGGTGGTCAAACTGACTAGTTACCCCATAGCTTCATATCTGGTGGTCAAACTGACTAGTTACCCCATAGCTTCATATCTGGTGGTCAAACTGACTAGTTACCCCATAGCTTCATATCTGGTGGTCAAAGACTAGTTACCCCATAGCTTCATATCTGGTGGTCAAGACTAGTAACCCCATAGCTTCATATCTGGTGGTCAAGACTAGTAACCCCATAGCTTCATATCTGGTGGTCAAACTGACTAGTTACCCCATAGCTTCATATCTGGTGGTCAAACTGACTAGTTACCCTATAGCTTCATATCTGGTGGTCAAACTGACTAGTTACCCCATAGCTTCATATCTGGTGGTCAAACTGACTAGTTACCCCATAGCTTCACATCTGGTGGTCAAACTGACTAGTTACCCCATAGCTTCACATCTGGTGGTCAAACTGACTAGTTACCCCATAGCTTCACATCTGGTGGTCAAACTGACTAGTTACCCAATAGCTTCATATCTGGTGGTCAAACTGACTAGTTACCCCATAGCTTCATATCTGGTGGTCAAGCTGACTAGTTACCCCATAGCTTCATATCTGGTGGTCAAACTGACTAGTTACCCCATAGCTTCACATCTGGTGGTCAAACTGACTAGTTACCCCATAGCTTCATATCTGGTGGTCAAACTGACTAGTTACCCCATAGCTTCATATCTGGTGGTCAAACTGACTAGTTACCCCATAGCTTCATATCTGGTGGTCAAACTGACTAGTTACCCCATAGCTTCATATCTGGTGGTCAAACTGACTAGTTACCTCATAGCTTCATATCTGGTGGTCAAACTGACTAGTTACCCCATAGCTTCATATCTTGTGGTCAAACTGACTAGTTACCCCATAGCTTCATATCTGGTGGTCAAACTGACTAGTTACCTCATAGCTTCATATCTGGTGGTCAAACTGACTAGTTACCCCATAGCTTCATATCTGGTGGTCAAGACTAGTTACCCCATAGCTTCATATCTGGTGGTCAAACTGACTAGTTACCCCATAGCTTCATATCTGGTGGTCAAACTGACTAGTTGCCCCATAGCTTCATATCTGGTGGTCAAACTGACTAGTTACCCCATAGCTTCATATCTGGAACTAGTTACCCCATAGCTTCATATCTGGTGGTCAAACTGACTAGTTACCCCATAGCTTCACATCTGGTGGTCAAACTGGCTAGTTACCCCATAGCTTCATATCTGGTGGTCAAACTGACTAGTTACCTCATAGCTTCATATCTGGTGGTCAAACTGACTAGTTACCCCATAGCTTCATATCTGGTGGTCAAGACTAGTTACCCATAGCTTCATATCTGGTGGTCAAACTGACTAGTTACCCCATAGCTTCATATCTGGTGGTCAAACTGACTAGTTACCCCATAGCTTCATATCTGGTGGTCAAACTGACTAGTTACCTCATAGCTTCATATCTGGTGGTCAAACTGACTAGTTACCCCATAGCTTCATATCTGGTGGTCAAACTGACTAGTTACCCCATAGCTTCATATCTGGTGGTCAAACTGACTAGTTACCCCATAGCTTCATATCTGGTGGTCAAACTGACTAGTTACCCCATAGCTTCACATCTGGTGGTCAAACTGACTAGTTACCCCATAGCTTCATATCTGGTGGTCAAACTGACTAGTTACCCCATAGCTTCATATCTGGTGGTCAAACTGACTAGTTACCCCATAGCTTCACATCTGGTGGTCAAACTGACTAGTTACCCAATAGCTTCATATCTGGTGGTCAAACTGACTAGTTACCCCATAGCTTCATATCTGGTGGTCAAACTGACTAGTTACCCCATAGCTTCATATCTGGTGGTCAAACTGACTAGTTACCCCATAGCTTCACATCTGGTGGTCAAACTGACTAGTTACCCCATAGCTTCATATCTGGTGGTCAAACTGACTGAGTTACCCCATAGCTTCACATCTGGTGGTCAAACTGACTAGTTACCCCATAGCTTCATATCTGGTGGTCAAACTGACTAGTTACCCAATAGCTTCATATCTTGTGGTCAAACTGACTAGTTACCCCATAGCTTCATATCTGGTGGTCAAACTGACTAGTTACCCCATAGCTTCATATCTGGTGGTCAAACTGACTAGTTACCCCATAGCTTCATATCTGGTGGTCAAACTGACTAGTTACCCCATAGCTTCATATCTGGTGGTCAAACTGACTAGTTACCCCATAGCTTCATATCTGGTGGTCAAACTGACTAGTTACCCCATAGCTTCATATCTGGTGGTCAAACTGACTAGTTACCCCATAGCTTCATATCTGGTGGTCAAACTGACTAGTTACCCCATAGCTTCATATCTGGTGGTCAAACTGACTAGTTACCCCATAGCTTCATATCTGGTGGTCAAACTGACTAGTTACCCCATAGCTTCATATCTGGTGGTTTGACAGGGCTTGGCCTCACGTAGAAGTCTCACTATAGCCTCAGTCACGTAAGCCTGGTCACATCCTTCCATGGACCAAGGGTCAGGGAACAAGGTCTGAACCACATGGGTAGAGCCGTCAGGGTGGTACAGGTCGTCGCAATCCTGACACAGTGCTGCACCTCTTTTCCTGTTTTTATACAAACACTGAGGTTATACATACAATGTAATACACTCAAAGTCATTGTATCGTGAATTGTGCGATGTTTAAGACCAGTTTACACACATTTTTTGCATTTGTCGCGGCGATTTTTCTCGCATGAGTTGCAATTCCAATTTTCTTGTGAAAACGAGATGCAAATCCGGTGCGATTTCTGTGTTCTCTTTTTTCAAATCGCATCAAGTTGGAAAGAGTTTCGAACATGATTGAAATCTCCGCGACATCACGCAAAAACATTGCTGCAGATCGCGCCGAGTTGCACCTAGTTTACACTGATTTTGAGTTGACGCATACGTGCGAGAAAAGTCGCCACAACTCACGTGACAAAAATTGCAAGTGTAAATGGCCCTTTAGACCATAGTAATGCGCCAAACTCGTACCCAGTCACGGTAATGGCGTGCCTGCCATGTAACGCAACACCCAGTACGAGTCTGGTGCTACCTCTTTTCCTACATGTATACACAAAGTACAGTATCAAAAAGACTTTTAGTGCATGTGGCATTTGTCACACTACTGTACCTGTTTAGTTTGGCACACTCTGGCGAGAAGCACATAATAGCACTAGGCTTGCCTTGTCCTTTACATGATGGGCCCTGACATTTAGTAGGTACAGGGCCTAAGGGTTGTACAATGCCTGCAAGGAACTCTGGGCAGTCATGTAGCTGCTCGGAAGCCATCTCACTACACTTGGCACAGACAAATGCAGGTGGTGGGATGTCACAGTATTTTGCAGCAAAGCAGGCATCATAGCAGATGCTGGAGCAATGGGTTTGGTTTGGGACACCACAGTTCTTGTTTTGGCACTTGGATGGGTACCATGACTCGTAAACATACTGCCAGTCATCGGCACCTCCTAAAATCAATTAGAAATCATAATTAGTGTCACTTTACTGATCACATACTACAAAAACAGGTAGAGTTTCAATCGAGCCGTTACAATTTTTCAGGCCTGTGGGTCGCAAATTTCATCATGTGATGACTAAAAATTTGTCACATGAATTAGGGTTGATGTCTTTCAGCCAATTAATCAGCCATCTAAACAATGGGCAAACGTGAGGATAAATATTTGGGGGCTTATTGGTTTCACAACTTTTTTTGTTTCAACAAAAATTTTGTTTCTCGGTGAGTCCTATTCAGCAGTAGAGTAGAGATTTCAAAATGGTACTACCTGGTATTACATACATACATAGATACATATGACTTTATTTACCAACAGGATTCTTATCAGTTGCTACAATACAGACGCATCTGGTTTCCATAAGAACCGTGCCTAAATATATGTACATTACAATCATATATAGGAGATAGGTATGTGATACCTGGAACTGGTGATATCATTTAGATACAGAACATTTTAATACACTGTTATTTTTGCTTCATTGGAAAACACGGTTGGCTCAGCATTATGGCGATGGGTCTCTCACCGCTGTGGTCCAGGTTCAACTCCTGGCCGGGACAGAGGAAATTTTCTTTCTGTATGGGTGTCAGCCAAAATTGGTTTATATTGTGGGTTGAACTTTGTTCTATTGTGTTTCACATCTTTCGGATGAGACAATAAACCGAGGTCCCGTCTCGCCTTATTTACTCTACCCATTTTCAAGGGGGATGCTAAAGAACCACTGGGGCAGTGACCACTCTCAGTGTCTGTGCTTATGACCGCTTGGCTGCCAGTGGCGCCATTGGGACCCATGTGAGTGCAATTCAGCTTACAAGCTGCAAGTCTGGGGAGTTGTCCCAAACATTTACATTTCATATTTCATATAACCACTACCTCACTCATCTAACCACACTTTACCTTCTCTCCAAAGTGGGAAGTAATGCAGTAGGATCTGGCCTGCTGAGTTGAGGATGGGCTGAGGGCCGTATGCCACCACAGCAAGCAGGTCCATACACAGGTCTGGCTTACACTGCATCAGCGCCTCTACAAACTGGGCCTGCTGCTTGGAATCAGGACAGTACTGCAGCACAGTCATGATAAGAGAGGGGCATGACAGGCCAGCATAGCTGGGATGGTCTTTTGGGGTCTTTAGCACACCTTCAGTAGTGATTCATAATACACAAGGTTACAGTACAGAACCGGTAATTTGTAATCACCTAAAGACTATACTTACACAGTAGAGTTGGTAAGATGTATCCACACAGCAGGTTAAGAATCATGAAGTGCAGAGTGGGAGGCCAAATAGATAGGTTCATGGCCACACTCATGGGTAATGAATCCAGGTGGTCTTTGGGAAGGAACGGAACAAGAGATGCTGTGATAGACAGGATGCTCTTGGCAAAGGCTGAAAATAAAGCACAGATTTTGAGCTTTGTAGAAAAATCAAACAAAGTAAAAAAAAGTAATAAAAATAAATATTATTATGAAGACATTATGTCTGGTATGTTCATTAAAATGAATTAATAACTGCTAACTGAGGTTAGTAGTAGAACAACAGTCTGCCTGGACCTATACACTCAGGGTCTGTTTTTAAATAACCGACATGGAGAAGTTTCCTTTGCTCTAACATGGAACCTTCACATGTTTGCAGATAAGGTTAAAATCCATAGGTCCAATCTCTTACATATACTACATCAGTAATCAGAACCAAAGGGATGATGAAGCACAGGGACTTTGGAAGTCACCAATCTTCAATGCAGGGCTCAGAACTCACTAACACACTACACTGACTAGCTTTGTGTAGGATTTCACTGCTGTCTGGGAAACTATGTAAACTAAAACTATACTGATAGAAAATGCCACCGGCACAGGGATGGCAGAGCCCTAGGGGGGCTTTGAAAACTGTTCCACTGTTGCTGCGGTAGACAACTTCTGACATAATCTGTATATCAGACTTACCTTCATTACCAAGTTCAACCACAGGCACCACCTTGGTGAGTTTGACAAGAGCCTGATAGAGGTCTACATATGCCATGGATGGGTACTTTTGGGTGTCAAAGGTCTCCTTGTCAAGTGTCAGGCTAGGCCTCTCTTCCTTGACCAACCTACAAAGTAGTTAGAACATGAATATCCCTCTTGAATGAGGAAATGGTTCTTGGATCACAGCATAGCAGGTTAGCATGCTTATCATTCTTCTTTTATTTAAGAGAAATTGAGCTTATTACAATATGTACTAGTAAATTCTACTGTACTGTGCTCATGCTGTGCTGTACTTTTCCATGAAGAACGATGGATTGACAAACCTGCCTACAGAGTAGTCATATTCTGAACTATTTATGCAAAAAAGAGAACTTGGATCTGCTAAATATGCAAAAAATATCCTCACAAAAATCAATGTCAGCAGGAAAGCTTCTTCATTTCGTATCATAAAATAATGTAATTTAATAGTCTGTATATTCATTGGTTTTAAAATGCTACATTTTGCACTGCAAGGACTTGCAATTCACAGCTCTGGATATTAGTTATATCAGTTTCCATTTCACAGATATGTCTCAGGCAGTACCAGTATCTTACCCTTGTAGAACATCTTGAAACCATGTAAGGTAGTTTGCAACATCATTACCAGTTGGCAGTGGAAGAGTTCTGCTATGCAGACGCTTGAAGATCTCCTTCAATCCATGGATCTTTGCACTAACTAGCAGTCATTCAAAAGTATTAAATAATAATTAGATGCTAGAGCAGAGCTTGCATTTCATTTTCAATTTTGGAGCATCATGTACATATTGTAATCTGTCTCTTAAAGTGCCACTATTATCAAAAATTAGAGTCTCCAATCTTTGCCAATTCTCCATATGTTAGGCAGCTTTGCAACACTAGAACAATGCCGTTTTCCGTTTTTGATAGCTCTTTTCGTTCAGCAGTTATTAAGGTAAGAACGATATGCAAATTAGCATGGGTGATGACGTCACACTCTCAACTTGATCAATGCCTAAATACTAAAAGAGGTATATCTCTATGCCTCTTGAAGTTGAGTGCTCAAACTTGGCAGAATGAATACTTGACTTGAACAGAGTGATGTGACTCATCAATCAGGGTTGCCATGGCAACCCCTGGTTTCCAGGCTCCCCAGACGATTTTAGGATTTCCTGATTTTTCCCAACCAGATTTCAGAATTAACCAATTTCTTGTTACTAAAAGCGAGCTACTACTAAATAAGATAAGTGGGCATGGCAATGTAGGTTACAATTGATTTCTTCAAAAGATATAGCCTCATCTAGAATTTTGGATAGGGGTGGTCTGGAACAAAGGCTGTTGCCATGGCAATCAATTAAGGTAAACAAAATTATCAGGAAGAGTGAGTTCAATAACCGTGGCAAATTTGATAGGATTTGATGCGAATCCAACAAAAATATAGACCATCTAATAATTTACCACTTTGTTTGTTGAGAGTGTGACGTCATCAAGTCACACTTTGGAGCAATGGCGGCCAAATTTCAAACTCTAATATCTTCGGAACCAAAAAAGATTTTTGAAAACGGAAAGAAGCATATTTCTTCTGAGCCTCAGCTCTTTCAAATAAGGCATAAAGTAAATAATTTTCAAACTTGATAATAGTGGCACTTTAAGTCTGGCACAGACTAGGGGACAAGTCCCATAGAATAGACTTGTCCTACAAACCTGCTTCAGGGACATATCCCCTAGTGTCCCATTTTTGTGTTGAAATTTCAGTGTACAGTACAAGAGGACTTTGCTACTTCTCTTTTAAAAGAAAATGGAGGTTTGAAAGCTAAAGAATAAAAGAGGGTGACTTGTTGACTTGTCTCCCCAAGCCATGAAATTTACTCTGAAATTTGAAAATTTAAGTGTAAATTCCCACAATCTCATGTCCATATACAAAATTTAGCCCTTCCAGGAGATACAGGGATGATAGAATCTAAAGGGGTTGTGAATTTGAAGTGGAACGGATGTGAGTTTGGTGAATGCTAGACCTTTTTCCAAAATGGCCGCCGAAAATTCCAATCGATTTTTGTTAAAAATGAACACCAGCACTAGATGACCCATCATCACTTTAGTAAAACTACAAAATTTCACCCCAATATATCCAATATCTTTCGAGAAAACGAACGTTGAAAATTTGAAAATTTACAGACGTTTGTATGACTGGGGGTATGCGTCATACCCCCAGTCATACAGATCTCTGCAAAATTTTCAATTTTCAGACTCTAATTTCTCAGCCGACATGGCATTTGGCATAACAAAAATTTACAGGATTACTAATGTGAGGATACTCTTTCTAGTGACAGTATTTGATTTTCAGTAAGTTTATTTTAAGACATGCGAATTTGCGGCGGCCATTTAGGAAAAAGGTCTATTAGGCCAAAGTAAAAAAATAAACATGTTTATCGTCTGGAGCTTTCCAAAAAAGTGTCCATGTGGCCCTTTTTATTTTTTATTTCTTTTTGCTCCATGTTTATGCCTTGTTTTATTGGTTTATGCCATATTTTGTGTACAAAATGGCTACGACAGTTTCATAAACTATTGTTAAGGGCAATATATGTTCATATAAAGCATTTCCATGCTCATTAAAGCCACATTTCAAAGCAGTTTCTAACTGCTTGTGACGTTTGACTTCGTTTTGGAGACAATTTATTTGTGAAAATAAAAAAAGAAAAGAAAAAAAGGATGCGGCTCCAAAAAACGATACGGCGGGGACGATAACATGTATTTTTTTTTACTTGGCCTTATACATCTTGTAATTGTTTGGGGTGAGAAAAGTAAAATACTATAATTGCCATAAATCTGTCAACTAAACAGCAATTTAAATTTAATTAGAATGAGATTTTAGCAAGGTGTAAGTTTTTGCCTTTAGCATCAAGGCCAAGAGTTTGTTTGGGTTTACATCTAGTGTCACATTCCCACAACCAAAAATTCAGAGTATGAGATCAAAAAAGTAGAAAAGGATAAGAAGTTTCATGTATTATGTGTCTACGATTGCACTTAAATGTGCGAAATATTTGTAATTATTTTGCATTTGGTATGAACCCATAAAAGATAAATCAAAGGTTCATTCATGTAGCATTGTAGAATCTTAGCATGATTGTTTGGTTTCTGTTGATGCCAAATAATGGATGATTGAGTATAAACATACTATTACGATAGCCTAAGCTTTGTCAAACGCACATTCGGTACAAATGTGTCTGTACTTATACTTACACTGCTCAGATCTCGTCGAGCGGTGTTTCGACATGATCACTTCCTGACAAATGAACAACCCTCGCAAGGCGAAGCAGCTGCCGGAGCGAGATTACAATCCGCTGATCTCCACTCGTTGTCTGTTCTGCAAACTGCCCTCTGTGGCCACTCTGCGGCGATTAAACGCCTAAAACATGATACAAGTTATCGAAGAGAATTAACGAAACGCCCAACATGGCAGCAAAATCGCTTCTTTTTAGCGGTGGAGTTCGAGAAGACTCGATCTGATCACTTTTCAGCCGCCATGTTTGTTGTGATATGGCTCGCGAGCCCGCAAAATGATAGTGCAGCGTTTATTTATTTGGATCGTGATTGGCTAATACACCCCACGTGACTTAGCGCGCCATTTTGAAGATTTCAGCAAAATGGAGTCAAATGGAGGGAAAAATAGCGGTTGAGTTTATGCGAAAATACGCGGGGAATACATACTCTTTGTGAATATTTATGGAATCTATGGAATATTCAATGGTAATTGATCAATAATTATGCCCAAATTTCAATACAACATAAAGAAATCGCGGCGAAATGAAGAAAACAGAGACGAACCAGCGAACGTTGTTTCAGAGTTGGGGCAAGAAGAACACAGCAAAGAACAACAGGCCTTTGATTTCTCACACGTCTGACACGTGTTCAGCTTTCGATCCTCAGGATATCATAGCGATAGATGATGATGATGACGATGGGCTGCTGGAGGCAGCATTGGCTATGGACTCGACGGAAACCACTGTGGAAACACCCTGTACTAGTAGTAGACAAACACATACCACCTACCAGACACCATGCCAGACAGCCCGGATACAAACACAAGCACCCACACTTGATAGACAAACTCCCACTTCCAACAACCCCACCACCCAGCCGGAGTTGCTACCAGGATTTGATATGGACAGTGGTAATGTATGGATCTACCCTACCAACTACCCTATACGGGAATACCAGTACAACATAGTGGAGAAGGCATTATACCAAAACACCATGGTCACCCTTCCCACTGGACTTGGGAAGACGTTCATTGCTGCTGTTATCATGTATAATTATTTTAGATGGTATCCACAGGGTAAAGTGGTGTTTATGGCTCCGACTAAGCCCTTGGTGGCACAACAGATTGAGGCTTGTTATAACATTATGGGGATTCCTCAAGAGGCAACTGCACAAATGACAGGTATGATAACTTAAGATTTAGGGCTTTTAATAATAGTGAAACCAAGGCCCATTTCAGATAGTGTGCCAATACCACATTGAACCAAATTATTATTTCAATAGTGCAACAATACCACAAAATTTAGGCCTGGCTAAGCTTAAAGCAATAATACCATGCTGCAGTGTCGTACCAAAACAATTTGGCAAGGAGATTTAAACAATTTGGCCAGGAGATTTGGTATGTGTTCGAGAAAGCACTGTCAAGTCAAATTGTATTTGTTTCCGAATAACAATGGCACAGTGTTTTGAAATCAGGCCTTTAGTAAAACTTAAGAGTTTTTTGTTTTTTCTCAGAACTCCCGGTCTTGATATCATCGCTGCCTTGATATCACATACTAAATAATATAACTTCCATCTTACTCTATTATTCGTTGTAAATTGCAGGCAACCTAACCCCAAGTAAAAGAGAAGTCCTTTGGAGGAGTAGGAGAGTATTTTTCCTGACGCCTCAAGTTCTCCAGAATGACCTAAGTAGAGGGACGTGTGTGGCTGATGATATTGTACTCGTTGTTATAGACGAGGCACACAAAGCCCTTGGCAACCACGCCTATTGTCAGGTCAGATAGTATTATATCAAACATTATACCTTTGTAATTAATAATTTATTTTTCATCAAACATATATCTTTGTTAATACAGTCGAAGCTCTCTGTGCGACCGCTCTCGTAAGCGACCAGCTCCCATAACGACCATTTTCTCGAAACCCCGTTTGAAATGTCACATAAACTCTGTTATTTCAAGCTCTCGTAAGTGACCGCCTTATCGAGGCGACCAGCTCCGTTAGCGACCACAATTTCAAATCACCAACAGAAATTTTCTATTGTTTTTAAGCTCTTGTAAGCGACCATAGTACTTTTTGTCTTTAAACATCAGTCATCACCTCATAAATATCTAAACTGATACAAGCTGCACCGGTGAAATGCTATTTTCTATGTACATATTTGCGGTTATCTATTCTTAATTAAAGTCGGGAAATAAATCAAACTATTTTAAGCATTAGTAGCACATGTTTTTTTCTAGATTTATTGTACTAAGCTCTCGTAAGCGACCAACACCTATTGTTCAAGTAGGAAGCCGCTTGGTGGTCGCTTACGAGAGCCGTTCTCGTAAGCGACCAGCTCCGTTAACGACCACAATTTTCAGTTCCCGAGGTGGTCGCTTACGAGAGCTTCGACTGTAATTTTTAATTAGGTGTTTCATGATATTGTGTCTGTTTACCCTACCAGAAGGTTGTGATGGATGCATTAGTTAATGTAGTGTGAAATTCTGGATTGATTTTTTTGTAGGTTGTAAGAGAAATTTATGGCTACACTAGATGTTTTCGTGTGTTAGCTCTCAGTGCTACACCAGGAGATGATATCAAGGTATTTTTAAGTGCTTTGGAGAGTGCACTTGATTTTCCAGTTTGTGTGCAATGTTTGATTCCAGAAATTATCCATACCCCTCCCATGGTATGGGTTTGAGGTGACTACCCAACCCTCTGGAATTTCCAGTGAAAAAAAAAAACAGTGATTGTATGGGAAATAAGAGGCATTTCACACTCAACCCTCTGGGATTTCCAGATCCCTTCTGGATCACACAATAAGTATCTGGTATGTTTTACAGGCAGTCCAGCAAGTCCTTACCAACCTCCTCATCAGCCACGTAGAGTTGAGATCTGAAGACTCACCTGACATCCAGCCCTACACACATGCCCGCACGATAGATAAAGTTGTTGTTCCTGTTGGCCAAGAGATCACACAGATCAAGACACAGTACCTTAAGGTACAAACAATGGGATTTATATGTGCTTCAAATTAATTTATTATTTCATTTGTTGTTTTTCATTGTAGCTTGATCTGAAAAGAGTCCAATGATCCTTCTTTGTTTTCTTACTTTATTTTTCTTTTCTTTCATTCTTTCTTTAGTTCCATCTTGCTTGTAGTAATACTGTTTGACTCTGCCATCTTACATTATTTTATCATCTGTGTTTACAATAAGCTACTGTAGCTATTTTCTCTTTATGCTAAATAATGTGGTACATATTAAAATTAAATATAACGTAATTATCAAAAGTTAAAAAGTCTCTCCTTTTATAGGTTCTTGAGGGGATCGTTGGCAGACTGTTCTGTAACAGAGCTATTTGGCAGAAAGACCCTCTGCGTGTCTCCAAGTTTATGCTGCTCAGTTCCAGAGAGCAGTTCAGGAAAGGAGCTGCTAATAACTTGGTAAGGTATTTCAAGTGCACTCAGTTAGAATAGTGTTGTAGTGTTACAAACAAAAGCAGTTATCAGTTGTCATGGTTGACAAATATTATACTATAATGTACACTGTATAATGATGTTCAATAAGCTTATTGCATTGATTACTATGTACCTACTTAATACTGTAAATGTTTGTTGTAGAACCGTGCACAGCTTGGCAGTATAGAGGCAGACTTTGCCATGGGTATCAGCTTGTACCACGCCTATGAGTTACTACACCAGCATGGCATCCTATCCTTCTATAACTTCATCAAAGGCATTATGGATGGTACTAAAAGTGTGGGCCGGGCCAAGACAGAGTTACTGAAACATCGGTGAGCCTCCCCCAGCATCCCAAGTTCCTGTTTTCCTATCTTTTTTATTTTTCATTGCACTTGTGTACCCAAAAACATGAAAGTTCTGCATGGTGGATATAATAAAAAGTAATCACCCCAATTTGCCCTTGATGCAGGAATTGATGGATGTCTTACAAGATTTGAGTGAGAGTATTGAGGCACCTCCTGATGATGTAGCAGACAATGGCACCCTGTTCTCCCAGGTCACATCACCTCGCAGACAGAGATCCATGCAGGTCAAGGCATTTGATCCTCGGTTTAAAAGCCACCCTAAACTACTGAAACTTGAGGAAGTTGTGGTGGATCACTTTCAGAAGTATGCTAAGTCTGCAAGGTATGGTCAGACCTTTATGTGGACATCATGCTTTGCATCCCCTGTCATATATTCTCAGACCACACCCTCACAAAACTTTGCCAGAACATGCCACAAAAGTTACATCAGGGTGAAGTCCACCCTACCCACCTTCCCTGGTGATGGTCGACACCACCCTGGTTGCTCTCACTAGACATACCTGCTGCTCAGCAGTCACAATCACCTCCCATAACATACTGTAGTTCCGGTGATGGGCTAAATATTGTTAACCTTGAGTGTTGTTAGTGTATTTCAGGCCCGTAGCCAGAAAAAAATTGTTACCAAGGCAGAAATCGTTACCGAGTCAGAGTGAGGTTAAGGCTGGTTTAAATTTCATTTTAAATTTGGTTCTGGATCTTTCAATAAAAAAATGATGTTTTACTGAGGCAAGTGCCTCGCTCGCCTCATGCTGGCTACGGGCCTGTATTTTATTTCTTTCAAGCTTTTGAGTAAATCTTACAATTTCTAGCACATCTGAGGGTGCCAGCAGCAAGCCATCTGTGGATACTCGTGTGATGATCTTCTCTCAGTACCGAGACAGTGTCAATGAGATCACCACCATGCTGTGTAAGCACAAACCACTGGTCCGCGTCATGAGTTTTATTGGACAGGCATCCACTGGAAAGGCATCAAGGGGGCTCTCCAGAAGGAACAGCTGCAGGTATACCAAGTATTGATTGTACCATAACCAGGACTTCTGGTATTTCACACAGGCACTGACCTGCGAAATTTGGTTAAATCCGCGAAACACCGCGAAATTGACAAAAAACAAACGCAAAATCCCGCGAAATCCGTTCATATTTGCAATGAATCTTAAGGAATGCACAATGACACAACATATTTTAACTTATTTCAGCGTTTTGGGGTATTCACTTGCCACACAATAAGGTAAACTTGCGAATTTACAGAGGCGACACGTAGTGGTAATTGCCACTACCCCTGAGCAACATCTCTCGCGAAAACGTTGGAAAGATGCCCATTTTTTTATCATTAAAAACGTTTCTCGAATTAAAAGTCTAATTAGCGACCATTTCCCCTGAAATTTGAACTGTCGTCTGGATGTCTGTTTCATTCAGAAAGGCGGGAGCTCATGCAGTCTTTGACGCGCAAAAATTTCATTTTTTTTTCATATCCACAGGTAGTCCACAAATTCCGCAGTGGAGGTTACAACACACTGGTATCTACCTGTGTTGGTGAGGAGGGTCTTGATATTGGTGATGTGGATCTAATAGTGTGTTTTGATGTGCATGCGTCACCTATACGCATGATCCAGCGCATGGGCCGTACGGGCCGAAAGAGAGATGGGAGGATCGTGGTGCTGGTGACCGAGGGCAAGGAAGAACAGGTGGGTAGTGTAGCAGCTCTCGCAAGATCTAATGCTATTGGACTGATGCATCTCACTGAACAACAATTGAAACAGAAGAATAGAACATTGAATAGAAATTGAGGTACATCAAGCCAATAGCGTTTTGTACTTCCCGTGCAGTAACGTACTATATAAAAGCTGAACTGAGATGAACGTATTTAAATATCCCGTGTCAGCCACTCCTTGTTTTCGTTCGATTAGAAGACGAATTACGTGTAGAAATCTCTAAATCACACCTAAAACAAAGTTTCAGATTTGATACCAAATTCAACTGAGAAAATTGCTCTGTATTCTCTAAATCAGCCGATGGAAATGGATGCTTTTTCCGACTTGGTATGTTGCTATGCTGTCAAAATGGCGGCTGACACAGGCTCTTTAAGTTATGATCTCACAGCGAAAGAAACTACCAGTACATGGATGACGCCATTTGGTGCGTTCATAGTGATACGCTTGGCTCGCAACAAGGTCTTTTTACACGCCTGCTACGATATTTTTTTGCGCAAATGGCTGCTGTAAAAATGTTGGAATAAGAACACGTGTGATACTGAGGTATTTATAAAAGCGCAGGCATGTTTAGAGCGGATTTCGTATGACACTGAAAAGTCCCGCGAAAAGGCGCGGCACGGAACCTGGCCTGCTGTATAGATACGGAACCTCGCATTCTCCGCCTCTCGGCAGGACAAATCACGGACAACCAATCAGATTGTATTGTCACGGCACGTAAGTACTTCCCGCGATCGGCAAGGCAAGGAAATCAAGGACGGCCAATCAAATAACATGGTCGTCGCAGAAAAATACGGTTCTTAGAACGAGAGCCAATGAAATCGCGTAGTCCCGGCGCGGAACAACTTTGTCGCGGCACTTTTCACAGTCATACGAAATCCGCATATGTCACATATGCTGAGACATGTAGTTGTTTATAGGTGTACAAGCGCAGTCAGTCGAACAAGAAGTCGATCCACAAGGCCATTGTTAAGGGCACCAAGTCATTCGAGTTGTACGATGATAATCCACGCATGATCCCTAAACACCTGACGCCTACCGTCCTAAAGATGCCCATGACAGTCGCCAAATATGTGTCAGACAAGTATGTGCTCTATACAACAAACTGTACTATGCATCCCAGAAGACCGCGGCAATCCTCGGTTTTTCGGTCCACCGGTGGCTGCTTGAAATTGATGTGCCACGTGATCAATACTTTTTGGCGTTAACTTAGTTTGAGAGCAACAAATCAATGGATGCTCAAAAAGTATTGATCACGTGGTACATAAACAACACATCACATGGTACATCAAAAGCGATCGCGCGATCAATTTGAAGCAGTCTCCGGCGGGTCGAAAAAACGAAGGTTGCCGCGGTTTACTGGGATAGATAGTACAATTTTTAAAGGCCCATAGTCTACCAGGAACCTTTGCGATTTGTTTTCAATTGGATATATTGTTATTCAACAACTGTGATTGGCTGATACTGTAGGTCCCAAAGGGGTTCCTATTGGTCTTCACATTTCACAAGTTCAAACTGAAAATTTGCATCGATTCTTGTGTGCCTGCAATGCGGCTTGGGTGCTTATGGGCCTTTAATGGAATTAACCTTGTATGTAAGTTAAAGTGCTTATGAAATATCCCATGTGTGCTTCTGAGCGTAGTAAGTGGAGAAAGAAACAGGCTTGCCTGAACATTCACATATGTACAAAGGGTAACCTGTACTAGAACAGTTGTAGCGCGACATTGTTGCATGTTTCCTAAACTGCCAAATTCATATCACACTGACGTTTGGGACTCTTTTATTTCCAGTTCCAGTAATAAGCGACGGAAGTCGGATGCTAATCAAGGGAAAGGGAACATCAAGACGTTACTGTCACGCCCGGTCACGCCATCCTGTACTAGCGTGACGTCAGACAAGAATGACGGGCTCCTCAACTACGAAGAGCTGATGTACTGGCAAGAGCACTTTAAACTGCCGGATTGTGAAGCAGGAACGACACCTAAACAAGCATGCAGGCAAAGGTTAGCAATGGGCAAACCCTGGAATGTTTAAGCTACCCCTACCACCCTGAAATTTATGTCACCCCTACCAACCCTGAAGATGTTGTGCCACCCCTTCCCACCCTGAAAACGTTTGAATCAATCGTACCCAACCACCGATTTTTTGTGTCATCCCTGCTTAGTTTCTTTGGATGTGAAATCATAACTTAATTTTGTTACCCTTTCTCACCCCTCAATTTGTTATTACTTACTTGATTATTGCTTGTCATGAAATCCTTAATGTTCATCCTGGAATTTGGCGCCTGTACACCCTGGAACTCCCTGATGCTCCACACTTTCTTGAACACGAGACTCCTCAACAGGGAGTTCAGTACAAGACACTCAAATGTATACAAGGTATACAAATAAACACTGATTTACGTCCGTTCGACTATAATCACTCAAGAGACGAAATTCTTCCGCTCCGTTCAATACAATGAAGCTAAAAGAAGCGTTACCATGGCTTGACAAATGTGGGTAAGATAGAAACAACCAACTAAAGCGTCGGAAGTGGAGCGCGAACCGAATTCCTAGCTTTGTTGACTGCGCCCCACACTCTCGCTATGTAATAAAAAGCGCGTGGTTAATTTTGCTCTGCCAACAGCCAGAGTTCCGCTAATTGAATAAAGTATACTTATGACAGGTCGCGTACTGAATCTCCCGCGACTGACCGGCGTAGGTCACGTGACCAAGCAAGCCAGGGCGTGAAGCCCCTGTCACTGACGGAATGGATGGCCTGGCAGTCGGCCCTCTCCCCAGTCCACCTCGTCACTCATTCTCGCCGTACACAACACCTGGTGGAGGTGTTAGAGTTCATTGAGCTACACGGGCGAGAGGATAAGGGTCAAGACGACTCGTATGATGTGGAAATGAGGTACATACCGTATATCAATTAGTGATTTTGTATTGACGTATTAGTAAGGGGATGTTCAAGGTGATGGTACTCTGCGACAGAGGTGATATTTTCTCTTGATTTATCTCGGGGGCCTATTTCTTGAAACCGCAGCATTCTCGGACAAAAAACTTTTTTCAAGGGGGGTCCACATTACCATATCCCCATAACCCCTGGACCCCGTCCCCCCATTCTAGTGACTCCCCTATGTTGGACACACATTGAACAATGTTAAGCAATACTATACACGTATTTAACAATCTTAAACAATGTTGGACACACATTGAATAATGTTGGCCATGCATTGAACAATGTTCCACAATGCTGGACACGCACTGAACAATGCTAAACATTGTTGGACACGCATTGGACAATGTTGGGCGCATAGAACAATGTTGAACACACATTGAACAATGTTAGGCAATACTAGACACGCATTGAAAATGTTAAACACTGTTGGACACACATTGAACTTTAAGCAATACCAGACACGCATTGAAAAATGTTAAACAATGTTGGACACGCCTCGGACAAAGTTAGGCAACGTTGGACACGCAATGTCCAACAATGCTGGGCACGCACTGAACAATGTTCAGCAATGCCGGACACGCACTGATCATTGTTGAACATTCATTGAAAAATGTTTAACAATGTTGCACAAGCACAGACAAGTGTGAAACAATGTTGAACACAAATTTGACAATGGCGTCCCGACAGACGTTGAATGAGATTGAATTTTGATACATGACTCATGGCATTTTAATTATCAAAACATATTTGTGCTTGCTTTCAGTGCATTCTTGGATACAGAGGACATAACTAGTGATCAAGAGAACGCAGAGGAGGGAAATAAAAGCGACATCACAGTGCTCAAAGGGCGCAAAAAACCTCCCACGGCAAAACATAACAATGAAACTTCTGAGAGCTCCACGAAGAACAATAATACAAAAAAGAAAGCTAAGAAACGGCTTTCAAAAGACAAGGCAGTGTCGCCAGAAGAAAGAAAGGCAAGATGGAAGGAATATCTCAAATCTTTCGAGAAAGACGAGGATTTTGATACTATTGAGCTGGAGAAGGATATTTGCGACGGAGCAGCCAGAACCAGCTCAGCTGGTGTAGAGATATCTGTGTATGAACCAACCAAGATGGTGGGACAAGTTAAAACCGCTGAACTTTTCGAGTTAGATGATGCTGTTTTCGAGAACGAGCCAGACCTGGATAAATCACCAAATCAGAACAAAATAAGAAGGTCCTCAAAAGATAATGTAGAGAGTGACGAAAATGAATCATGCTTGGAAAGCTTGTCTCAGTTGCTTCCTTCGAGTACACCCCGTGACAACCATCCGACCAATAGCCGCCTGCTTGCGTTACAACGCGATAGGAACCACGTGCCGACCCCACCCTCCCTTGATGGGCTCGACTTGTCATTCTCCTCCGCCAAGAGTGACCAAGGTTCGCCTCTCAAGAGGAGAGACACTCCTGCCCAGCGGAATGGCCTTAGAAGAACCCTTCTACCCTTAGGGAAAGATGCCACGTCCTTGGTTGACCATTCCTGCGAGGCTGAGCACGCACGTCCTACTGAGCCATTTGGTGCAGCACCACCCGATGTCGCGATGCCAGAATTCAACACCGCAAAGGATACTTTTGGCGCAGGCGCTGTTCCATGCCCACCACCTCCCCCTGATAGCATTGATATTGATATTGATTTTGGTGACGAAAGCGCCCTAGCGGAAGCCTTGCTTATGGACGAACCGGTGAACATTGATAAACATTCTCGTCCTGTAGCTGCTAACGATTTAATTTCCAGCGTGAAAGTGCCACCTAATGCAGCATCGACAGTCAATAAGCCTTGCAGTGGGCAAGAAAATGAAGCAACACGTCAAACATTGGTTTCCTGTAGGGACCAGCGTCCTGGACATGGTCCTGTTAGATCACAACATCAAGAGGAACATCAATTACAACATGAAAGGGCAGGAGCACGGCTGGGTGATGTGAACATGAACAAGTGTTCTAGTAAACTCAGTAAGTTTCTACGAACACCTAAAGTAAATGATTTACCTCAAAACAATGAAACGACGTCTGTAGGGGAATGCACAGAGAATTGTACAACCATCATGGACTCAGAACGAGTAAAAGAACCAGTAAATTCGGAGAGTGCCATTCTTGGACTGCGTCATGATCTTCCTAATCTAGGTAGCCGTCAAACGTTACGTGTAAGTCGTGAACCTTTACTCGAGTGTACCAGGAATGAACTCGAAAACACCTCAATCTCAAAAAGTGAGCGAAATGTTGATTCTCGGTTTTCTAAGACAGATAACAGTCTTAACAAAATTGACCAGAAAATTGACAAAATGTGCAACAGTTTGGATAGGAAGTACACCTCTCCTGGTAAAACTGCATTGCCCAAGGAACTGGCACAGCTGCGCAAAGACAAGTCTCCTGTCTGTAGCAAAGTGCAGGTGATATCTGACAAGGAGGACAGTGAAGATGACTCGCCAGTGAAGGCGAAGCGCCGTAGAACCAAAGCCAATGTGCTTGATAGTCCTGGGCTAACTCCTACAGGCATCACCACGCCCTTGACCGGAAGACGGTCGCATGGGGTAACGACGAGTAAGGGTTGCGTGGTGGCGATAGCGGAGAGCGAGGAGGAAGGGGCAGAGAATGAGGATGGAGAAGAGGAAGAGAGCCCCATCAAACTAGTGGGTCGAGCCAGGAAATATCGTCGCCAAGCGTTGTCCTCGCCTCTCTCTCAACCCACCACGGAACTAACCTCAGGGAGACCAGACGAGCTGAGTAGCGAAGATGAGTTTGAAAACGTTCAAGGTAAGGTCAGGGTTAAACGTTGACAGGTGCATAGAGCAGATTTCACATGATTATGATTATTATCAGAGCAGGGATCCCTTAGTAACAGTGCGGTGACACAAACCGCATTCGAACATATCCATATGATAATTTGCGGTATACAAGTGTATGCATTTATTTTGTTTTATTTTTTCCATGGTTATATGAAGTCTGCTCTGATAAACTAAAGATAGGTATAATGTGCGGGAAAATCTATTGGATGGATGGTTATAAAGAGACGCAGTAGAATGTCATCGTTACCCCGAAAGTTCGGGACGGTGATTTCGAATCAGTCGCTGCAATCTGGAAAGTTTGTTATAAAATGCCCGCTTTGCGAGAGAAAGAAAAACAAATTTCAGTAGTCTCAACTACAGTTGCACGTTAAATGTGCGAGGTACTTGAAATGATCAAATACACGCCTGTTTACAGTTAAGACTAGACTCCCATTGTTGTCGATCAATGTTTTTAGGTATGCATTTCTGAAGAACAAATAAGTTGTGCTTGTTGCTGATAGTTTGATTATTCTCTGAAGGAGTGTCCAGATCTACCATTGGCAGAGCTGTCCCTCGTAAGAAAGCTGGTACATCCAAGAAGACGTCTCGTCTCTTTCAGGTCAGTAAAGTGGTACTAGATAGCGCAAACCATGATAAGAAATTCCACCCTCACGACATTTTGATAGTCCAGAAAAACGCATGGCTCATTGAAACGGGCAATAGACGAGTTCAAGCTATCCGGTGCATCATGGGTAATCTAGCAAGTTGAATCTGCGAAAGATATAAGCTAGCGTGATATATGCTTAACTCTGATTGGCCCATAGTAGTAGGAAGAAATAAAAGCTTCATTGTGATTGGTCCAAATTTCCACGTGATTTTCATCCAGAACTTTTCACCCCGTGACTTTGATCAGACGCGGAGGTAGGAGTGTCAACGAACCTAACCGTAGTGGCTGAAAATCGGGCTAGTGGCCTACTGGAACTCTTTCATATTGTTTGTGTTTTTGTTTAGCCACAAAAGAGGGTTCGCGGCAGGAACGACTTTATCGATGAGGAAGCCGAGCTGTCGGGCAGTGACATCGACGAGCTGTCGTCTGAAGAGAATGAAGAAGCGGGCGAGCTGGACAGTTTTATTGACGATTCAACACAGCAAACCCAACCAGCTAGTCGTGCACGGCATTGTTCACCTGCAATGGACATGCATGCTCTCTATCGGCAATCACTCATCAGTCCTGTGGGCAGGCAACTCAACTTTAGGACACCGACATTCCGACAGCAGAGAAATAGGTATGCCTTTTTCATGATTGTTGTTGTTACGAAAATCAACCGCGGCAAAAGCAAACTTATAAACGTCTTCAAAAGCATATACGAAGGGAGGGGAAGATTCAATTTGCCCAGGAAATTGCTCAAAACTGGGCAACTGTGAACATTGAAGGCAGGTCATAAACTTTTAAAATCGCCGTGCTGGGTTATAAAGTAACGGTTGATTTACATGCTGTGGCAGATTGCATTTTGAGCCGCGTATTTTATTTGCCTGAAGAAGAATCGGTCCCGATCGAAAAAAGACATTATGTTGCATTTTCATGAAAAAAGCCTTTTATCATTGCTTGTGATGCATGATTTGCTATTTTGTGTTTGTGACAGGTACAAGATGAAGTACAAGATGGGAGGACAGGATGAAGACTCGGCATCAGAGGCAGAGGAGACTTACGAACACGAGAGCGAGCTCGAGAATGAAGCGAGCAGTGAGGATGACGTAGAGGACAGTCCGCTACACAGGCGGCGG
Organism: Scolanthus callimorphus; assembly: GCA_033964015.1. NCBI lineage: Eukaryota > Metazoa > Cnidaria > Anthozoa > Actiniaria > Edwardsiidae > Scolanthus > Scolanthus callimorphus. The sequence continues at coordinate 25,247,957 of CM066915.1, forward strand.
AAATCAGTCAAGCGGAAACGGCTTCTTGATGACAGCATCGAGAGTGGGTCTAGTAAACTGAGAAAGCATTGTGAGAGCACAACTAGTCCTGCGCCACAGCGCTCCAAGGCTGATCCTGATAACAACACGGATATTGTAACCAGCTTAGATGGGCGAAAAAGGAGCAACAACGTGAAGTTGAAAGAAAGAGATGTCGCTGCTACAAATGGTGCAGATACAGATACCCCGAAACCAACTCCAAGGTAATAATCTTGTATTCGTTTTGTAGCGGAGCTCCCACGCATCTCAGCGTAATAACCGATTGAATTGGGCAGTCGCAAAAAAAAATCCGCCTCTGGAATTCCAGGGTGGGTGGTGCTAGAGCAGTCTATCCTGTGGTTACCCTAGTACTGGCGCAAAGTTCCAGGGGGGGGGGGGGGGGGGGGTGGTATTTCCAAAATACGGAATTCGAGGGTGGGTAGAGACAACCTAAAATTTACAGGACGTGTAGCTGAATATGGGGTCCTCAGCAGGAGGTTACGGATATCTTTGCCACTGCCCATTTGGTTTCTTGGTATATGGGGAGCTCATCTCAAGAAAACAGACCGAAAAATCACCAAACTTCCACCAATGTGTAAAGGGAAAATATGGAACCAATGTCGCTTGACATTATGTTTGGCATTACATACTTACATCTATATGTTATTGAACTTTCAACATTTTGCTACTTGTACAAATGTCACAGTTCCAACCAATTTATTACTACGGTATCTGTAATGTCTAAGCCACTAAAAAACCCAGACTGTTCATACCATATAGTCATTGTGTATGTGGACTTCGTGTAGGTCACTGGAAGATCAAGAGCTGCAGGAAATTGCCGCGGCGATGGCTGACACAGACGACACCATAGCTATGGACATATGCGACATGCCTAGCTTTTCCCTTGGATTCGATACTAGCCTTCTCCTCGCACTTGATGAATCTAACACAGGGGCATCGCCTTCATTTACGGATCCCTTGTCTTCTATGGACGTCGAGAAGCCACCGTTGGCTAGCAAGACATTTAACTGCTCGTCTAAGAAGCCCGTTCCGTCCGAAAAGGTTAATGCCCACACAGGGCTTAAGAATAATTTCGCCAAACCTTCGCCTTCACTTTCATTAAAGACTTCGCCACCTCCGTACAGCAATGCTAAGGTTTCCGACATGGAATTCAAAAGGCCTTCGCTGGGTAGTAAGGCTAAGACATTCAGTTGGTCGTCAGATCGAACCAGCATATCTTCTACTCTTTCTAGTAACCAGTCAAGGACATCACTACATAATATTACTGAACATTCTAATGAAGGTGCAAAGAAACCGTTAGTGACATATAACTGGTCACCAGACATTATGAAATCGTCCGAAAGAGTTAAAGATCAGGCGGGCTTTTCCTCCGGTCTTAATGATAGTAACACTCCCAGGATTTCATCCACATCTCTCATGGTACCTTCCGATAAGGGCACAAAGAAGCCATTAACTAGTAAAACATTCAACTGGTCATCAGATAGGTCTAAATCGTCTTCTAATACTACTGGTCAAACGGGACTGTGCAATAATCCACCAAGTACGTCACTTCCACCTCATCGCAATGATGCGCCTTCTAGTATGGTCACCAAGAAACCACTAACTAGTAAAACATTTAACTGGTCATCAGATAGGTCTAAATCGTCTTTGAATACTACTGGTCAAACGGGACTGTGCAATAACCCACCAAGTACTTCACTTCCACCTCATCACAATGAAGCGCCTTCTAGTATGGTCAGCAAGAAACCATTATTGACCAGTAAAACATTTAACTGGTCATTAGATAAGTCGAAATCATCATTTGCAAAAGTAGGACATAGTGAAAGCCGCAGCGCAGAAACACACATGAACAAAAATGCTCCGTGTGGATCCTACAAAGGACAATCTCATGTTGTTCGTCCCGTTCCATCTTTTGACAACAAAACTAGTAACAATCAATCTGCGATGCCTCCTCCCACCATCACTACAAGCCCCTCGGGACTGACGGTAAGAAATACTCAAACAGTATTATTTTGTTTTGGTTTGTAATAAGTAAGTAAGAAATCTATAGACTACCATGGCATTTACCCTTGGCACTTTACCCTCTATAGACTACCATGGCACTTGGGGTACCAAGAGTACATAAATAAGAGTGTGCAACATGATAATAGGGCTTGAGAGAACCTTTAGACAGACCTAGTTATTTTTAGATTGGCACTTAGTCTTCTTTATACATCCCCTAGGGTCACGCACAGAGAACAACAAAGGCAGAAAACAAAAGGCCTTATTAAAGAATACAGTCTTGCAAGAGCGTGCGTATCGGTTGAGCGGTTGTAAATACCGAAATTATAATGAGCTACTGATCAAATGAATTTGATTGGCTACAAACACAATAGCATTATAATTCAGCGAGGGAAACAGTTCTAAAAATAACTAGGTCTGTACAAAGGATCTCTCACGAATACTGTATCGGAGTTGTTCACTCTTGATTATGAACTCTTGGGGGTACCCACTATTCTCCGGTCTCGCGATAATGTGCACACGCGATAATGTGTCTTGCATCATTGTAATGCCCATTTCTGTTTTGTCATTTGCACTTTACAGCAGTCCGAAAGGAATAAGGATAAACTGTTGGTTCTCGTGGACACGAAGGAGATCTCGAATTCTCAGGTGAGCTCGAAGGATTATCATCTGTATGGTATTGCCTTTGCAACTCTTGTCTTGTTGTAAGACTAGATTTTGGACCTGGCAGTCGCAGTGGTTGTGTAGAGTATAGTAGAACCTTTATTAACGCTCAGGGTAGTCCCTTCACATGTATAAAGCATGCTGTTATCAATGGCCCTGAGCACTTGGAGCCCTGGGCTCTTCTACAGTTTCTCTGTTGTTCATTGTGGTACTAGTAAGGTTGTTGCCATGGTTACGGTGACAGCTGTGATATTGTCACAGTGACAGGCGGAGAAGCACCTTTTAGGCGCTTGACATATTCATTTTGTGGACTGTAGCAAATTAATGTATCTTATCTTCGGATGTTTTTTTCACTGTTGATTTTGTTGTTATACCAGATCGTTTCCTTGCTCCGGCGCCAATACCATATTAGGGCTGAGGTGTGTCCGCTGACACATTGTGATTACGTCGTCAGTACCAGGATGGCAGTGGAGCGAAAGTTGGTCTCAGGTAACATATGCAACTCACAAGGGGAATGTGATTAACACAACTCACTTGGGGACCACACGGGGATGTGGCATGAGACCACACCGGGATGTGGCAAACACAACTCACTAGGGGACCACACGGGGATGTAACAAACGTACCTCACTAGGAGACCACACGGGGATGTGACAAATACACCTCACTAGGAAACACACTTGGATGTGACAAACGCATCTCACTAGGGGACCCCACGGGGATGTAACAAACGTACCTCACTAGGAGACCACACGGGGATGTGGCAAACACAACTCACTAGGGGACCACACGGGGATGTGACAAATACAACACACTAGGAAACACACTTGGATGTGACAAACACAGCTCACTAGGGGACCCCACGGGGATGTAACAAGCGTACCTCACTAGGAGACCACACGGGGATGTGACAAATACAACTCACTTGGGGACCCCACGGGGATGTGGCAAACATAACTCACTAGGAGACAACATGTGGATGTGACAAACACAACTCACTAGGAGACCACACGGGGATGTGACAAACACAACTCACTAGGAGACCACACGGGGATGTGACAAACGCAACTTACTAGGGGACCACACGGGGATGTGACAAATACAACTCACTTGGGGACCCCGCGGGGATGTGGCAAACATAACTCACTAGGAGATAACATGTGGATGTGACAAACACAACTCACTAGGAGACCACACGGGGATGTGACAAACACAACTCACTAGGAGACCACACGGGGATGTGACAAACGCAACTTACTAGGGGACCACACGGGGATGTGACAAACGCAACTCACTAGGGGACCACGCGGGGATGTGACAAACACAACTCACTGGGAGAGCACACGGGGATGTGGCAAACAAAACTCACTACGTGACCACACGGGAATGTGGCAAACACAACTCACTAGGGGACCAATCGGAGATTTGAAACGTAACTCACTTGTGGACCACACGAGGGTATGGCAAACTCAACCCACTAGGAGACCACACGGGTGACAAACGCAACTCACTAGGGGATCACACGGGGATGTGACAAACGCAACTCACTAGGGGATCACATGGGTAGGCGAATCCCCCTCGTCCTCCCCGAACTGTCTTTTCAGTCTTCCTTATACTTTGAGAATAGTTGTATGCATGTATTGTAAATGTGCCTTGGAGGCAATAATACGACCATACCCTCAACTGGCAGCTCACATTGAAAATCCCTTGTCTTTATTCTCCTAGCTGTGAGTAATGGCGCCAACTCAACCAAGCTTCTAGCCAGAATGCGCTTGCTGTGTAGTTTATACGAGAGACCGTGTCTGATCATCGAGAAAGATCGCGTCAAGCCCGGGGAGACGGAGCGCGACTTGTGAGTAAACACGTGGTCCTAAAGGGTTTTATTTGTATGCGACGCATACCATAGTAACATGAAATAAAATGATCTGATTTTGGGACTTTTTTAAATTCACAGTCTTAGAGGGGGAGGGGGTCGTAATTATTTTTTCACTAACTCAAGGGGAAGGGTCAGTGAAGGTCACCATTAGTTGAGCAATATTTGCCCCCCTCTTCCCTAAATAATGATGTGTCCCTAAACCGGAAGTCCTAGAATTATACTTTTACAACATAATGGACTGCTCCAGAACCTTTGACTCGTCGCTCTCCTCTGGCCAGACAACCGAAGGCTGTGAGGACGATACTGACACGTCCGTATAAACGTTTCTTTCTTCGTGAATACCCATGCACGCCCATTATTTTAGACTGACCCTGAAGTCCTTGTATTAACAGCACGAGAAGCACCGCCTACCACAGTACTTTGACGTGTATCGCGCTCACGCACATCAAGATCCTATACAGCAATTCACAAGGTACAATAAGGACTAACCGGTTTAACCCCTTCTTTGAATCATTTACAGAAAGTAAATGCCATTGTAAAAAACATTGTATGTTCGGCAGTATTCCACTCAACCGTCACACAATGCTTTCTTCTTCGTAGTTCATCCCACGTGTTTCTCTTGTATACCAAGAAGTACGTGTGACGCGTGGTGTATTTCATGGTATACCACTCAAAAGCAGATTGTACAACTAGTGATAAACACCCTGCGTCCGATTGATGTGTCGATGTTATGATCTATTTGTTGTGCTTATATAATACGGTCAGAAGCATTTAACATAACACCATTAGTACCAATTTTGACCCAAACGATGAGATTTAGAGTGAGTGAATTTAATACTGCCTTTACCGTTCAGCATAGACTTTTATGGGCTTCAAACTACATGTTATGTCAATACAGGGTCTCTAAGGGTATCTTGTTGTATCTTTTGTAGAGGACACAGCCCATCTGATATCCGAGCTTGCGATTGTCGAGTCCAAAAAGAAGACCGCTATATCTGCGCCTCTTACCACGAGCAAACAAGTGGAACAGGTAAAGAGAATTAGGTATTTTCTTCCTGTCTGTCAGTATTTCTTTCTTTAATCATAGACAATCTGCTCCCTATAGCCAATTTTGAAACCCCCAGGGTTACACTGGGGATGGCAGTGGCCATCTTTATGGCTTCTGCTATCGCTGCCTCGATCAATCACGGCGGCCTCACCTGAGTCACGCGCCTGGCTCTCCACGCAGAGCGGTCAGCAATGCATCTTGCTAAGTCGGAGGTAGTGGTGGCACCCACATCCCTCTTAAAGGTGTTGATGTTGTTAGGGGGAGTCTTATGGCCATGAGGAGGCCACCTTGTCACTGACTCTTGGGAGGGTGCCAAGAGCTCCTCATATGGCTCTGCACGCAGCATTCGAGTGTAGCATCCATTTCGGCTGTAGATGTTAGGGACGAGCACTCGGAGGCATACAGAAGGACCGATTCGATCGTGGTGCCTCTGAAATCACGTCCAATTTACGTGACAAATCAAATTCGTATTTTGCAGGTGTTTCATTTCCTCCTTAGTATCCCGTATGTTAACTATGTAACCGCCCTCACTTGGTGCTGGAAATTTAGAACAATCCGTGACGTCATCAACAGGTGAGGTTGCTATGACATTTGAACACGTTATTTCTTTTGTTTCGCTATTGAGTGTCTTCATGACCACCCTGCATCTGGGTAAGCTTTTGAAGGGAATTCGAAATTCCAGAGGTTGTCAGCGTGGCGTGACAGAAAGCTCGCTGCTGTTGACAAACTGGAAAATACTCGAGGTTCAAACGTCAATTTGCCTGTCCTTTTGATGGATACGAAGCTTCACTGAAGTGTTAATATAGTGTTAACAGTGCCATATAGTGTTAACAGTGCTTTCTAACAAAGTTTGGTTGTATTGTTTTCTTTTATCAGCTCCCCGTCTGACCTGCAGAAAATATCTAGCCACCTTTCTCGCACCAGAGCAGAGGAGATCTGCGCATACTTGAGGCATTGCTTTAACCCGGACATGCTAGCCACCATCAAATAACACTGACACTATACCAAAACTAGGTGTATTACTGGTTGAAACAGGACGTCAATGCCAGTCTGGATCGTCTATCGCAACCCGGAGTGGACGTGTTTGCCGCCACTTATACGATCGTTTAAGCTCGACCGGCCATACTAATAATATTGTGGTTCCAAACTCTTCTGGTTATTGTAATCAGCTTGCCGCGACTAGCTCCATAACAGGCTAGAGACACAGATAAAAGCAAAATTCAGTACAGTAGTGGCTCACGCTTAGACCTGCGTAATAGGCCATTTGCACTAAGTGGGTCACGTGACCCAACTACCTCTTAACGAGATGTGTTGTCAAAATCAATTCCAGAAATACAAAGAACCAATTGATATTAGTCAGAAACTCAAATTTCAGCTTAAAATCCCTAACCTGGAGCAAATGGCAGCGAGTTGAATTTTCAAGATTTATTCAGATGTATGGGATTTGGGTCACGTGACCCAGTTAGTGCAAATGGCCTATTCTTCGATTGTGTTTTGTGTTAATAATATCCCGCATTAAGACGATAGTAATTATAAAATGAATATGTAAATACAAAATATATTTTGAAATTAATAATGTATGCCCAATAAAACGTTTCGAATTACGCCTTGGTCATGTAATGAGAGCGGGAAACTCAGGGGGCTGGGTTCCCTGTGTTTTTTGGGGCGCGCGCGCTCAGAACATAAGAGTGGCGGGAAAAATCGACGGAAAAATCCCCCTCGTCGGTCGGCGAGAAAGAACTACCTTTTTGTAAAAACATTAACATATGGCTGAACATGGATTGTCCACGAACTTTATTTGTACTTCTCTTTTACTTTGTCGTTGTAAGGTACAGAATTTTGAGTGAAGAATTTTGGAGGTAAGCTTTGAAAAGCAGGCAAATGAGTGACAATAAGATTTAAGCTTCAATGAAATGAGTTGAACACGCCAACATTTTTTCATAAAACTTCACGTTTACAAAGTGTGTAACAGCAACAGCAAAACAATGCGATTTTCTTTTAGGTATTCTACAAAATCAGGTGATGCAAAATATGAATTAACAACTAGGGAACCTGTAAGTAAGCTTAATTTTAATTTAACTTAAGTTAATGTCTCGCTCTCTTTCGAATTTTGTTTGGCTAATGGCAATGCGATGGCAGTAGTTTCTCGTTTGGAAGGGGAGTTAGTGACAGCTTTATCTGACTCACTAATGCCCATAAATTAGAGAATTATTATTGTCATTCTTGGAAATTTTATCAGCTGTTCATCAATCAAGCTCATAACTTTTCAACATGGAGCTTTACTTTTAGCCTTTAAGCCTAAAGAAAGCAACAATATTGCTACACATTATTTATTTTTAAGAAGAATTTACTTCATTTTGGATAATGCAGATTAAAGTTGAGCATTTTGGCACGCAAACAACACATTGGTGTCACTCCCATGGATGCACTGTGAATGAAACAAGGTCAGTCTGCCAGCAATACACCATTTTACGAATAGACCTCTAGCTTCTCACATATTGTCCATATATTTAGTTCCCCAGTGACTTTTTTCAAGTGCGAGGAACAAGGCTACCATGCTATTAGTCCTAATGGAAACTCTACAATGGTATGTATATGTTATTGCGTTATTCCAGAAAAAATCCATATGTCCCCCACAGAAGGGATTTGGAAATTCCAGAGGGATTGGGAGTGACAAATGCCTTTTATTTCCCATGCAATTACTGTATTTTTTTTATCAGAGTGCCATGTCTCAACCCCTTCCATGGGATGTTTATGGGTAGGGGGTGATGACAGTGTTATATGACTTCAATAGTCATACAAATTCCATGTTAGCTGCATAGTGAGTAATGGCTATTTTTCTTCCTACCTTTCAGCTCAGACACATGAAGGTAACTTTGAGCCCTTTCTGCTACAAATGGTACTACTGGCTGGAGAAGTCTGCAACCTCAAGGTTATAACTTACACTAGCTTTGTGTACCCCCAACGATAAAAAAAATGAGAGTCTGAATGTTGGCATCAGTCCATTTCAGAGTGGACATTAAACAAAATCCAAGAATGTGATTAACCCCCCCCCCCCCCCACCCCATGCTAGCAGAATTCTGAGCTTGAAAATCCCCCCTCCCATTCAGAATTTCCGAATGCCGCATATATTTTCTGAAATTGCCCCATGGGAATCTAACCTCGGAAATGTGGAGTGTAGTCCGGCGGATAAGCGTAAAAATTGCGCACTTTTGGCTAAAGACACCAAACTTTGCATGTCAATAGTTTTCAGTAGTTTATTGAAGATAAGATATGGAGGCATGCTAAATTTTATTCGTAGCAAAAGCTAGAACAGTTTTAATGTGAACCATTGTTTTGCCATTGGCAGCCATCTTTGAATCCTTTGTTATTCATGAGCTCTGTGGCACTTGGTGAAATCTTCCATCGTCCGTGTTTATAGAGTATAGGCTGATTGCATTTTTAAACCGCACCGGGGGGTTGAGGACCTCCCTTAAAAAGACCCCCTCCCCTGGAATTTCCACTCGTGAAACAGACCCCCTCCCCTGGAATTTCCAACCTCGTAAAGGACCCCCTCCCCTGGAATTTCCATTTTTTCTGGCAAAATACCCTGGAAAATCTATTTTTGGATAAAATGTCCCTGGAAAGTCACCTTTTTTACCCCTCCCCCCTGGAATTTCCAGTCTCCAGACATACCCCTCCCGTGGAATTTCCAGAGTCCAAAACAACCCCCTGGAAAATTTTCCATAGGTCCTCAACCCCCCGGTGCGGATTAAAAATGCAATGAGCCATAGCACAGTACTAGGAAGAAATATGCCAAGATTTTAGAGACAAGCTTCTTTTACACATTCGACACATGAGGTACCAATTATCTCGATCTTTTTTAGAATTTGTTGGTCATTCATGAAACATTTCATCAAATCTCAGTCAGGCTATTGTTTTGCAATATAAATTATAAACATTCACAATAAACTGGTCGTACATTTAATAAATCACCAAAGAAATAAGGAGACACTCAGCCGAATTCAGTCAGCTCAATCCATAGTTCAGAATTAGCAAATGTTGAGCTGCTGTGGCTGTGTAGTCTAGAGAGAACAACTTGAATGTTCACAAAGCTAAGAGCTCTAAACCTCATTAATAACAAAGCATTCAAAATGGCTGCTGCTAAACAATAGTTCACTCTAAAACCTCTCTAGCTTTTCGCTACGAAAGAATTCTAGCGTGCCTCCATATCTACGATTTTAAAATACATTGAAAACTATCACCTGGCAAAAAATTGGGGCTTTAGCCTAAAATGCACAATTTCCTTGAAAATTTGCTCTAATCTGCTGGACTAGTGACTCTATTATCCTGTTCATGGATAATATGCAAATTGGATGTGTTCCTAAATGTACTCGTCTACCATTATAGGAGATGCAGCTTTCTACATTAATGATGCTTGTCATGTGCTTGTTCTGAGTCTTTCATGTGCATATACCGTCCTGGTGGCAATAAGGTGCCATGTGGTATACCATAATCAGTGACATCACTGCAACTTATTAAATGTTGCTAGACTATGATGTCAATGATGATATTATTAGAGTGGGCATCCTTTGAGTTTTTCGACTGTGCTTTATATTAGAACTGCTTCTTTCGAATGTGCTTATGCTCCTATCAGTGGCAAATTTATTTTGTTCCCTTTCCACAACTATGATGTCAAACAACTCAAAGTATATGTTTTATTTCAGTGGTTTCTCAGGACGGGTTAGACTATGGGTTATTGATTATTTACATGCATCAAAGGACGAACTAAACAAAGATGCTGCTCTACCCTCACTGGTAGGTAGATGCCATGGCACATTAATGGTGTCTCGAGTCTATCTAGAGCACTGGTCACAAGGCACTTGTTGGCAGGTTATTTTTAACCATGAATATGAACAGCATAGAAACAAGTAATGGTGATGGGGTGGGTTGTCACTCGCTTCTTCATGGTTTGTGTCTCCCTTCTACTTCTATACAATGGTGTCTCGAGTCTATCTAGAGCACTGGTCACAAGGCACTTGTTGGCAGGTTATTTTTAACCATGAATATGAACAGCATAGAAACAAGTAATGGTGATGGGGTGGGTTGTCACTCGCTTCTTCATGGTGTGGGTCTCCCTTCTACTTCTATACAAGCACTGGTTCCAGTCTAGAGGATGGCACTGAACATTGTATTATTAGATGTGTGACACATTAATGGTGACTCGGCCAGACATCTAACCAAAATTTAAATAGGTATCCTAACGAAAAAGCTAGAGGTGATATAAGGAAACACAGGGCCTCTCCTTTAAGGAAACCCCACGAATCATTATCCAAAATCTGCAGAACATTTATTTGAGAAGAGCAGTGGAGGGGAAAAGGTTGCTGCATTTTAGGGGGGGGGGGGGGGGGGGGGTGATATTAAAACTTGCACATACCAAGAATGAAAAGGAAACCGGTATGTGTTTTGTTTTACCGACTATTTTACAAGGTGGTCAGAGGGTTTTGCATTGTTAAGTGGCAGAATCTATCATCAAAAGACAATGCTAGATTGCAATGACTTTAATGACATTTGAACGTTGCCTAACTTGTTGTCTTGGTCTTAGTTCTCTAGTGAGCTGACCAGTGTCTTTGCTAGTATGGGCCAGGAACCACAAGTGCGCCTAACAGCTGGGGATAGATACATCGAGCAGGCTTTGCAGTACCACAACAGATCTTTCAATGATAATACCAGGTGTGAATCAATGTCTCAACATTGTCGTCCGACTTCAATTGATGCATTGCAAAATACTCAGAAGTGTGGCAGCTCATTGTCTCATTGTTTTCTTTTTCTATTCTTGTGTTTCCATTGTTTTGCAGTGGGGTGCATCAATTCAAAAGGGTCAGATCTGTTACGATTAGATCTGTTAGGGTTAGAGTTGTTACGTGACCCAAAATACTTGGAATGCGCCTAGATAATTTACGACTGAAATTGGAACCAAGATCCGCTGGTCAAAATGACTCACAATTTATTTTGATTTGTTCTTATGTAGTTTATTCGTTGTTTTGTGGCCACGCAAGGAAATATTTCTATTGTATTCTTGGGTCCAATGCTGGATCTCCAAAGCATCGATTTTTAGAATTAGGTGTATAATGGTGCTTCCATTTTTCCCTTTCAACTGATCTTCCCCTGCGCGGGAGTTACATGGTTACAGCAAGTGAGTGTCCCACAAAAGTTGGCATGCTATATGTGATGTCATTTAATTTATGTTCACGACCTGTTTTATCGTTTAGTTGCAGTTACTGGGAGTACAATGGCTTGTTATTCACACATCAGACTGTTCTCTGGATCAACAGCAAGTCGGTTGCTTTCTATGACTGCTTTGTAGAGTACGTCTCCTACATTTTGCCAAATTGTACAACATAAGATCAGTTGGTATGATGTTTACAGCGTTCTTACCTTGCAGTGCACAGAGAATCCAGCTAATGGGAATTAAGTCTGGCCTGTCAACTTCAGTCGACGGTGGAAAGGTGATCTGCGAAATCTACCTTGTCGTTTTCTAGATTTGTACTCACGAGGAATAGCAGACGCCCTTATTGAAACACGGCTTTCATCAGTATTATGCAGAAGCTAATTTTATTCCATAAAACCGCCGATAAGCCAGCTATGTTGACTAGGAAAATTACTAGCAATTCATATCATACAATGATGTGTAAACGTCTAATGAATGACTTTTTAAACTGAATGCTTTAGTTGCAGCTGCAAGGAAACCAACAGAACCCACGTATCATCCATGTAAGATAAACAAAACGTTGTCTCAATAATTGTGCGACAGTGATAGCTTATCGAGCATCACACAGAAAGTTTCAAAGTTTTTACATTTCTGCTATTCTTCCAGGACCCGTGCGCTCCAAACATTGCCGTCAGACTTGGGTAAGGCGTGTATTTGGCTAATCTTTTTACATAAAATCTGTGTGGCGTGATCGATAAATAAGACAAAAGGCCCCTAAACAATAGCTCAGTAGTATAGTATGGTCACATGTAGCCGTTTTTTCCTGGCGCAATTTAGTTCTTAAACACACACCTCGTTTTCTACCAATATTATTCTTTTCTTTGGAAAACGTTTTTTTACCCTCTTCGGGTATCTTTAATTTTTGCAAAACAGTAAGTTCATCGTGATTTCATATGGGCTTCTTCTTTTCAGCCGCGGTGGGTTGCTTTTAACGCAAGATAACTTCAGGAGCACTTCGCGTATCTATGTACCAAGCACTGTTCTGCAGGTATTATGTCGATATTGTCTACTTTAGCACGAAGCAGTGTGTTGAGTTGAAGACTTTTATATGAACATTCAAGGTTTTAGAGAAATGGTGAAAGAGTCAAACCCTTCCATATACTAATTTTTGCTTTCATATCATACTGTGCACATACTATGCTAATACAGATTGAATCGCCGAAATATTTGACAAAACATTTACGTTACTATTTAGAATTTGCGAAGTCACACACAATGACTTCATGTCTGATGGCATATCCCCCTTCCTTAAAGAACACTAAGTGAAGAAACGCATCAGCCCTTTATTAATACTCTTTGTGTGTTTCCAGGGTAACGCGCCTGTTGTTCGTGATGCCATGTTTACGTCACGCTTTCTCGTGATACTGCTAGAGTCAGGTTCACTGTTGACGTTGAGCTCGATGACGCCTGATAAAATCACGCAACCGACAGGTAGGTAGGGTCGCGACTGGCAGAAGACAATACATAGGCAATACATTAGGAGGTCTAGTTCGATCACACATACGATCACATCGTTCATTGGGCACGCCATGTGATCTTTTGGCACTCTTCTCTGTTGAATTTCACTTCGGTGACAAGGGTGAATATTAATTTTATTGCCATCTTGTTTTTTTTATTGTAGGGCTCACTGGATCTGGAATAACTCGACTTTCCAAACAAACTAAATGCTTCAAAGGGGAGGAAACCAAGGTACAAAAATACAATTCTGAAAAAAAAAAAAACAATTCTGAGTGAACCATCGCGTAACTTATTTGATCATTCTAATGGGATGAATGATCTGTTTCAGCTCCCGCCCAATCTTGTTATTGCTTGGTCTAATCAGGTAACGGTTGTTGTTATGAAAATGTTACTTTGACGAATTTATTCACGGGGTCGACTTGTTGACAGGGAAGCAGCACTTGTTATTTGACAACCCTGAATTTGTGTGGAGTTTGGTGAACTCGATCATGCCCTTAGGTAGGAAGGATTCGAACGAACCCCCTGAATGCATTCATTTTACCTCATAAACTAACCAAAAATATATAACAAAATCGTGAAAAGCAAGAAAAACGAGCAAAAACGAACCCCCCTCTGAAAAAGCCAGGGAAAACGAACCCTGAAATCATACTTGCGTTTTCTACGCGTTCTTATTGGTTGAGGTCTTGGAACTTCTATTAGTCAGTATTAGTCGGTATTTTTAGGTCACGACTAAACGCAAGACATACTAACTTGGTCAGAAATTCTTTCGTTTCTGATTGGCTAAGTGTATTTTATTGCGTTTAGCTTTCAACCCTCAACTGAAATTCGGTCTAACAAGTACTATGAATGGATCGATTTTTCTTAGCTGGAATTCCATCCTGGTTTTGTCATGCACAACATGTACTATTCTTTTTTTTTTTTGACTGAGCACAGGGAAGTGATGGTCGGGCCTTCATTTGTAACACCAATATGACGAGCTTCGTGGAACTGGTTATCCCGTGGCCTGCATCTGGTCTCAATGTATGTATACAGTCCACGTAGGTAGTCGTGAGAATGTGTCAGGGGCGTAGCCAGGGGGGGTCCAGGGGGGCCCGGGCCCTCCCTTTCTCGGAAAATTTCCCATACATTTACTGTATTTGCTGGAGAAAATTTGCGCATTTTCGTCCCATGTTTTCACTATCCGCCCCCCCCCTTCAGAAATTCCTGGCTACGCCGCTGTGTGTCATTGCCTAGCTGTACATGGGATTGTAAAGAGCTGCAATGGGAACTATTCGAGCTAAACTAAAGCGTCTGATGGTTCTTATGGAGACGTTTTGAAAGTTCTATAGTGGGAAATACTAATATTTGTGTCAATCTTTGTTACCAGTGGTTCATTCACGATGTAGTCATCCATAGCTTCTTCCCGAGTGCCTTCTTCCTGGTGACGCCACTGACGCTTCAGGTAATCAAGGCCTAAATCAGTATGTGTATCTTCCTAGTCCCATCTTCCTAATGGTGCTAAAAACATCGCATTCCTTCTTTAGCCAAAAATTCTAGAATATGACTACAGTCGACAATCCTGGAAGGAACACGCAATCACTTTTGCATTCTTCGGTGCAGGTTTGTTGACTAAAGTAATATACGATAATGCAGTCTATCTATCTATCGTCGAATTGAAATCCTGGTTTAACTATGTTGTGCGTTGTGCGATATGAATCAAGGTTTGAACAACATCTCCGTCTACGCATCGACAGCAGGTTTATAGTACCCTTGCAGCATGTTGTCAGTCGGATGTATACAGAACCGAGACTTGTGTTCAAAAACGTGTTTTCTGACCGGCAGGCTTTGAAATTGCGATGAGGTTTTTTTGGTCACGGCGATATTAAACATTTAAACCTTGTCGCATATTCTATGTCATCTTTCAGCCAATACCATTTTGCGACTGAAAACAAACGATAACACTAAGCACCAGCATGTCAGTAAGGTAGAGTGGCCTTGGGTGTTCCCCCTTCAGGTTGCTCATTACCACATTTTGGTGACATTTCGCTTACAAAGCCCCTTCCCCTAGAATGGTTTGATTGGCTAGGAAGTTTTGTTTAGCTAGGACTGTAACAGTTTCAACTTGCAAATACCGTAGAACCGTGACAATTCAAGCCATGTGCTATTTTGAATTTCCAGTCAATAGTGTACTGATCTTGTTGCAGCAGACTCTATATCATTGGTGTTCCTGCCCGACGACACGCACAACCTTCTCCTCTGGAATTCGACTATCCTGTATTATGGCAGATTGAATGGCGATGGTGAGTCTGAAGCTCCGCCTAATGATTGCAATAGCTAGGGCTAACTCTACAGGATGAGGCAGGAATCCAGGAGCATTTTGTCATCGGAGACGTTTGCCATTGACACACAAAGTTGGTAGTCCCTGACCAAAATTCGTTACCGACTGAAGACGCATCCACATTTCATTTTTCCTTTCACACGGCGTTTCGCAATATACACTGCACGCCGCTTGTAATTCAGACAACCTACTCGAAGAGATATCAAATCGCACTTGAACAAACGTTTGTAAGTCAGTGCGAGGCGTAATGAGCAGCATCCAGTTAGTACGTGGCGGTATTCTACACTGCATTTACTTGATACAATAAGACTCATGTGCGTGCCGTACTTTTTAGTTTCAGGTACTCTCTTGATGGTTCGCCAAGGGAATACAAGCGCTCCGTTATGCAGTGGGAACGAATCTATCTCTTTCATCGCCACAGGTGTGTTTAATCTCCAATTTCATTGTATCTGGGGGTGTTCATTGTTCCTGCGTTGCCATGGCATCCTCCCAAGTGAATCATCCCATGCGATCAGTGTAAACAACACTGGCCTAGCAGGTCTGTTGTTTTGATCTTCATTGTATCTGTATACTTCATTGTATCTGGGGTTGTTCATTGTTCCTTGGGCGGAGTCCCACCCACTCAATTCTGCCTGAGAACCTGCGTTGCCACGGCATCCCAAGTGAATCATCCCATGCGATTACTGAAACAACACTGGCCTAGCAGGTCTGTTGTTTTGATCTTAATAATAATACTTTTTTTTTTCGCTTGATCAGGTTCGGAAGAATTCACTGTCCTGTTATCAACAAACAAGATGTTCTACGGGAGAACTGGTATCGATTATTTGGTGCAGGTATTGTGTAAGCTTGTTTGTACTCGTATAGTTCAAACGTACTGCGTGTATAACATGTTAAAAATATACAATGAAAAACAAATAAATTTGAACTCTTTTCTGTTCAGAGAAAACTTCTCGGTTCAGAAAAACGTCCATCGTAATTGCTTTGCGGTTACCTGTGCATTTTGTTGAACTGGTGTAATTACTTTGCGTTTGTATTTACTACAGTCAATGAAATCGGCACTAACAATATTTCCGCGTATTAACCGCGTAGATCTACCCTGGAGAATCATCTAGCACAGATTTGTCAGTGATGTTCGACCTACTTGGAGGGCTACTACTAGTCAAGAATGACAGGTACACTTTCTAGGATTATGCATTACTTACTTATCCTCTTCTCCCCCAGTGGGACAAGGCCGCAGGATTATACATGCGTTGGTTTCATTCCTGTCAAAATATAAAAACGGATAATGTCGCGAAGATTTACCTACAAAATGTCTTTTTGTTATCTTGTAGCTCTGGTGACAATTTGATCCGTCGATACCTTCCTCTGAAGAACGAGGTCATGAGTGCAGTGTACCCTGCTGTTAGATGCCCGGTGAGTTGGGTCACGAAAAAAAACCTTACAAGAAAACCGATGCATCTTTAGGGGTCAAATTTTCCTAAACTCCGGCATTGGGCGCGGTAGGTTAAGAAAGCCATTTCCCTGCCTTTTTCCGAGCCTGAAAACCATGCGGAAAGGCAGCTCTTTCCTACCAAGTTATCTTTTCATCTTTGAGCTATTTAGCAACTAAATGTGTTGAAATTGTCGACCCAATTAACCATGACCAAATCGGGTACTCCCCTCCAAATAAATGGCATCACTTAGTTCAACCTTTGCTGACTTTTTGTCCTATTTGTCGATAGTACATCAAGCTCGCCTCGAATGTTTCACATGAACTCCGCTACGTGGAGAAGCAACATTCTATTACGGTAAGGTTCTGGTGTCTTCCAACTAAATTCCATATGTGTTATGACTGTTTCAATAAAGGTTTCGCTGGGATTTGGGAACCAGATATGAAAACGGTTTTATCTTGTTCGCCTCTTATGAATAGGGTTTATGTGGGTGCGTTATGGCATGATCGAATACTTTCCATTTTGTTTTTTCTACAGGTGTGGGTGTCTCTAATATTCCGTCAACAAATTCATTATGACATAGAGGTTTGTACCTCCCGCAATATACTTTGCAGCACACTTTAAAGTCTTCAGAACATTTTCAGTAATTTCATGCCCAGTGTTGCATTTCTAAGAGGTCACTTCTTCCCCTCCTCCTCATCCTTCTTTTCCTCTCCCTCTCCCTTCTCCTCCCCCTCCTCCCCCCCCCCCCTCTTGCTGCTTCCCTTCCTCCTCCTCCTCTCCTTCCTCGTCCTCCACCTCGTCCTCCTCTCCCCCCTTCTCCTCCTCCTTCTCCACCACCACCACCACCGCCACCGCCGCCACCACCATCATCATCAATTTTAATTAACCCCTAGAATCTCACGCTCAACTAAAGATATTCCTAAATAAAAGGTAGCTGTTTAGGGACAATCCTGCGTTATATATCTTATTTGTTACTTCATTTGCGTTTAGCACCAGGTGTTTGGGTCCCAGCTTCTGGATATCACTCCCACGAAGACTGTGGAATATTATCCTGGCAAAATAAAAGTCAACAAGACGTTCACCCTAAAGCAAAAAAGCGTTAACCAAACGTCATCGTCTTACAGGTATTATTTCCATTCAGGCTCATTTCGCCAGACTGTTCCTTTCGGTGTGGGACTTTTTTTTATTGTGTATTACTCTCTACGCGTCCAGACCAGTGAGCATCAGGCAAGCAGATAATCAGTGTAGTTTCGCAATTTATTTTATGAGGTCAGACGTTTCCTCCCCTCTCCTTCCCTCTCCTCGTGAGCACCGTTTTTTAGTGTTCATCCGCGAGTGCAAAATAAAGCAAGATATGTAATTGAGTACAATCTTAACGTTTTAGCTCCGGTGCTGCATCTGTGAGGTTTTTCCCTTCTAAGGTTGGCATGACCTGTGAGTCGCCGAGTCAACAGGTATTTAGTGTTAATTACCTAGGATTTCACAGCACACAATGTCTTCTGTACTTGGGTGAATCCCAAGGGCAGTTCATGGCCATCTGACGAGGTCGAATTTCTCTTCCAGACGATTCTGATCCATCTTGGATGTTCACCCAGACTTCATCTTCGGATAAGGAACTGTTCCTTTCCCCTCGAGGTCAGAGGAAATGTACTCTTCTTTAAGGTAACGTGCTGAAGGCGGTCTCAATAATATGGTTCAAGACCCTGGTCAAATGGGCGTGAAAAATAGTTTTGTAGCCCATAAAATACTATGCTTTTGAAGAAACAGTTACCACTCATCGGACAAAAGGTCTTCAATGGAAAATCAGCAAATATGCCGAGCAATATATTTTTAAAGAACATAAAGACGATGTATTAACTTAAATTCAATGAGATCGCATGAAGCATAATCAGGTTCTCACCTGCGAAGGACGAAATAAAATTGAAGAGCACGAAGACGACGATAACCCAAATTCACTAGGCCACAAAAGCATAATTTGCTGTTTTCACTTGTGGATGAGGTCCAAAGATCTTCGATTGTATAAAGGTAGTTGAGTGTATTTTTGTTTTTCAGGATAGCGCACAGTGCAGGTTATCGGTTGGAGTGGATGATCTCTTCGTTGTAACTATAGACTTGTAAGTGATCCCTGACCGTTGCTTTGTTCCGTGTTAAATGTGTTTTTCCGAAGCAAGATATGGCAACGGCAAACGTGAAATAGCAGAGAAAAGGTTCCTTATCTTGTTAGGTCATGTCGTCCGACCACCGAATATTGTTCGGATAATTTCCCTAAATTCTGGGCTGCCGAACGGTATCTTGAATTGTAAACTGTTGACGGGAGGGTGACTTTTATATATCAGTCAGTTGATTTAGGAAGCACGGAAAACGTTTTTTCGGCTAATTTCAGGTATGAAGGAGAGCGTTTTATCTCTGAAGTTACTCATGCTTATGTTTTGCGGGAAAACAATGGCCAAAAAGGATTTGGTTACACAGCGACGATGGCTCAGGTAATGAGGCAAATGATGTGTCCTTATAAGTGTGAAATCCAGAAGAAGAAGAAAACTACAAAAGTTTGTCGAGCAATAGGGGTTTGGTTTTCCATCAAAGTGAACGCACGAGCTTGGTAAAACAGAGACCGAAGTCTTGATTTCCTTTCACATCTGAGTCAATGGAAAATGTGTTGGGTTACAGCTAAAGCCGGTTTCAACAATAGTTAGTAATGGATTTTTGCCAGAAACTCCTCTTAAGTGACTGATCTAAGGGAACGCACAAGGAGCTGTACACGACTCTTTTTAATCTGGATTATTCTATATAATAGTGGGCCTGCTCCTAACAATGTATTTCTTTCTATAGGCGGGATGTATAAGGGAGGCACAAACCTGGGCAACCATAAATGGATCTTGGAGTCAAGATGTGAGTAGCCCGCACACTTCGCTTGGACTTTAGGTCACCTTCAATAGCATGCACGAAACTCGTCAAAGCAGGGTCCATGAGGACTATAGGCCGATGGTAGTAGTATTCACCTTTGTTCGCATGTGAGATCTGGGCCTTTTAGAAATATTATTTTGTGCATCGCCGAACGAGGACATGCCGTTAACCTTTGTTATTTATATTTTATTGTTATCATTTGTAGAATTATCAGAGTTGTTTTAAAAATGATGGGACTTCTACGATGGACTTTGACGGCCAGCAACCTTACGAAATAATTAACAGTACAGGCGTGTCGCACGTGATGTTCACTGAGGCGGGCAATATGACCTAACACTGTCAGTGGTAGATCCACATTTAAGGTACGGTACGGCAAGCTACAAGTAAGTAAGGAAACAAAGTGTGACGAGACCAGTGTCACACCAAAGTACTCAGCACAAACATCGGGAGGAACAAACCGTTAAATTTGATGATTTCGAGAAGAATACGGAATTCTATTTCCGAAACTCCATGCACACAAATAGGACCAAAGTGCCACCTTTCAACTTGCCCTAAAAGACCGGGGGACACTGGGAGAGCAATTGACCAGGTCAAGAGAGCAGCGGTCGCATTCAACTAGGAAACTTTGCAATTACAGTTTGAGAAAGACGAGACAGCTTTAAAAAGGGCCAACAGCGACGTCGTTATGAATCCCTATTACCCCAGGTGGCAAATTATTCCTCTATATCTTCGTCACCCCGATCATTGAAATTATAATTTTAATCATCATTGAAATGATCATTGTCATTGAAATGTAATGCAGTCGGCGCTTATTTTTAAAAAGGCCTGCCGTTGCTGGTTTGACATAGTTGTCAAGAAAGATAGTTGTCGTGTATGTCGCACTATAAATCTCGCACATGTGGTCCTCTTCCCCCGATCTCTTGGTTTCAGTCTGAGTAAATTCGGCCAGTTTAACTGAAAACCTGTTCTTGTTCCAGTTTCTGCCTCTTGTCAGCCCGTTTTATTGTAGAGGTTTCCCCGGGAGATGGAAAGAAAGACGTTCTACCAGAATTGATCTCTATGGTGGTGGTGGTGACTGTGTCTACAGTGCTGTTGTGCATTAGCTTCCTGCTGTACCGCAATAAAACCCTGGGCGAGCACGAGCAGGACAGACAATTGGCAGAGAGACTTCAACAGCTCAGGTATGAAGCGCAATTAACCCTTGTCTGTCTCTGTTGCACAACCACACTATCGGTCGCCCATCTGTATGTCATCAAACAATCACTCCATACTACTCCATAGCCTGTCTGCATGTCGTCAAATTCAATCATTCTATCGTCCATCATATAACCACTTTATCGTCCATTAACATGTCATCAAATAATCACTTTCTCTCGTCCATCGACCTGTAATCAAGTAGTCACTCTCTCGTCCATCAGCATGTCATCAAGTAATCACTCTATTGTCCATCGACATGTCATCAAGTAATCACGCTCTCGTCCGTCGGCATGTCATCAAGTAATCACTCTATTGTCCATCGGCATGTCATCAAGAAATCACTGTATCGTCCATCGGCATGTCATCAAGTAATCACTTTATCGTCCATCGGCATGTCATCAAGCAATCACTCTATTGTCCATCGGCATGTCATCAAGTAATCACTCTCTCGTCCATCGGCATGTCATCAAGTAATCACTCTATTGTCCATCAACATGTCATCAAATAATCACTTTATCGCCTATCAGCATGTCATCAAGTAATCACTCTCTCGTCCATCGGCATGTCATCAAGTAATACATCAAGTAATCACTTTATCGTCCATCGGCATGTCATCAAGTAATAGGCCATTTGCACTAACTGGGTCACGTGACCCAAATCCCATACATTCTGAACAAAATCTTCAAAATTCAACTCGCTGCCGTTTGCTCCAGGTTAGAGATTTTAAGCCGAAACTTGAGTTTCTAACTAATATCAATTGGTTCTTTGTATTTCTGGAATTGATTTTGACAAAACATCTCGTTAGAGGTAGTTGGGGTCACGTGACCCAGTTAGTGCAAATGGCCTATTACCCACATTACAAGAAGTGAAGAAGACTGTGTCAATAGCAAAACGAAAGCTTTTTTTTCCTTTTAGCAAAAGGAAAGCAATGATTTCTGTTTTTTAGGTCGATTTACAAAGGAGCGCGACAGTCTATTGCAATGGAGACGCCACTTGGACAGGAGGTTAGACGGTCAACAGGTAACACATGGGCACTCACTCTTGGGTACCTCTCTATATTGCGGGGTGTGTCGACTTGGTTGCTTTCAGACAGTGTCTTCACAACATAGCGCAAATAGGGATTGATCTTTCTCAAGAAGGGAACAATGATAGTCAAACAAGATACTGTCGTGGCTATTGCATCATTTTAGGAAGCATGGCTGGTTCAGCGTTACGGCGTTGGCCTTTCACCGCTATGCTCCTGGTTTAAAGGTTCAACACCAACCGGGAGCCTTTGCGCCCCGTTTTCTTTTGTTTTCAAGTTGATCCATTGTTTTTCGGGTGCTCTGATTGGCTAAGAGTCCGCAATGGCTCTCGGCTGGTGCTGGGCCTTTAACTTCCGGTCATGGCAGAGGAAATATTCTTTCTGTTCGTGTCGTGGTTGAATATTGTCAATTGGTTCATATTGTGAGTAGAACTTTGTCCCGTCCAGTCGCACCTTCACTACACTACTCAGATACAGGGACGACGTTTAATCGACGTTTAAGAACCGCTGAGGAAGTAATAAACCCTCTAACAGTCCACCCTCAGTGTCTGTGCTTATGGCCGCTTGGCTACCAGTGGCGCCGTTGAGATCCCGCGCAAATCAGCTTCCGAGCTGAAGTCGGCCCCCGACTTTTACATTTATTTGTCATGGGTGTATTTTTCACCAGTTGGTGGTATGCGGCACAGCATTCGGCGTGCGACAGGTACTGCGGAGCTGTTAGCGTTGGGTCCCAAGCGATCATCCAAGGTGACGGAGCCAAGCACTGAGAATGTGATGCAGCCAGCGCGTACTATCGAGGAGGAGTTGGAGCCAGACGACACTGATGCGGTTGTAGACACTAAGCAGACTACCTAGCAAGTTGAAAGTAGTTGCACAACACGCTTTGCAAGTAACTCTCTTTAGAGTTGCCATTCTTCGAAAATGAAAGTACTTTTATTTTCAGCCATATAAAGATGCTTTTTTTACTGACCATCATTTCATACCCTGTCTACGGCATTACCAGAAAGGTTTGATTTCCAAGGAAATGAATGACTCTTGCATTTGATTACTGTAGTTTATAGAAGAGAAGTTTGCAATTGATGTACATAATGTTCTGAATTATTACATCGAGTTATGAAGATATATTTAGTGGTACAATAGAATTTCTCCCTATCCCATGCAAAAATCAATAGATCAATTCTCAGTGAACATAACAATGCCCTCTCGACATACACCAGGCAGAAAGTTAAGGCAGGTATCGCATGCGATTTTATATAATAAGTATAATAGCGGAGCTCCTGCGCGGGCCGAAGGCCCGCGCAAGCGGAGCACCATACCTAAGGGAAAAACGTATAGTATACTATCGAGTTGATTTTTGAACGTCACGGGCATTATGGATCATTTTGATGACGTCATTGATGACGTAAGGACACGTGACTTTGGTGTAGAGGTCCTCTTATGGTCTTTGAAACTTTGTCCAAGTTTGGCTTCTATAGAAGCTTCCCTTCAGGAGATATGTTTTTTTCTTTATTTTTCTGGTATTAAACCTATAGCGTACGCCGTCCGTCCGTCGTCCGTCCGTCCGTCCGTCCGTCCGTCCGTCCGTCCGTCCGTGTACACATGGGAACCCTGTGGTATGCAAAGAAAAAATTATATCTCCTCAAGGGAACATGCTAAGACAACCATACTTGGATTATTTTGTCTATGCCACAAGGGGGGTGCTGTAACACGGACACGTGATGTGACGTCATCGATGACGTCATCTATGCTTGAAAAATCAATATCTCGTGAAGGGAAGACTCTAAACCAACCAAACTTGGGTAATGTAATCCAGGTGCGGGTTGTTCAAAGGTGGATTAAATTTAAACCAGGTTTAGTTCTGAACCACTTTCGAGCAACTGGACCCAGGTCACCAGATGAGCGAAATGAAGTGGTCACGTGATGTGACGTCATCGATGACGTCATCTATGTTTGAAAAATCAATATCTCGTGAAGGGAAGACTCTAAGACAACAAAACTTGGGTAGTGTAGTCTAGGCCACCAGATAAAGCAAAATGAGGTGGTCACGTGATATGACGTCATCGATGACGTCATTTATGCTTGAAAAATCAATATCTCGTGAAGGGAAGACTCTAAAGCAACCAAACTTGGGTAATGTAATCCAGGTCACCAGATGAGCGAAATGAAGTGGTCACGTGATATGACGTCATCGATGACTTCATCTACGCTTGAAAAATCAATATCTCATGAAAGGAAGACTCTAAACCAACCAAACTTGGGTAATGTAATCCAGTTCACCAGATGAGCGAAATGAAGTGGTCACGTGATGTGACGTCATCGATGACGTCATCTATGCTTGAAAAATCAATATCTCGTGAAGGGAAGACTCTAAGACAACCAAACTTGGGTAGTGTAGTCTAGGCCACCAGATGAGCGAAATGATGTGGTCACGTGATATGACGTCATCGATGACGTCATCTACGCTTGAAAAATTAATATCTCATGAAAGGAAGACTCTAAACCAACCAAACCTGGGTAATGTAATCCAGTTCACCAGATGAGCGAAATGAAGTGGTCACGTGATGTGACGTCATCGATGACGTCATCTATGCTTGAAAAATCAATATCTCGTGAAGGGAAGACTCTAAGACAACCAAACTTGGGTAGTGTAGTCTAGGCCACCAGATGAGCGAAATGATGTGGTCACGTGATATGACGTCATCGATGATGTCGTTTATGCTTGAAAAATTAATATCTCGTGAAGGGAAGACTCTAAAGTAACCATGTAAACCATGTACACATGGGAATCCCTTTCATTCACACAGAAAATTTTATAACCAGGAGCTCCGCTTTTAGCCAGTGGCTAAATCTATATATTATGTCTATGCATGCATCGAAGGCGACGTGTGAATGCCAACGCGTCCGGGTTCCCGTTGTAAAGAGCCTCAGCTAGCCTCAATTTCAGTCGTCCCTTCGCTCTTGATCCCTTTGCGAGAGAAGACGTCTGAATTCACCACAGGAGTTGTTGTCCATTATGTGCAGCCAAGTAAAAACCGTTATTTTTCACAACGTTTCCAAGACAACGCACGCCTTCTTCAACAGTTGTGGCGCCAGGTTGTCTGGCTTGGAAGTTTGCGCACGCTTTTTGCTTTCGGATCGTGCGTTGTCGTTCGCCTGCACGTCATACTGAGGAACGCAACCAATCAGATTCTACTGACCGATTTTGGATAAGTAAATGACATCATGGATGAGAAAATCTGAGGTGAATTCAGACGTCTCCTCTCGCAAAGTGAGGTACGATTTAGAGCGAAGAGACGACTAAAATTCAGCCTAAGCCTCTGGCTGATTGTTTTTAAATAAATCTAGGCAAATTTCTTTATAGGCACTGCTCATAACGATTCTACTAATATCATAATCATAACAATATTTCCTGCCTTTCGGCTACTAGTTATTTCCCTTTAAGTCAACCCAGATAAACTTTCGCTAACTTCCCATAATTTTTTCGCCACTCCATCATCTTTCCCGCCATCACTACATTCAGTCTGTTTACAATCAGCAAAATACGCGCCTGACACCTTTGCTAGCTCTGGAGCCACAGCGCAATGAATAATAGATTGGGCTCCCTGTATAGTGGTCTTAAAGAAGAAGTACTGTATGACCCAAAATAGAGGCCTGACTATCCATAAACGTAAGAACCGGAAGCTGCCCATCATCCCCGTGACTATCACCCCCGGGTGTACTACATTGACCGTCACGTCCGTGCCTGGGAACAGATAAAATACCGTAGTTCTATTAAAAAAGATTCTTGCGCAATTTAGCTCACGCCATCATATTTGTTTCAATGATACGTTTTCAACTTGGTCTGAGTTAACATCGATGCGCTCCAAGACCTCGCGTACTTTGCGCATGCATGTCGATCTACCAGACCTTGTACAGCTTTCCCCATTATAAAATCGCCTCCCGGTGTATCTGGGACAATCCGTCACCATCTTGGAATACAAGATATCGTTTTACTCTGGTACCATACATTTTCTACAGTTTGTGACTCTCCCCCTCCCAGTATTTTCAGGATTGGCCATGTCCCCTTTCCTCAATGTCGTATACAGTCTTTGTCCCATCCACCCTGATACAATTTGTATCTGTCACTAAGGACTCCATAAAAACTCGCCCTTATCGCTTGCGCTTCTCTGGTCACGTCTGCTCAATCTTGTTCACGCCACTCTAGATAAATTTGCGTATGAGAAAGCACGATAGACATTAGATAATAGTAAACGCTATGGATTCTTACCTGCCAACTTGCTAGCGAGTTGCCTTGTGAACATGACTATTGCAAGCTTGCTCTGTCTGTACGCAGCAAACCGACTGTAGTGTTTCTCGCCATGGAGGTCATCAAAGTTGATGGTACCCCTGGCGTGCTCGCATGAGGACACATTGATCACACGACTTGGCGCTGAGGACTTGAGCTTGTCTAACAATAGATGTGTGAGCAGAAAAGGCCCAAGGTAGTTTACCTGTTGGGATATCCAGCAAAGTGGGGTTGCTCATGCATATTATCAACCTTTTCAGAAGGCCAAATGTTATGCATAAAGACACCTAAAAACGTGGTTTCTTTAAAAAGAAAAGCTTTCTAAACCAGCGCTGGGTTTGAATGTCAGCTTCACAAAGCACGCAACATGAGCAGGTGAAAAAACTTGTGAGCCAATTGGATCACGTGATTAATTGTTAGATTCTGGACTGCTAAAAGCTAAAAAAAAATGCATTGTTTTTTATGGTTTTAGATCCATTCCCACAAACAAAATCAGATAAACAAAGCCCCCTCGCAGAAATTTTTTACAGACTCCTGTTTCTGATTACCTGGAGTGTGCGCTCTAAGCCATCTTCTGTCTTCTGCTGTAAACCAAAGTACCCAGCATTATTGATGAGCACATCAACATGCTGTTCTTCTTTATTTATCTCCTCAGCAAACTCTCTGATGGATTTAAAGGATGCCAAGTCCAGTTTCTTGACCTCTATATCTTTATTTCTAGTGCTCTGTACCACTTCAGCTGCTACTTCCATACCCTTGTGTACATTTCTACATGCCATAATGACACGGGCCTTTCGCCATGCCAGGTCACGTACAATCTCACTACCCAATCCCCCATTCGCACCAGTGATGATGACTGTTTTATCTAGGGAACAAGGACACAACTCTCTTTAAGAGCACAGGAAAAAATTGCATAAAAACATTAATGGTTTTGGTAGCGTTTTTCCATTAATGTACTATAACATTAATGGAAAAGTGTGGTCTTCCCATTAACATCATTAATGGAAAAGTGTGGTCTTCCCATTAACATTTTTTCACAAAACCATTAATGTGTTAAGCAAGTGCAAGGCGTGATGCTTAACGTGACGCATGCAATAATTTTTCAACTTATCCAATCTTTGACGTCATTGATGGCCAAGTCGCTCCCCTTCAAAAACATCAAGAATTTGCCAGGGGCGCTCAACCAATCAGAAGCAGGGAAATATGTTGAATGAATAATAACACATGATAACTATGCGTAAGTCTAACCAGCGACCTTAAACCTCGGACTTGGATTTCCAAATTTGTCAAAAGTCTTGGGCTCGGATTCAGAAATGTGGGTCTTGGCATCTCGGCAAGTCTCGGATTTACCCATCACTACCCATAGCAAAATGTTGAATGCACAGTATTATGTCATGCTTCACTTTGGATATGATGCTGTTCATGATTAATGTGGTGGTATGATGTTCACCTATAATTTTCAGACTTTCTTGGTGACTGGATACTTGAGACATTATACAAGAGAATTTTTTAAAAAGGGCATACGGTTCTGCAGTCCCCCCCTTCCCCCTCCCTTAATGCAGATGCACTTAAATTGACCTTGAAATAAAGGGTAAATGTTTGGAATACAGGCCCTGATTGGATTATGAATCTTTTCTGGAATAACAGTGACTATACAAACCTTTGAGTTTTTCATCGCATGTGCAGTTTGACCCAGAAAAGTAGAGTTTGGTTACAACACCCAGAATTACTGCAATCAGTATACATGGGATGATCATAAGATCTCCATGTTGCTGGGACTTGGCATGGTGAAGGAGGTCATGGACATTAGCTGCAGATACATGGAAAAACAAAGTTTTATTATGGCTGTATCAATAAAGGTGATTGTTTTAAGAAGTGGATGAAAAATGATTGAAAGTGATGATAACTACTTTTAAAAACGCCACGGATGATCAATTGTTTTTTCACTTTGATCAGTCATTCAGTTAACTCACATCAAAATTATCACACAACATTGCAATCACACATATGAAACGAAGAATGTCTCAAGTCATGAGTTAACCAAAGGGTTAAAACAATTGATCAAAATAAAAGAAGGCTTACTGATTCTGAGCAGAAACATATAAGTGAGTTTGTTTCAACTGAGTTATATGTTTCTGTTCTGAGTTAATAAGATAGAGTTTCAACCTGAGTTAAATAACATACCTTGAGCACATTGTCCACAACTATGCCGACAGTGCTGAAGCATCCATGAAGGGTTTTTCTTGCATTCCCCTTTTGCTGCCCATTGACACACTTAGGATGATGGTCTTTGCATGCTGATGCTGAAATGTTGAACGTTAAAGCACTGTTACTAAAGCAAGCCAGTGAAATTGGGTACTAAGTTGGATCAGAACGGTTGTTTTTAGATGACTCCATTCGGCGGAACCCAAAATTGAGATTTTTGCTTATTTATTTATTTTGGTTCTGCCGAATTGGCTAAGACTCTCTAAATATCTGAAACAATTTTAATTGAACACCAATTTTGAAATTTCATGCAAAAATGATAGCACAATTTTGTTTTAGAGATGTTTAAAGAGGAACAAGGGGGTCTACTGTAGCCGGGATAATAATTATTAAAAGTGTTAAGGCAAATAAAGATATTGCTAAATGACACCTCCTACTGTCCTCCAAGTTTGATATCCGTCACACGAATATTTACAGAAAATGCGCTTGGGCTTTTCGTGGAGTCGCCTTAAAATCTGCAACATTGTTACTAACATTGTACAACATTTGAGATCGAATATGAGCGTCGTCATTTGACAAACACTGCGTTGTTTATAAACTTCCCGAATTTATTAAATTCAGAGGAAAGGAATATGAGGAGAAATGGTTAATATGAATAGAAGCGTTCTGAATTTTATGTTTCATCAGTTAAACATCTCGGCTAGTTCTTAAGAGTTAGTTATTAAATTATTAACGACCAATGCCAAAGGGAGCGTAAAATCTCGATAAGCATTATATTTAAGCTCATATGACACTCTTAGGAATAAAATCTTAAAATATAAATCCTTACCAGTCGCTGATTCACATGTAGACAATACAAGAAGGAAAACTACTATTGCAAAATGCAGAGCAAATTTCCCTGTCATCGTTCCACTTTTGTTCGCCATTTTTTCAGCTGTTATTACTGATATCTCCAGGCGTTCCTTGTTCTACCACAGCAAGCCCGCTAATGCAAAAGTGCCTTCATTCGCTATTTTGCAGCTCGTTCATAGGGGGAGGAGCGTCTGTCACAGGCTACTCGTTCATTGTTTTTTCGAAATTATTTGATTTTAAAAAACAATTTTGGCGTTGAGGCAAATGCGGACCCCGTTCTAAAACGATTTTTTCAAGAAAAGCTACCCCGTTTTTTTGCACCCAAAATGAGACCCCGTTCTAAGAGAGAAATTAAAAATGATACCCCATATTAGAACAAAAGCATAATTCCTGTTTCGAAATAAGTCTATCGGTTGAGACAAGAAGTCACAAGAAGAAAGCAGATTTTTTTTTAATTAATCCATCGGTTTAAATATCAAGTCAAACAATGTGTGTTTCCAAAAAATATCCATACCCCCCCTACGAAAGGGATTGGAATTTCCAGAGAGGTGGGGGGGTCAATTTACCTGATATTTTCCATACAAATACTGTATTTCTCTTCGGAAATTCCAGAGGGGGGGGGGGGGCACATACCTGCATAGCTCTTGTAAGGGAGTACCCACCCCGGGATAGCTGTCAACCCAACACTCATGCATTTTCATACCTTAGCTCTATTTCACCTGCATAGGAACTGCAATTATTGACATTTCCTTTATTCACGTGCCCAGTGAGGAAGAATCAAGGTTTTTGGGGTTGACTGCATCCTTGCAGGATTGTAAAAGAACTGACCAGAACGGAGTGCCTCAATAACAATCTCATTTTGCCCTGGGCCCCAAGGCAAGCCAAGGATTGGTGGACAAGCATGCAAAATAAACACTCATTGGCGGCGGACCCAGGGGGAGAGGGGCTGCTTGAGCAGCCCCACTTTTGAACTGGGGGGGGGGGGGGGGGGCTGGTGAGCACTCCCACTTTTCGAAGCTAGATAAATTTTTTGCCCATTACATGTAAAGAAGAAAAGGAACAGAAGCGTGTCCTTTTGTTTCTGTTTTTACATTAGGCTCAGAGAACATAGGGGTTAAGATTACATTGTGACATATTTTCATCAAAATGTATGAGGTAAAAACATGAAAAAAGGAAATTATGTGTCCACTTCATTTTTGCCTCTTTGGCACCCCACTTTTTAGGGTACTCTGCCACCCCCCTGACACTTCACCAGATTTACATTGTAAACAAGGAGTAACCCTTCATTTTTCTTTAAATTGGTGAATATTTCATGGAAGAACAATTTCAAAAGTATTTTGGGATCCCTTGTCAAGGCATTTCCCATTGTCATGCTTTTCTTTCCACTAAAAATTCCAGAAAATATCCATAGCTTTGCCAGAGTTACATTTAAAAAGAAAACATACATGAAATAATGAAAGAATTGGCAGGGTTTCCACAAGAGTTTGTCACCAATTACTGTGGGCCCTCATACTATAAAATATTTAAATATATAGATAGAGCACCGACCGGCTTTTTTTAAAAGATATGGAAAACACCCAACCCCAACCCTTTAAAATTTCAAGCATAAAATACAGTAATTGTATAGGAAACAAAAGGCATAATTTTCAGGATGCCAACCTCATAACTTTTACATGAAAAACCTTGAAAAAATGTGCCATATGTTACTGTTATTGTGTTTGCTACAAGTGCTTTGATTTTTGCTCATGCAACATCTATGCATAATTCCAAATTGCTGTCCAATCTTAATTGCATTTCCATGCACTAAAATGCAATTGCGATACAAATTATCCACATCTTTATATACAAGTCCAATCCCCCACTTAGTTCCACATCGATTTCTTTCCAGGGTAGGCTGGTGGAGGCTGATATGCTGGATACTGGGGATAGTAAGCTTGTGGAGGAATGACCACACCTGGCTGTGCCACGCCCCCTGTTACAACCCTCACTCCTGGCTGGGCCACACCCCCTGTTACAACCCTCACTCCTGGCTGGGCCACACCCCCTGTTACAACCCTCATTCTGGTGTTGGACAACAGTTACCGTTGCTCCTTGAGGGTTAACCACTGTTGCTCCTGGGTATCCTGAGGAATATGTTGTTGTTGTTTGGTAGACAACAGAGCCTGGGTGTGTTGCAATTACTGTCCCTGTGCTACGACGAGGGGCCAAAAATGATGCCACACCACTAGCCACTGCATCTACTGTTTTGTCAACCAACTGGTAGCATGGGTCATTGGGGTCAATTTTGGGGCGAGGTTTGCCATAAGGGTAAGGGTTTCCGTGTGTTTCTGGGCCATAAAGTGGCGCGGCAGGGGGTGGTCCAACTCGACTTGTCATAATCCCACGGACCATCTCCCGATCTTGAGCGTAAGCAAACAGCTCATTCAGAGAGAGATAATTCTGCCGATCAGACACATACCCAGCGACTATCTGCAAGGCTTGAATTCTGCTTCTGTCCGATCGGAAGGCTCTTAGGATCGGGAATGTACCGATGCAAGTGGCGGGAATCATTTTAGCCACACAAGATTGCAAAGCCTTCAATTTCTCGTCGTCGAAAGTAATAACAATGAGCAATTCGCCGACTTGTTCTGCATAGAAGTTTCCTTGAGCGTAAACTATGGCTTGGATTTTGTCATCGATGTGTGGAAGGCGCACAACTTCACTGCGGACGATTGCGAATGCTCCGGGATCCATTGCGAAAAATTGTTTCAAAATGTCTCTGTCCTGTACTTTTCTGCACTGTGGTGAGTATTGTGCTGTTTGAAGTATTTTGTGCAAGTTATTTATGTTTTGCCTTGGCTTTCTCTGACTGTATCTCTCGCGGTATCTCGTTTTCTATGATTTCAAAATGGAGAAGCGTGTCATTACAAATGTTTCTATTTTTAGAATGCGGAAACTACGTCAAAGCATTACGTCGCGTGATGATCAAAAATAACAGTTTCGTGATGTCGGATATTGTTCGCCAATTTGTCGTCTATCCCGAAGCTGTTCCGGACGATCATCGACTACTGCAAGGATAAACATGGCGGAGCGCACTGTGTTGAAAACGCTCGAAAATGTGTTTAAATTTCACGAATTCAAGTCTGAACTTCAACGAAAAGCAGTAGAAGCTGTCACAGGAGGTATGTTTTGCAGTATCTAGGGACGTGACATGTTTATAATATCAGCAGGTTAGAAAATAAACACAATTTCTCTTTCTCATTTTCATTCAATTTCTTTGTCTCGAGAATACGGGTACAACGACTCACTCTGGGACTGTGTAATGCGAAATTAGAGAAATGATATATTTTGAATATTTGTGTGAGATAATTTCTGAGGGATTTTTTACGTTATTATGAAAGAAAAGAAACACAAGAAAGCTTGCTTGATCTCGGGCAGTGGGGGAGTTATCTCAGACTGACCAAGGGGGTGGAGGTGGGGCAGCTCTAACTTGTAACAGCGGAAATGCACTTAATAATATCATCTCCTTCCCTGTGTACATTGGCTAACCCATCCTAGTGTATGCCAGCATTCAGTTTATTCATATTTTTTGCCAGGCAGGAGTGTACATTTCCATAAATTTAAATTTATACAAAAGAATACTGGCGAGGAAGCTCACAAGAAACCATAGGGCTTATAAACATGAGCTCCCCCCTAATCATAGATAATATAGTGTATAGTGTGGGTGCACTCAAGGATCTGATAACATGACCCTGGGCAGGGGACTTCCCTATTTTTGGGCAGGGGTGCTCGTTTACCCCTAATAGGTACCAAAAGGGTGTGCGTGGCTTAGTAGATTTTGACCCTAAAAGGTACCAACAAATTGTGATACTGATTTTCCCTTGTGATAATGGATCACCAACATGGGGTTCAGGGTCCGACAGCAACCATATGGTCGCCAATTTTAAAGCTAGTCGCCAAATGGCTCCCCATCTTTCTAAGTTCGACTAAATTTCTATGCTTACGTGGCGACTAAATATTGCGTTTTGGCGTCAATGGCACCTAGCGAAAAAAATTAATGTCGGGTGGGTTTCACAACTTGGTTTCAGAACTTCATGAAATACCCCCCTCACCCTGTGTAAAGCACTATAAGGAACAGTTTTGTCCTTTTCTGGGTATGTAGTTTCCACTCTAAAAATCCTAATCACTTCTCTTTATCTCCCATCTCCCACAGGGCAGAAGAATGTGTTTGTTTCCATGCCAACTGGGTCTGGCAAGTCACTATGCTATCAACTACCTGCTGTCACGGTCCCTGGAATTACAATTATTTTCTCACCTTTAATAGCTCTTATACAGGATCAAGTAACAGCTTTAAGGGGCCTTGACGTACCAGTAGAGACCTTAAATTCTAAACTCACAGAAGCTGATAGAAAACGAGTTCTCAGAGATCTGTATCATGTAAAGCCAACAGTCAAATTGCTTTATATTACCCCTGAACTTGCTGCAACAGGGAATTTCCAAAAACTATTAGAATCTCTGCACAAGAGAAAACTTCTCTCTTTGTTTGCTGTGGATGAGGCTCATTGTGTTTCCCAATGGGGACATGACTTTAGACCTGATTATTTAAAACTTGGCAAACTGCGCAGTAAGTATAGGGATGTGCCATGGATTGCCCTAACTGCAACAGCTACCTCTCGTGTAAAGGAAGATATATCACTTCTCTTCACATGCCTCCATCTACTGCCATTTTCAAGACACAGTGTTACAGATCTAACTTATATTATGATGTCAGGTAAGGACTACCAAGTACATCAGCAGTGTTTACTCTAGCAAGGAGCAATTCTTTGGAGTGTTATTTAGCGTAGTTTTGCACCCAAATTGGTTTACAATTTTAATTTATGATGACCCATAAATTAAAACACAGCCATCATATAACACTACTTGAAAGCACCAAATTCCTGAAGTTGCCCAGAGTCGCTCAGAGTGGCTTTGGTGATTTGCATTGGGTGCTAGCCCCTCAGGTTGAAGAGATTTTGGGACAAAATAATGCTAGATACTGCCTCATGGTTTTGTACAACTTTCACTTTCACAACTTAAGACAGCACAAATTTCTTCCCCTGAGTGGCACAATGTTCTGGATTGATTTCTACTGGTTCATTCTTTTGTGAAATTGCTAACAAAGCCAAAGCTGAATATGCTCTTATTGTTTTAAAACAAAAGTTTTAAAGAATTACTGGATGAGCCATATGCAGACCTGAAGAACTTTGCTGATGAAGCCCTGGAAGATGAACTTACAGGGAGCCTCAGGTATGTACAGTGCATGCCAATGCAATAAAATGTTCATGTTGATAGGTTTTATATGAAAAGAAGTTAAACAGTAAGGCTGTCACTTGTTATAGAATTGTTGTGATAAGCCCTTCTAAGGGGGGTAGTCACAGGTGAGGGAGGGCTAGATGGAGCTCCATACCCAAACCCCAAAATAAAGCCTTAAATTTTACACCGAGACTGAAATACCCCCAATACTGATTAATTCAATCAAACAGACTCTTCTATGCATTTTGATCTCCAAAAATATGCCAGATTCCCCTCCTTCTACCCCCATCATGTGTAGTGTTAGTACCCCTCCTTAGAAGCCCTTTACAGTTTGCCTATCATACCAGAACTGCACCAAGTTGGTTTTGTTTCAAGTGTCAGAATACAAAGTGAAGCTTGGAGACTCTGATCTCCAGACTATACATTTGTTGGAAGTTGGTTATTGATTGGCTGAATGAACAATTCATTGATTGGCCAATTGATTGACTGTTTGACTTGAAGCCCTGTTCATAAGTTCTTGTAGGAAATTAATATTTGGCCTATTGATTTTTATTAATTTCAGGGTAGTGGTATTATTTACTGTCGCACTCGGGATGCATGCCAGGAAGTGGCCTCAAGACTGACCAGGAAAGGCCTACCAGCCAAACCATACCATGCAGGTTATAACCCTCGTAGCTTTAATTAAACTACATTGAAATAATGTCATCTTTTCAACTACTAAATATTCTATCCTTGGAAATCTATGCTCCAGGCTTGAAGGCAGCCAAGCGTGATGAGATACAACAAGAATGGATGGATGGAAAAGTTCTTGTTATATGTGCTACTATTAGTTTTGGTATGGGTGTTGATAAAGCTGATGTCAGGTAGGTTTTAACAGTTTAATGGTGAAAATAATAAACAATAGCAGTGAATTTGAATGCCATTCATGAACACCATTTTGTTTATCTGTAGATTTGTAGCTCACTGGAGCTTGCCCCAGTCCATGGAAGGATATTATCAAGAGTCAGGTCGAGCTGGCAGGGATGGCAGACCTTCTTACTGTAGACTCTACTACTCCAAGTAAGGCAGCCTTGTTGGTTCGTAAAACACCTTTGTGGACACCTTCAGGTACCTGAAACAGCTGAAATAGGATATACTAAGTCTTCGGCATATCCTTGTCCAAAAAGAAGCAAAACAGTAGAAACATTACTGGCAAACTTTTAGGGTTAATCATACTCTGTGGTACCTTTTAAGGATATTCAAAGCAAAATCATGTTTTTTTGCAAATTGTGGTATCTTTTAGGTTGTTCTTTGGGCAAAGTGTTATTTTGTTTGCTATTGTTATGAAGAAGATTTTGTGCTTACTTAGAAGCTTGAAAACGATTTTGGCTTGTTTTTGGGTTTGGGGGCTGGGCGCTGTTTCTCGAAACGTCCGAAAACGTTTCGGGCCCGATAAATTACCCGAAAAGCGTGACGAATTTTGCGTTTCTCAAAACTCCCGCACTTTTCAGGGCCCGATAAAATTGCTTAGTTTGTCGCCTTCTAAACGTTTTCGGGTTCCCAATAATTATTGCGGGGTCTGGGAGAATTCAGGCAATTTCGAGAAACGACCCCTAATATCTTTTAGGGGGTGAAATTTGGTGCGACCACGCCCCTCTTGGTTAGGGGGTCGATATTCGTTTATACCGACGAGCATCCCTCCTCCCAAAATATTTACATGGTGTCTGACATGCGCACTCCGATGGTGACTTACATGTGCATTATTTTGTGCAGGATGGAGAGAGATCAAGTGTGTTTTCTTATTAAGAATGACATGAAGAAGCGTGAGGTATGTGGTCCAATAGATCTCCTGATCCTTACTAATTACACTATATAAACATCAAATAGATCAGAGTTGAGATGGCTGTCGAAAGTAAATAAGACTTGGGTTTTCAACACGTTCCTATTGACTGATGTCTTAGGTATTTGTTAGTCAGCGAATGAGAATGCGAAGAAAAACTGATCTCACAACGTCTCTTGGATCACGACTAAACGCAAGGTGTACTTACTTCGTCCCGTGGTTGGTTGTTGAATTTGTTGCGTTTTTGATTGGCTAAGTAGTTACTTTTTGTTTAGTTGTCGACAATCCTCTGAAATCCGCTCTAACAGAATCTAGTAAACTGACCATAACTTATATTCTTAGAAAAAGGCCAATGCTGCTCAGAAAAACAAGGCTGTACAAGCGAGTTTTCAAGCCATTGTAGAATACTGCGAGGAGCCCAGGTTTGTACGAGATTTGGTTTTAAGTACGAAAATATTACGTACCCAAAGTAATTCCTTCTATAATGTTGACCGTTGCAGTTGTCGACATGGTAGAATAGCGGCATACTTTGGAGATTCAAAGCCTGATTGCAGCAAAGGTTGCGACTATTGTAAGAATGGGCAGTATGCCGAGTCTCAGGTGGACCTGTGGCGGCGGGGTGTGGTGGCCGGGACTATGAGGAAGGCTGCTGGTGCCAAGGGAGGCTCCGTCATATCACATGGACCTACCGCTGGTGAGGATCCTGATCTGTATGGAGGCGGACGCAAGGGGTACGACATCAAGTAAGTATGGAAGTGCGACTTTACGATAATGATTCAGGATCCAGTCACTTCAGGTATATCGAGTTACTGTCCAGGCAATTAGTTAGCGTAAAAAATTAGGCTTGTTTAGCACACACTTTCATTGTGGTCTTTTTTGGTAATGTATCATCTGCAATAATGTAATGTGGAAATACTTTTGTGTACCGACGTACCTAAGAAGCAGGGGCGGATCTAGGGGAAGGGGTAGTGGGAGTTACAACCCCCCGCCCCCCCTTATGGGAGTGATGATAGATTCGATGTATTAGTAGTTTTTAACTCAGTACGGATTATGAGCAGTCCAACTTAGTGCTGCAACAGAACTTTTTGGTCATTAGGGCAAATAGGCAACATCTTTTCACGTCAATGTGATGATGCAGGTCATATGAGGATGACGAGGGAAGTGGGAGTGAGGACCGAGGAGCGGATGATGATGGCAAGTCCTTTAGACAAAAGCTCATCAGTAGTGAGTTCAAGAAGAGACGAGGCAGCGTACCTACTTCCTCCAGTAATACTAGCATGGAAGATCCGGGGTGGGGCTGCCGTCTGAAAGAGGCCAATAACTTCGCACACATCTCTCGGCTGCCTGTTAAGGTAATACGCCCTATAGTAATACGCCTGGCTATATTGATGCCCATTTTGCACTGGCTATAAGCAACGCCCGTTTCGTTGAAGCCCCTACCGTAGCAGAATAAGGTGCTTTAAGTAGTATAGGAGGGACCGAATTATCCTTTTTATGAGGCGGAATACTAATTTTGAGGCGGAGGTCAAAGGTCGAGCGAAAGTCACGCAAGGAACGTAATTCGGTCCGTCCTATGCTACTAGATACTACTACTAATTAGCCTATATTCAAAGACCAAGTTATCTGAACCAAAGTGACCGTTGATCACCAGTTTACAACCGTTTCGCCATTGTCCTTTTGCAGAAGCTCTGAATTATCCAATTCTTCTGTAGTCATGGTAACTAATGCTGTTATTAACCTGGTTACTATAATTGTCTTTACTCGACAGGTCAGGGAGTACTGTCTCAACATGATAGAGACGGCATTGAAGGCCAACATCCGGGAGTTCGGTGCTGTAGATCGCCTGTCAGAACTGCTGTTAACCGCTGAATGTAATGCAGTAGACGTAGAATACGGCGTGTTTTTGACCAGTAAGCTGCATACAACATACCGCGCCAACTGCCTGAAGAAAGTGAAAGAGATTAAAGCGACGACATCCGCGGGTCACATATTCGACTGCACGGAGGCCAACAAATCTGATGAAGTCAGCCAAAAGACTTTGAAAGAGAAACGAAAGATGGAAAAGGAGGCAAGGAAAATATTCCTTGCTGAGGAATACCAGGAGGCTGCTGAAGAGAGCGAATCGTCAGATAACGAAGAGGAGACGAAGAGCTCTGCGTTTGTGACAGCGGGACAACTGCTCAAGGGCAAACAAAAACAAGCAACTGCCACGGTGTCAAAAATCAAAAGAGAAACTAAGAAAGCGTCTCAAAGTAACACGAACAACGTGTATAAAACTGAGCTCGAAACAGTTGCCAGTGACTTACACTGGGATATGGACGCTGACATGATGGACGATGCAGAATCTAGTGATACAGACATTAAAGAACTTTATCGGGATTTTGACCCGAACCATACAGCGTTGGACGACCTTTCTCGTGAGCCTGCACGGAACGTCCATGATCTGGGCGAAGGTTATCCCGAGCGCGCGTCAGGAAGAGGGTCGTTTGTCACAGCGAGCAAACTTGTTAGTATGAAGAATCATGAGCACGACCTGCAAGAGCCTACTGAACAGGTCACTACCAAAGAACGGCCTCGCAACACTAAAACGAAGAGAAAGAACACGATAATGCGGAACCCGGTTGCTGTGCCATCCATTAAGACGTTTTTTGGTAGCCAGTCAACGTCTAAGGAAACGCCTTTAGAGCGTAAGGACGATTTCATAGTTGACAAGGTAGACGCATCTGATGACACTCGGCTGGAGCCATCAGCCAAACATGGAAAGAAACGTTATATGGACTGTGTAGGAAAAGGGACGGGGCACAGCAAACGAGCAAGACATGATAGGGAACAAATTCGTGACAAATGCCCCACTGTAACCGAGCTATCTCTGGGAACTAGCAATGCCCCCACCACGACCAGACAAGGTTCAGAGCAAGGCGTTTCTACCACCAGTAGTGAATTATTACCAGTTGTTGAATATGTATCGAACTGTTCAATGAGTGTGTTACCCGACAGTAGCACATCGGCTAATGGCGGCAGTAGAAGTGAACAGGACCGCCCATCCCAAAACTCGAATGTGTGTAACGACACATCTCAGAATGCTAACGTTGTGTCAAGCGATACCAAAACTGTCACGCCCCATAAAGCGTCGTCGGGGAGAAATCGAGAGAGTAGCTCATCTCCATGGAAACCTCATAAATCAGCGACATCATCCGGTGATGTCAAGGACGTTGCTCATGTTGTGGTAAAATACCTAAGCCCGTACCTCAAAGATGGCAGGATATTGTCTAAGGTGAGTGAATCTTCAGTATCAAACATAGTACAAACAATAGTACCGTACTTCGCGGATGACTGTGAGGTACACAAGGTACAATAGAAGGTGGAGAAAAAACGGTGTCACCGGTACGCCTCGTTATATCGTACTGTTTTTATATCGTACTGTTTTTATATCGTACTGTTTTTATATCGTACTGTTTTTATATCGTACTGTTTTCCAAGGTAGACTAGTGCATATATGTTGGGCCCGTCCACACTAACGCGTTTTCGTTTGAATCCGTATACTTTTGATAATCTCGTACCCAGAGCCCGTCATCTTTTGGCTAGCGGCAAGATTCAGGGCTGTGGGGGAATCGATTTTTTAAAACCCAGATTCTGGGTTTCCGGTTTGAAGGTTGTATGAAAGTTCGTTACGTTTTGACCTACCACGCATGCCAACAAATCGGATTCCCCCAGAGCCCTGAATCTTGCCGCTGTCCAAAGATGACGGGCTCTGGGTACGAGATTGACTTTTTGATACGTGTAGGCCTTCCGTCCACACTAACGCGCTGAACGTTTCCTCGAATCCGTATATAAGTTTGAAAACGCTCTCGAAAGTGAACAAAAACGAATACGAATACATATCGTTTTAGTGTGGGTCGAATCCGGATAAAAATGAAAACGGATGACGTCAACTGTACCACTTAGTTTGAGACTGTCCTTGCACACGTCAACATCAAATAAATACTGGTCGCTTGTTTGGAGATAAATCTCCCGTCCGTATAAGTTTGAAAACGAAACTTTTGAAAACGCGTTAGTATGGACAGGGCCTAAACCTTGTCAGTAAAGGCTCATGGGAAACAGTGTGATGCTACAGAAGCGACTTGAGGTGTATAAATACGAGGAAACAAGGATATGTATTATACAACAATATATTCCTCGGATTCTTAGAGTCGATTGCGAACCGTGTATCCATTGTGTATCCATGTTAAGCGGATTTTATTACTGTAGCGAAACTAATCGCAGTGATTACACCAATTCTGAATAAAACTAGGAGTAATTACAAAGTAATCGCGAATTACTCACGCCACTCATCTGCAATCCGCTCTATTTGCCTGTAGGATTTATTCAAGTCCCTGGCGCGGCACTTCACGCACAGTCTAATGGAATCCAGTAAAACCCTGACACAAGAGCGATGTAAGTGAAACTTGTGAATCAAATATATACTTCGTTCGTCTTTCACGGATATATGATCACGTGTAAAAACGGGTTTGTTTCTTCGCAGTCAAATCAGCTGTCAAGCTCGCCATAAGGAACCTGTTTGACGAGTGCAAGACGTACCGGAGCGAAGAAGACTGGCACAGGTTTAACAAGTCTACATAGAAAATATTGCACCCCACCTGTTTGACGAGTGCAAGCCGTATCGGAGCGAAGAAGACTGGCACAGGTTTAACAAGTCTAGATAGAGAAAATTGCACCCCACCTGTTTGACGAGTGCAAGGCGTATCGGAGAGAAGAAGACTGGCACAGGTTTAATAAGTCTAGATAGATATTATGCACCCCTCCCACCCGATAAATAATCTGTAGAGAGCGGACATCACAGCTATGACATGCTAAGGGACTACACTACTTTTTGTTTATTTATTCGTGGATATTATCATGTCCGCACTCTCATATACGGCACTTCAGATACGCCCTGACACGGATTCCTTGATAAAGGATTGAATATTTATTAGCACGTTCAGTTCAAACGAAAATTATAGTGTCCTACTGGATGGTGGCAATGGGACTGAGGTTGTCTTCAAATACGTAGTTTATTCTGTTTGAGTTTGCTTTAACAGATTTTAAGGGAAAGGGTAAATGCACAAAATTTAATATATTTAAGAGGTATAATTAGAATAAATTAATTTTGAATGTTGTTAATCGATTGTGTCCTTCGAACGCCTCTTCCAAATATCCATGCTATCATGATAGCTCAGTGATAGAAATAGTGCTTCTTTAATTTATTGATATCCACCTATTTCTTGACTGAGCGGATTTTATCAACCCAGCAAAGGTTTAGAGTTATATTCCTGAATATATCACCAAAATATCAAAGAAAGTAGAGCGTAAAACGGCATAAAAACCGCTATGTCTGTTTCTATGATGATATCGTAGAATCCTGATACCAATTCTGGATTGCGTGGTTCGACTGTTTCGAGTCCTGATATCAACGATATACTTCTGTCGATATCCGATATTCTGCCATACCAGTGACAATGTGCGAGGATATCCCTTGAGATCTAATAATGTGGAGGCTGATGTCCCACCATATTATTCGATAATCTGCAAGCTGATATCCCACGATAAACAGTCTGACATATCCAGTCTTATCTAGTATCAAGCTATAGCTAGCGATAGTAGTATTCGGTAGTAGTCTTTCCTAATGTGGGCAGTCTATCAGATGATAGCCCATGATAAACTGTGTAAGCTGATAGCTAGTGATGCCCTGCAGATGTGGATATCCAGCCAGCTGATATCCCGAAATATCGACGAAAGATCACGTGACATCAACTGGACACTGTCAAGGTTTCTAACACTCGAGACGCGCACTCGCCAACCTACGGGAGAACAGCACGTCAGGCAACCATTCTTGAACCCAGAGCTCCCCGGGCTCGTTACCTCGCGGGGGAGGCTCTGGTGACAGCCATTGAAACAATTGATTCAATACAGCGCCAACTTTCAGCGCATGCCCCAACGTTCAAAATCAGCCAATCAGTGAAGGCCGCCACCAGAGCCTTCCCTGCGAAGTGTCGAGCTGTGGAGCTCTGGGTACGAGAATGGTCAGACAACATAGTACGTTTTACCGTGTCGCATGATTTTTACAAAGCCTCAATAAACATAGTCCACTCCCTGAACTCTCCTTCGCGGCTCCGTTGTTGCCTGTGGTCGCCGAAAGGAGAGTCCAGAAACCTTTGGATGCGCATGCGCTAGATCTGACCAATAACTTTTTTTGTTAGTGCGCATGATCCAAATACCGCTGTCGGAGATTGTTTGTTAACTTTTCGCAGGAACGGCCAAAATGGCGTCCTATCTTGATGGACAAAATTCATGATGCCAACAATCGATCTCCGTCAGCGGTATTTGGATCATGCGCACTAACAAAAAAAAGTTCTTGGTCAGATCTAGCGCATGCGCATGCAAAGGTTTCTGGACTCTCTTTTCGGCGAGACCACAGGCAACAACGGACCCGCGAAGGAGAGGTCAGGGACTGGACGCGTGGATTCTGTGGATATCGAAGGAAAAATGTCATTACTAAACTCTGTGGCGTATTTAAGCTGTTCATTAATTCAGTTTGAAAGAAGAGACCCGCGTCATCAGTATGGAATGTTCCAGGTCGTTGCTTAGACGTTTTGTCTCGCATAGGGAACCCAGGGTTTACGCAGGCTATACTTTAATATACAAGAATGTGGCATTGTCTGTCGCCAGCCTGCAGGCCTATAAGTCTTTAATTTCTGCTATATATAGGCCTGCAGGTCGGCCTAAGGGAGGAGGAAACCACTACTCGCAGGGTAGCTGGCGACAAACAAAATAAAAATATGGTCTGACAGTTCACTAACCTTAGCTGGATCTGTCACAGTCTGGAGTGCGCTCACCGAGTTGCCTAGTCCTAGGGTCTGGGCGTATGATTTCGAGTCTGCATTACCGAAAATCTGGAAATTAACATAGGTAACATGCTAAGCAATAGTTTGGCCTACATGTAGCGTCTGGCAGTGACGTAATACAACACTACAAGCAATCGAAAATCTCTAGAACCGAACTCACCAGATTTCCCACCGCGACCAGAGCTCGAAATCTTGCTTCATTATCACTTTCATTCTCTAATACCTGCGCAAGATGAGAAAGGTCAGTTGTGCATGCCTCGACAAAAGGTAGCTTGTCATATCTCTACGATTTATTTAAGGAACGCTTCTGGGTTGGCCGAGTCAGGCAACCTACAACAACTATTTTTCAAAGCTACGATTTTTTGCCCATTGTTGCTGTGTGACTTGTATGTTACGCCAAGGTTGCCGTGTGATACGCTCAAGGTTGCCGTGTGATACGCTCAAGGTTGCCGTGTGATACGCTCAAGGTTGCCGTGTGATACGCTCAAGGTTGCCGTGTGATACGCTCAAGGTTGCCGTGTGATACGCTCAAAGTTGCCGTGTGATACGCTCAAGGTTGCCGTGTGATACGCTTAAGGTTGCCGTGTGATACGCTTAAGGTTGCCGCGTGATACGCTCAAGGTTGCCGTGTGATACGCGTAAGGTTGCCGTGTGATACGCTTAAGGTTGCCGTGTGATACGCTCAAGGTTGCCGTGTGTTACGCCAAGGTTTCCGTGTGATACGCTCAAGGTTGCCGTGTGTTACGCCAAGGTTTCCGTGTGTTACGCCAAGGTTTCCGTGTGATACGCTTAAGGTTGCCGTGTGATACGCTCAAGGTTGCCGTCTGATACGCTTAAGGTTGCCGTGTGATACGCTCAAGGTTGCCGTGATACGCTCAAGATTGCCGTGTCAAGATTGTTTTGTGTATAAGCCAGACAAGATACTCACAGCT
Source organism: Scolanthus callimorphus (assembly GCA_033964015.1). NCBI lineage: Eukaryota > Metazoa > Cnidaria > Anthozoa > Actiniaria > Edwardsiidae > Scolanthus > Scolanthus callimorphus. Next base: position 25,292,412 of record CM066915.1, read on the forward strand.
GATAATGTCGAGAGACACTGTGTCTGACCTTCGAAGTCTGGGTGTTTACGAAACATCACCGAGTAACTAGAAAAGAAAACAAATATCAGTACTCACTATGATCCATTCACGCGATTTGAAGTGCGATTTTCACGGCGATCGGCGACGTATCGCGCCGTGTGTACGGCCGGCCAATGCGCACCGCGATACTTGTCAGTGAAATTTGAGCATGCTCAAACGCCTGCGACGTGAAATCGCCATTTGATCGGCGGCCGTTCACACCGCGCGATGTGGCATCGCCATAGAAATCACACCTCAACTCGCAGCGTTCACAAGGAATTTCAGCAGAAACCCTTTCATGGGAAAAACTGAATTTCCCAAGGCACACGAATGTGAAGTGTTCGGAATTCGCATGGATAGCCATGGGAAATCCAAACACTTCCCACTCTTCTACCATAGGAAATTCAGCTTTTCCCATGGATGGGTTTGTGCAGAAATTCCCTGTTGTTTAAACGAGCCTTTAGAGTGTGCCGTTTGCGTCATACAGCTATTTCAAGAAACGTTGTCGGAAAAGCGCTCAAGCATACGCGCCCAGACCGCTAGGGAATATGGGTAATCACTTTACGTAGCAATATTTTGGTATCGCAAAGCACACCTTTACTACCTATTCTCGATTCTATTTCTTATTCTCTCACAGTCTTACACCATTATTCCTGTAGTGTGGTCGCGTTTGCTCCGATGACGTTTATTGAAATAGCTGTATTTAACAATTATTCCTCGAGCCCGAATGGGCTCCGGGGCGTATTTGACTTAGAGGCCATGACGGCGAGAAAAATAATTGTTTTAGTCAAATCACACTAGCAGGTCAGTTTGTGTAGCCAACACGTTTCTGGTCATTTGCCATTTTCCGGCTTTCAATTCCGACACTTTTCCCTACTAGTAGGCTATAACTTCTATAGCCTACTAGTAGCTCAACCAATCAGAACGCAGAATTGACAATAGACCACTAGTGTGATTTAACTAAATGTGGATAATCTAGTGGATGAAAGCTAATAAGAGAGTTACGAAATATGGTATCCTTACTTTAGAAGGACTGTACACAAGGAGATGCGAATATTTTTATTGGTGCTTGGTATCCATGACGACAGTATGTCCACAACCTATGAAGCGAAAAGCAAAGGAAATAATCCCTCAAATTTGGCAGTGAATTGAACGTTTGAAGCAGTTCACGTAATAGAGCGGATTTCACATGACTGTCGTGAGTTTTTGCGATCGGTTTCACGACAGTCATGTGAAAACCGCTCTAAATGCTTATCACTAATTATGGCGCGGTACAACTAAATCAAAAAGAATACCTTGTCTCGGTACTTGTGCATGAGTGATGAACCCTCCGTAGACAAGAACATGTTGGCGAAGATACGGAAGGACAAGAGAGCATTGGCGGCTAAATGACCATGACTGAAACAAAACGAGTAACAAGTTCTCAGAAACACGTGCACTTTAGCGAGAAACCTTGCCACGAAAAAAGAAATTCTGTCATCGTTTCAACGCAAGCCACTCTCGCCTGGATGTCTGGTTCGGCAAGATCTTGTACGCTTTAATCTTGAAAAGAGTATACCTTGGAAATTATCATGGATTTATTAACAAAAAACGAGCTTTTATGTTTCAAGTTTTCTCGCTAAAAGCGCACTGGTTACTGAGAGTAGCAATTAGCAGAAATGAAACACACGAGGTCACTTTGTAACGACAAATGCGGCGATCGCCGGTAGAGGCGTTCCCAATTGAGAGAGGTAAGCAAGTTTTTGGTGTACCTGCAAACATTGAGAAGTCGCTCTACCAGGTCTGTAGTGCAGAAATGAGTTGCCACTCCAACATGGCGTACAACTAGCCTTACCACATCCAGCACTACAAGGAAAAACAGAAAGATAGGCTACCTTACTATCATATTTGGCCGTTATTCAGTCGGAGTGGCATTAAAGTCGTTGAATGGGGGCGCTTAAGTTATTTCTATCTTTCACGCTGTGCAAATGCAAGACATCAATGGACGATTCCTGCTATATGCGCGCACACTCTTTTTTATTCAGAAATGCCCAAGCCGTGTCCCACAACTACCAGAATGCAGCGCGCGCTTTTTTAGCAGTTTGTTCGACAAAAGTCCCACATCTACCGACATGCAGCGCGCGCGGGCGTTATAGCTGGAATCGTCCATCATTTGTTTTTGTCCGCCAGTCAAATTATCTAAGTCAATCAAGCTCTTGTCCTGTCTCGCCTAGTGCAGTCGTCTGGCTTCTGACATTTGAACTGGGTTGCACCCATTTAAATATGGGAATAAAATAAGAAAAGCGCGGCGGCCATGTTGGAGTACAGACCAAAAGCAACAAATGAACTTTCTTTTGTTCGTGTACACCAACATGGCTGCCAATGACGTCACAGGGCAAGAACATCAATCATTGATTGGCTAAAATGAATTGACTGACGGAACTGAAAAAAAAGATGTTTTGACGTCAACGGCTGTATTATTAGCGCAGTACAAAAGATACCCCTGCTAACGATACTTGCACATTACCTGGAAAGAACACATCAGGAGGCCATTGCAACGCTTTGTTGACAGCAAGTAGCTGTTTATCGCTAATAGAGACTTGACTCGAGGTAACACGAGCCGCCGTGGTGAGAACATCTGACAGATGCTGGAGTTCCTCAGGGCCAAGCTTTTCATTCTGGGAGTGGTAAAGAGAAAAATATATTGAGAATGCAGTAGCCTGGGAAGGATGTGGTAGCGGATGATGCAGACAGACAGGCAGAGTTTATTCTAGAGAGCCGTATGCAGTACGTATGCAGCCGTATGAGTACATAGGCGTATCCTCTAGATATTATAGACATTCAAATTGGCCAGGTTTGCCTTTAATGGCGAAACTGCCGTTATTGCGGAAAGGCAACCCCCCCCCCCCCCCCCCCCCCCCTACATCATTAACACTATGGGACCCCTTTCTGGATTTCTGGAGCTCCTGGATCCGCCCATTGGTTCAGGTATAGAGCGGATTTCAGATGACCGTCGTGTTTGCAATTGGTTTGCTTTCTCATTGGCTGCTTATTTCTATCAACCAATCAAATTGCGAACTAATTACAAGCAAGGAATTACTAGCCAATTGGTTCGGCTCCTGATTGGCTGGGCTGGAAACCATTCAGCAGTAAGTTGTAATTACTCTTGTTTCTGATTGGCTAGTGATTGCTCAATTGCAATTGCTTTCACGACAGTCGTGTGAAATCCGCTCTAAGTGTCGTTCAATTTCGACCTTTTTGTCCGGCTCCACAATAATCAAGATGCCAGCGCAACTGTTATTTGCTTCGTATGGCCAACTTGCGTGAAAATGCATCGTGCGTTGTCGATTGAAATACCTTCTTCGTACGCATATTTCTCTTACCAAACTGAGCTTGTCGTTAGTTTCCTCGATCTTCTTAAGAATGGCCTCTGTGTTAGCGTTGCCGAATACAACCCACTCTGTCTACAGAGAGATACAAGCATAAACCAGTTCTTGAGAATGCTTGAATTCTACTAACAACAGATAGATGAGGTACTTACTTTAGGGAAGTAAGGATTGCTTGTTGTAGATACTGCTTTAGAAGCTTGCTGTACAGGTCTGTAGCTGCCTCCTCCTACACGTACAGAATTAATACAACAACACTAGTAAAACGCACGCTCTGATAGGTCGGCAGGTCGTGGGTGATACAGAGCTGGCAAAACCGAGTTTGAAATGCGCGCGCTGCTTGGGCATTGTTTATGACAAGCGATGAAGACTGCGAACTCCCACTTTACATTTCCGAACGCCAAACTGCAGCCTGCTTGCCGGCTCTCCAGTGTTTTTTTTCGGATATTCGATTTTTTTGGCGCGCGGGATTCCTGTGTCTCTCTCCCCCCGCGACACAGGAATCCCGACGCCACAGGAACCCCGCGCGCGCCCTAACGAATTCTTCTCTGGAAAACCCACTGGAGAGCCGGCTCGCAGGCTACTTCCGTCCTACATCAAGTTTTTACGACAGGCGCATGGAAAGCCCAGCTAGTCCTTATGAGTCAAAAAATACCTTGCAAAGTCTGATGAAATCACCCAGAGCTGTGCACTCGTTTGATTGACGGAAGCCAAACCGCGGTTTGTAAGTTGGCGTAGAGTTCGCAGAATAGTGAAAATGGCGGTAAAGCACAGAAAACACGAGACGAGTCAACAACCCACAAGTGGTCAATGATAAAGATGGGAGAAAAGGAAAACGTCATCTGTGCGTACCCTGCTGTTGAGGCTTTTCCCTGGTATTTCGCTGTCGTTTTGTTCGTTAGTCGTCGCGGTTTGGTTGTCGCGCTGTTAAAAATTGTTAAAAGACTGACAGAAAGAATACCTCGCTCGCAGAGGGTACTGTGCGTGCCGTCAAAGCCCAACTGATGCTCATCCTTGAGCATGAGATAACGAAGTCTTAGAAAAAATATAGGGTAGCGAAATTTAAAGGTTTCCCCGTTTAGCCACGTGTGGACAATATCACAGGATACAATGCCTGCAAGCGTGTCCTGGTTTAGCCTGCATTAGCAAGTAAGGCCAGTAGGCGTCATTAAAGCCGTGGAGGCTATTACGTTATTACCCGTAAATGGATCAGCAGCTCCGCCAAGCCCTGAGTTCCCTGTATGTCGCGTATTTGCATCGTAAGAGGGTCGGTAACTGCCGCCGCCTGCATACATAAGCAAACGATTCAATTTGAGCAACAGAAGAGTTATACAATATTTGCATGATTTGCAAAATACAAAGTCTAAAAAGTATGGGATACCTGTGAACGGATCCACAGCTCCCCCAGCAGACATCGAGGCCTGGTTGTCATTTGACACGTGCGAGCTTGATTCAGGCATGTACCGAGATCCGCCTGCAGTCAGAACAAAACTAAGATAAGTTGGACATATCCTTGTAATGCTTTGGTAGCCTGGATATGCCCCCCTCCCCCCTCGCGAGTAATTGGTATTCACTTTGCAATCACTCCTAATAGGCTTTAATCAGAATTGATGTAATCACTTTGCGATTTGTTTCACTACAGTCATATGAAATCCGCTTTATACAGCAAAACTTGGAGAAAACTTTCTAGCACTGGTGTCAGAGTTTCACTTTGTTTGATTCTCAGCTCTCAGAATTCACGGCCGCCATTTTAGAAGAAAAGATTGATCTGTTCAAGAAACTACTGTTCACCTGTAAATGGGTCGCTACCAGGTGGCGCCTGTTGTCCTATGGTAACCCCTTCTGTGTTCGTTATTATAAAGTTGGCCACTTGGTCTAGAAACATCTGACTCAAGTCGTTGTTCTCCAGGAAGTTATGTGCTGCAACCCAAGGGTCATCTAAAAACGAACAAGAAAAACGATGGTTGTTGCTGTTGTTTGTTGGTAAAACTGGTCGGTTTCTATTTGTTTGTCAAGCATAGGTAGTGGAGAGAGCGACCGAGTGGGCGTGAGGTTTTGGGAAGACTAGGGGAAAGGTTAAAAATATCTCGTTAGATGTTTTTTTCATGTAATACGGGTTGCGAGTTGCGAACGTATTTTTTAAAAATTCCATGACTTTCAAGGCCTGGAAAAGGACATTTCTACAATCCATGACTTTCCAGGTTTTTAAGGACCCGTGGAACCCTGTAAAACCAGGGGAGGCAGGTGGGGCAAGCAAACAAAATAATTTCCAGAGACCATCGTAGGCAATGTTGCTGAGACGCAAGACCTCAAGTCTGGGGAGCAAACTGTTGGTTTCGGTTTCACTTCATGCTGATCTAATTATATATAGGTACTCCGTGAAAATACAGTCAAAACGTACCACTCAAGTTATAAGGTAGCTTCAAAGGCGGCATTCCTTCTTGTATTTCCACAGTAAAAACAAAGTCATATTCCTAAAAAGAAAATACAAAACAATGTGAATAGCAGAACACTTCCATACGAAAACGAAATTTGATTTGTTAATATTATCTACTAACTATGATTATTATAGAACCCTGAAGATAACAAAGTTGAAATTCAAAGCTGAATGGGAATTACTAACACTGTATTGTCTCTCTCTATTTGTAATTGGTAAGTTATATCTTTATTTCAGCAAGAGGTTGAATTAAACTTCAAATACTCATTAATTATTCATGACCTAATCAGCCAACCAGAGCTCTCATTTTGTATCACGTGCAGTACCTTGAAATCCCAGGAAGATACTGCAAGTAAGAGTTAATTACCGAGATTCGAGGCAATAACCCAAATACATCCCAAGGGCCGTAGGCCCGCGGGATGTATTTGGGTTATTGCCGAGAATCGAGGTAATTAACTGGCTTATTACAGGATTGGCAAGGTTTTCAGAAAACTGGAACAAATGAAATGCATTCTTCACATTGAATTTAAAAAATTTTGACAAGGAGTATAGTTTACAATTGAAAAGGATAGCGCATTCCGATAGGAACTATTGTTAGTTATTTAGCTGCTTTCATAGAAGTGCGCTCCCCAGAGAAACTTATTGCAATTAATTTTTGCCATGCACAATAAAGTTGTGATGCTGAAGTAAATGAATGACAACTTTTATTCAACCATGATTGACAAAGGTTTCCAAACACGAATTACGTCTTTTGTTTCCGTACAACAGCCAGTCCAATCAATCAAGCGGCCTTTTGTAAAAGCGCAACTCATTAAAGCGCTGTTATTTTGGTCGGTACGTAGCTGCTTAAAGCTCCTCTCTGGTTGGAAAATACAACAATACAACCATTATTGACAAAGGTCCAAACAAAAAAAATATACAGCTTGAGTGAATTCATTTGTTAGCAGAACACGAATTATGTCTTTTGTTTTCGTACAAAATAGCCAGGCCAGCCAATCGAGTGGCTTTTTGTAAAAGCGCGACTCATTCAAACGCTATTTTCGTTTGTACCACGCACTGACTGCTACTTGTCAATTTGCATAATGCTGAGTAACAACATGGATCGGAACTGCTTCAAGCTGGAGTAACTGAAGGCAAGTTTCAGGTATTTTGCGCTCGTTGGTTGTTCTCTAAGATAAGATATGTAAACGATTTCATCTGTATTTTCAGGTTTACCTGCTTGAACACACTCTATGGGCCAGGAAACCAAGCAAGTTATAGGCTGGACAAACGCTTTATGGTTCAAGTCGGTTCAAGTGAAGGCGTTTCTCGGATATGGTGTTTTGTGGCGTTCAACGGGATTCGCGCATAAAGGATAATCAGGAGCAAATAGAGAGGATTTCAGATGACTGTCGTGAGTTATTCGCAATTACTTTGTAATTACTCCTATAGGTTTTATTCAGAATTGCTGAAAGAACGTTGCGATTGGTCTCACTAGTCATATGAAATCCGCTCTATTTAACAATTAGACAGATAGTCATATAGATGCATAAACTGAGATTACTTGGTGTTTTTTTCTCGGGATAATATAAGTGTATGGATTTGAATTCCTAGGAAAAGAGTTTGGGGTGACTAGATTGGGTAGCGGTAAGTAGAATGTCCATGTATTTAACTGAGTTAAATATACCTAATGTATATTTAATGAGGTATTTAACTCTGTATATACCCGGGATGTTCCACTTACATCTATTCAATTCTTTTCATCAGCCCCTCTCTTCCCTAGAGAATTTCAAATCCCTTCCCGGCTTTAAGTTACTTGCGAGGTATGTACGTTAGTTGGCGACCTCAAAAACACAATGGAAACCGTGTCAATCATGTAATAAGTGGGACTTGAAAACTTTTCAAGGTCCAAGGACCTTTGAACTATGAATATTCATAGTTCAAAGGTCCTTGGATCTAGAAATGTTTTCTAGATCCAAGGACCTTTGAACTATGAATATTCATAATTTCAAGGTCCTCACCCTCGAAAAGTTTTTCTACTAGTCAGTCTTTGCGCAGTGCAAAGGCAGACCGTAGGAACCACTCCGTGAGAAGACAGAAGTCTCCTCTCTCGGAGAAGTAAATACAAAGAATTTGGTTGGAGACTATATGCTTGTGCGCTGCCAACCTCCATGTGGGACAGGCTTTATGGAAACACTCTTGATCTTTTCGCTTCTGCGCATGACTAGTGACGCAATCCAAGTTCATAATTTACATAATTTCAAGGCACTCGCCATCGAAATGTTTTTGTACTAGTCAGTCTTTGCGCCATGCAATGGCAGACTGTAGAAACTGTTCCGTGAGAAAACATGCGTCTTCTCTTTCGGAGAAGTAAAATACAAAGGATCTTGTTCCAGACTATATGAATGTGCGCCGCCAACCTCCATGTGGGACAGAGTTTTCGGAACACTCTTAATCTTTTCACTTCTGCGCATGACTAGTGACGCAATCAAAGTTCATAATTTCAAGGTCCTCTCCCCGTCGAATTTTTTTGCACTATTCAGTCTACGCCGTACAAAGGCAGACTGTAGAAACGTTCCGTGAGAAGACACAAGTCTCCTCTCTCGGAAATGTAGAATAGAAAGGATCTTGTTCCAGACAATATGCATGTGCGCCGTCAACTTTGATGTGGGACAGGCTTTGTGGAAACAATCTTGACCTTTTCATTTGTGCGCATGACTAGTGACGTAATTCAAGTTTCACAAGTAAAAAAATATGATTATATTGATAAATCCTGTTTGGGTAGGGTACAGAGGGGTTGGCGATTGAAGATTATGTCACAGGCTGAGTATTTCAAATGACCAAGGAATTAAAAAATAGATAAATGGAGATGTTTCAACATTGATCGTTTTCCCTCTGTGTTGGCTAATTAGGTCATGAATAATTATTGAGTATTTGAAGTAATTCAAAAGCCTCCTATTCGGACTTGACGGGATTTCAAAGCCCACGCAATTAGTTCCAGTCCTCGGCTTCGCCCCGGACTGGAACTAATTGCGCGGACTTTGAAATCCCGTCAAGTCCTCATAATCGGCTTTTAATATTACATATATCTGTCTATCTGTCTGTCAATCTATCTAGCTATCAGACTCGTGCTCGCATGGCATGGTTTGTGTACAACCATTATATGCTGCAAACCTTTCAAATCTTCCACCAAAGCATTTTTTAGGGGTTGAAATCGGCGATCTGGTATTTTTTAGGGGTTCGAAAATAAAAAAACGGTATAGTATGAAAAATGGGTATTTTTTAGGGGGTTCTCACGCAAATAAGGTAGTGTTTTTGAAAGTTGAGAGGATACATTTGATGTATATTAAAAAACGGCCAGAATAAAATTTAATCTGTCAAAATTGTGGGTATTTTTTTAGGGTATTTTCAGACTGAGGGGTATTTTTTAGGGTGGAAATTTTTTCAGACCAGGTATTTTTTAGGGTCAAAATTCAAGTTTCCCGACGGTCACCGCTAGCATTTTAACCTTTAAGAGTTCCCCCGGGGATAAATCGTTTAGTCATGTTTTGCGTGCTTGGTCACATATGCTGCCAAATTATATTGTAGCATACTCGCCTTGCCCTTGTACATGGTTTTGTTGGCATTCCGAGATGTCCCCTCACTTCCTGCTGCTCCCACAACCTCACCAATCTGAAGAGATACAATATGTCCATGATTATCACAACCCTCATTAATAATCAGTTATGGCATTTTGGATAGATAGACCATGGATTTGCTCACAAAACAGGGGTCGTCAACAGGGGCAGGATGGGGGGATTTTTTGGGATACACATTGTAGTCCTACTGGCCTCTTCCCCTATGCAGCCCCCTCTAAAAATAGTAGAGGGAGTAGTGAAGGACAATGATGAGGATGCAGGGTAGACACACAACACCTATTTTCCAAATCCTATGTAACTGACACCAAGTCTGCAGACATTTGTACAGTCAAGTGTACAGCTTGAAGGAAATCCTGTCTTGAAGATCAAAGTTTTCAATGTTCAGCAACACGTCTTCCTACCTTATCCCACTTGCCCTCCATGTCATTCCACTGAAGTCAGAAAGCACACAGTATATGAGTTCTAAGAGCTCTGGTATTACGTGACTGACGCAAAGAAAAAAATTACACCAATTCTGAATAAAAAAAAAACCCTATAAAATATAGGTCAAGTGATGGCAAAGTTATTTCCATATCTGAAATCTGCTCTATAACAATCAAGTGACTATAACGACCATAGATACACTACTTAAGGACTGACCTGATGACACTCAACTGTCTGTCCACGGCGTACCATAATTGTTTGGCCACTCTTGTTACCTGTAAGATTTAAAGAAACTCATTGTTGACTTCCATGGTGGCATGGGTTGCCATCATCGCCTGTTTATTTCTGCATCTGGGAGATACTAGACAAAATGCAGGTGCAAGTGGCATTATGTTGGAATGCCAATGGGAACTTAATTAGCTGATGAGTTCGGATTTCAAAATGGTTGTTGAATACACTCCAAAGTTCATACCCATTTGTCCCTTGACAAGCAGAGCAGCAACCCAAATCCTTTTCAATGGCTGAGCCCTTAAACTATGGTATTGTGAGAGCATAACGCTCAGTGGAGATCAAGCTCTTTTGAACAAGCTCTTTTTACAGCAACAGTTTAGGAAAATCTGGAGAAAGCTACTTGAGGAGTGGAGTACCTGGCCTTAACAGTGCTTCTGGTCCTGGTAGCTGCTCCATTTTGATGTCACCTATTTGACCACTGAAAAAAAAACTTTTCAATTATTTTAAAAATCTAAATAATAGATAACATTTGCTTCAGATGACAGTACTGCAGTAGGAAAAGTGCATGAACATGAGTGTAACAAGTGAGGAGGCATTTTTACACAAATATGTCCTAGAAAAAGATAACTGTGTGCAAGTGGATATTGGGTGAATATACATTTCCACTACTTTTTCTGCCCTTTTAATCCCATCTAATTACCTTGCCTGAGCTGGAATTGCTTGGCTGGCAACCTCTTCTTCAAACAACTACAACAAGAGGAAAAGTGATCAGATCAGCTACAAGTACTGTACTAAATAACTTTGCACGTCAGTTGGGAATTTTAAAGTGAAAATGCAGAATTATAAAAACTGAATATGCCTACCTTTATTTCCTCGGCAGGTGCAAATCTTTCCTCTTGACTGGTGAAAATCCTTACTACACCATCACTAAAAATAAATCAAGTGCAGCATTAGTAAAAACACAATAGAAATGGTATCACAGTTCGTAGTGTAGAAGGGTATGTTTGATGTATGGGTGATGATGAATAAGCTGATAAATGACAGGTGTGACATACCTTGAACCTGTTACAATGTCACCATTAGGAAGGCAAGTGACAGACCAGATAGACTGAGCTGGTAAAGTGATAACCTGTGGTTCCGTGCCACCTACAACAAAAATAACAATCAAAAGGGTGATCTGCAGTTTACTTGCTGATGTACTATCAAAGAGAGAGAGAGAGAGGGAAAAATCTGCCAATCACAAAAAAAGGTTGGCATACTTTAATTATAAAGTTTCTATATAAAGTTTTATAGTTGATGTAGCTTCTCTAGGCTTGACCTATTTTGGCATACTATAAAGTTGCCTCTCAAATGAAAAATCAAAGCAATGCCATTGGCAAACTCATGGTTCCAAGGAAAAATAGCTTTGCTATTTGCAGGGCATGATCCTATGTAATCTTGTTTTTTTTTTTGGTTTTTAGAATAAATAAATTGATTGATTGATTGATTGATTGAAAACTAGGTAGAGCTGGCATAATCACCTTTCCATATTCTGAGGCTCCTGTCCTCTCCCACTGAAGCAAACCCTCCATTGTCATCCCCTAACACTGCGACACTGATAGCAAAAATATCACAATACAGTATATAATTAAATTTAGTTTTCTTAAAGGCCCATAGTCAACCGGGAACCTTTGCCCTTTGTTTTCAATTGGATCTATTGTTATCCAACAGCTGGGATTGGCTGATACTGAAGGTCCAAAGGGGTTCCTATTGTTCTTCACATTTCTTAAGTTGAAACTGAAAATTTGAATCGAATTTTCAACTGCGTTTTATTCTTGTCCGCCTGCAATGCGGCTTGGGTGCTTATGGGCCTTTAAATGTACCTGGTGATTTTCTATCAAGTGGGCCATTGAGTCTAAGCAAAAAAGGAAACATTGACAACATTTCAACAAGATTGTGATATCAATTTCCAAGAGGCACTTCAAGTTCTCCCATACTCTACCAACTTTAGCTAATGTCACTGCTATTCATATTTGATGAAGATCAGGACTTCAAACTGCGGCCAATACAGGTGCAATGTGCCTAAAAAGTTTTATTTAATATGCCTAACTTCTTCCACTTGGAGGAATAAAATAATGTGTGAGTGTTTTCAGTTTTTGCAGTGTTCTCCCATGTGTTTACGCCTAGATTTTAATTAATTGTGCCAGTGGTGCAAGGCATATACAATTATGACTGTTGATTTCTTAATTTCGAGCCCTGAACATAGTAGAGTATTCACCTGTAGATAAATCCATTGTGCCCAGAATAGACTTGTAAGCACTCGCCTGTTGTCATCCATCGTCTGATTGTACTACAAAACAAGAGTTGAACTGAATATCCTGATAGTACATCCAGTACCCTACAGCAACAAAAACTGAAAGGTTATTCAACCATGTACAAACTAAGAAACCTACCAGTCATTTGAGCAAGATAAGAATTCCACAGCCGAGAGGAGAGCAAGTCCCCTTACACAATCACTATGACCTTGCAATGTAGACTGGCATGCACCTGCTTTCCATATCTTAATGGTCTTGTCAGCAGAACCTACAGTTGCAAGCAATAACTTTGAGAACATCTATGTGTTTACAATAGCAGAGCTGGACATCCAGACATTCTTTCGTTTGCAATGTACATTCAGTTTTAACTTACATTAGAATATCATAAGTACTTTACAATATTCATGTCAATGTTGTATCTGCAGATACAATCACCACTCATATTGTAAAATATTACTAAATGTCTATTTCTGTACCTGTTAACATCAGGCCATGATCAGGCATTAACATGACAGCCCAAATGGCTCCTTCGTGTCCCTCCATGGTCATAACAGACTTGTCACCAAGCCACACCCTGGCAGTGCTGAAGAAGAAAAAACAACTCAGATGTCTTTGTTTGGGTGTATATTTTGAACAGAGATATAACCTTATTATTAGTGCCTTGAGTGCCTTGTAACACACACTATCATGACACGGTAGCCACCAAGAGCAGTTTCATACAACTGTGGTGGGTATTGGTAATCACTTTGTATCCACTATAACCAATTCAGTTGATTATTCATCAATTGCGACCATGCCTGTTATCAACTTACTGATCCCAGGAACCAGAGAGAAGTGTACCAAACTTTCCAGCCACTAGACTGCACACAGCACCTGAGTGTCCAGTCAGGGAATATACAGGTTCTGAAAGCAAAAAAATATATTGGCATTGCACAACAGACGCAGACAAGATGGCACCAAAAAAAACTTAGCTTTTACTTGGATTGTGTGGTTCCAAAAATGTCCATCCCTCCCCCTGGAAGAGTGTTGAAAAGTTGTTTTTATTTGAACAAAGTTTCCAATACAATGCACGCCTTCTTCAGCAAGTGTGCCGCCTGGTTGTCTGGCCTGAGAGTTTTCACATACGGTATGTTTTTGCTTGGGGGAGTGTGCATTGTCTTGGAATTGTTCACCTTACTCAGAAACACAACCAATCAGATTCTAATGCTGATTTTGGATTGGTAAATAAGTTTTTATGGATGAGAAAATCTTGAGGGGAATTCAGATGTCTCCTCTCACAAAGCAATACCACCGAGAGTGAAGGGACAGCTGAAATTCAGGCTAATAGCCGTCATGTAGAGATGACTTTACTTACCAACAGAATCAAATGTCCAGACAAGAATGACATTATCATGACCTCCTGTGGCAACCAGACCTGTAAACATAGTAGTGAACGTTGCCAAATATGATATGATTATCGGTAAATAGTCACTGAGACAAAGTCCAGGTGACTATTCACCAATAATCATGAGCCCGAGGTGACTAATTGCATTAGTATAATTGCTCAAGTGATTCATAAGGATTATAGACAAAAAAAAACTTCATGATCATGACAAAACTGCTGGTACGCACTATCCCATCAATCCTTTCAATGTTCAATCTTGTACCCAGGGTTTTTCATCTTTTGGCCAGTGGCATGATTCGGAGCTCTGGGGTAATCTGATTTGTGAGCATGCGTGGTAGATCAAGATCATACAGAAAACAAAACTTTCAAACCGGAAACCCAGAATCTGGGTTTTAAAAAATTTATTCCGCCAGAGCCCTGAATCTTGCTGCTGGGCAAAAGATGAAGGGCTCAGGGTACGAGATTGTTCAATGTTTTAGAAGAGAAAACAAACCTATCAACCAATCAGCTAGCCTGCTTGCAGGCAGTGTGCTTGTCCCCGGGACCGCACGTCTAAAAAAATCCAAGATTGTGTCCGATCATCGAACGGACAGGGTTTTCTGCCATAAAACACCCAGTACCACCTGCAAGCAGGCTTACCAATAAGCGTGCAGAGATTCTTGTAATCACTTATGTACTTGTACTAAAATGTGAAAGTGTCAATCTAATACAATTTACTGTTATTATTAACGAGCTGTTGAAAGGCTGTATTTTAAGCAGGATGTTCAAAAGTCTCAGAATTTGAACCTAATACTTTTTCTTTATTATTCACTTTCATCTATTAGTGTCACTTGAGTTCAGAAAATACATAAGCCTAACATCACATTAAAGCATAAAAAGTGGAAGTGACGTGGAAAATGTTGTAGACGACTAGACACTTGACTTAGCAGTGTAGTCCTACGCTTCAACTACAACCCTAGCAAACCGAACTCAATCTCTACATACCGTGTGGATACTGATCAGTGGCTGGCAGAGCACAGACAGCAGACACGAAGTTCTTGTGTCCAGAAAACACATGACCTTCGCTGTACGTCCGTCCGCCATCTTGTGTCGTCCACAATCGGGTTGTCCTATCTCGAGAAGCAGATAAAACCGAGCCCTCAGGAAACACACCAGTACAAACAGCTCTGACGTCTAACTCATGGCCTCGTAGCACGCTACTCAGCTTGTACGGCATAATCTCGAATTTATAGCCCAGTTTTCTCACAAAACTGAGACAACTCAGCAAAAATTAGTTCTGAAGAGCAACCCCGCTGACCACAATCAAAACACAGGAAACCCGTTTCCAACACAGGAAGCCCATTGTCAGTATGACGAAATTTACAAAGATTTCTGTATCCTGTCCACTTCGGCCCCTAAAGAAATTTGGAGTGGGTCTTTGGTACCAGTCCACTCTTGTCTTGAAACACGTATTATGATCATCAGCATCAGCTGATTCCATTGCACAAGATGGTGTTCTTCCCCTCTACCGGTAGGAGGATGATGGCTGGCTTATCTTTTTACATTTATTTTTCCGAGATAGAGCGGATTTCATGAAGTGAAACCAATCGCAAAGTAATTACACCAATTCTGAACAAAACCTACAGGAGTAATTACGAATTACTCATGACAGTCATCTGAAATTTGCTCTATTCCGGATTAAAAATTAAATGGTAGGGAAAAATCGTAAAGGTGGTGGGTCTCGGGTGGGTACCTATGAAGTAGTGTTGCTAACTACAAGTTACCCACATGTATTTTCCAATCAACGATACTTGATATTGTGCGACATTATCTGTGACAAATCAAGGGCTGTTCCATAAAAAAAATTGTACCCCCCTATCAAGGAACTCCAAATTTTCAGAAAAAAACTCTATTTGTGGAAATTCCAGACTTCTGTACAACCCCTGTGGAAAATTGAAGCAACCCCTGTGGAAATTCCTCATTCTCTTGTGTGCCTGTGGAAATTCCACAGTTGCAAATAAATACTGTGGAAATTCCAGGTTAAAATGGATGGCCCTGTGAAAATTTCAGGGTCAAAATCACAGACCCCGTGGAAACTCCAGGGTCAAAATCACGGGCCCCGTGGAAATTCCAGGGTCAAAATTGCAGGCCCCGTGGAAATTCCAGGGCCAACACAGCAACCCTGTGGAATTTCCAGGTTCCTCTATAGGGGGGTACAATTTTTTTTGCAACAGCCCAATCATAGCGTATATGAATGTAACCAGAACAGACAGAAACTGTGTAACTTTTCCTAGCTGCTGCATAAACTTACATACACTAACCAGTAGCATATCATTTAATTTAATTTGATGTAACTTACAGTAACCTAAACATTGATACTGTATATTTCTACACAGATTTCCATCATTCTGTTAATAAACATATGGTAGTTGTAACCTTGGTGATTTAGTGGCTAAGAAAACACCACATTCTTAGATTGCATGTGACATCACTGGTGGCCATGTTAAAGTTACAGACAATCCCATAGCTGGGAACAGAGCCTAGCTGCCACACTTATTTTATTCCCAAATGAATGATTACAATCCAAGATAGCTAAAATATGGTTTCTACAGGTGGGGGAGAGGTCACAGAGAAGACCTGAAATTTGACTGTTGCAACACCAGTAGGGTACAGACAGATTTTATTTGGCACTGGGTAAAAATATTATTGCATAGGTGTTTGACCAAATAGTGTAAAAAAAAAAAATAGAGTAAACATCTAAAAATTTGTCATCTTCTTTGCCATCATCCTAGAATGTACATTTGCCAGGTGAATACCTCAGCTCCCCAAAATACACACATTACACATCAGTCTGATAAAATATGCTTTATTCATACTTGCTCAATACAAATCAAAATATCATGTTTGTACTTGCAACTGTTGTGCTGTTATACATCACATTATTGCCACCTGCTAGCCCTTCAGCACAGTACAGTCATTCTCAGCACCATCATTCAAGTGGCTCACCCAATGCACGCTGTAAGAAGCAAGGTTAGTAACCCCCTCCCAATTCCCAAGCCAAAACAGAGCAACAGGATTCTCTGGTGAAAATCAATCCCTGAGGACATCCATTTGGGATAACTTGCTCCAGGAACTAATCTTGCAGTTTGGGTTTGCATGGTTCTACTATTCTGGGTATTTTCAATCTTTTCCTCAATGACCTTCCAGGAATTTTAGTTACTGTAACAAGGCAAAAAGAGATGAGAATTGTACAACCCTCTCCAAGATGTCTAGACATGCATCATAATTTGGAGGAAGAACAGAGATTAGGGACAAAAAGGGAGGGGAAAATAGGAACTTGACACTGCATCAGTAACCACCAAGAATATGATTTAGTAAACAAATCATACTACCTGACCATATGTCCTTCAGCTGAAGGCAGCTGGGTCTTGGCAGGCAATGGCCTCCTCGGCTTGGGTAATACAAATAATGGGAAGCATTAGAGATGTATTTCACATACAGAAAAAAAATGACTGGGGGAGAATGACTTCCCATGGACCATAAAATAGGCACCAAATTGGACCATGTAATGCCAAAATCAGAAACCATTTTATCATGTTTACCTATTGCAGTAAGTAATACACCATGTGAATCAGTTTTATGGCCTATGGAAGATCATGGAATGAAGTAAAGGTCAAGCATAGAGGTACCAGATTGGCTTTTCAGACATGTCTGTAATCTATAAATGTCGCCTTTGGCAAATATAATGATTTGTAAGTCCACTTTAGGCTACAAATTTGATTGCAATCATAATAAAATAGAACTGTATTCTTTGAACTTGAAAATTTATTATGTTATTATTAATAATCGTGCACTAAGTGCTGTTTTAGGCATTAGCTATTCCATATCATGGGTTCCCTTTCATTGATCAAAAGAACAAATGTTTTAAACACCATACCAGCTTTCATTTTACATTAAAAAAAGATTATTATAGCCTGATTATACACACCAACTCCCTGATATCTAAAGGAAGTATTACCTGGTGCAATATTCCACAGCTAGGTGGGCAGTCTTGGCGCCTGTCAATCACGCCTGGCTCAGCTTATGATCCAGGAGATCCAATAACAGGCTGTGTCCCTGAAATATACAACATGCTGCTGTCATGAGTCTCTTGTCCAGTAACCACAGAGTACAAGTGTGGGTGTGGAAAAATTACAGCTGTTGCCAACACCCACACTGCAAAGCTGAACCACAAATTCCTTATACATATTCAATTAGTATTACTTGGCAAGTTAGAATACATTAGAGATTACTCTGAACTGAAACGACTTAAGTTCTGTTCTTTAAATGTTAGAAAAACAATGTTTAACACAACGGGGAAAAAATCACATTCGAAAAAAAAACATCCCACATTCTTTTTCCTAGCATTTTTCAGTACCTCGGCCGCCATATTGAATTTTTGGCAAGCCACGTCAGCAAGTATTTACAAGTTAGTTAAATTTTTCATAATTTGCGACTAAAAACAACATATAGTAACACTCTGAATTTACTCATCCTTCCAAAGGACATCCCCGTAATCTTTCATTTTCTTCAAGTAATTGTCGGTTGATTCGCTGTAAATCTTCAAGTTGTGCAATCAAGTCCGAGGCAGTTTTGGCGGTATTTTCACCATGTGGTGCAATCTCAAGATTCTTGGTTCTGTTCTGTTCGCGCTGTGACCGTAAAAGAGATACTAACGGATTGACTGGCGAATCTCCTTCGAGGTCTCTGATTCTTCTTTCCAAGTTCTCCTCTTTCCTTTCCAATCCCGGTAGCGGTCGATCAGCTGTTGTTTGGTGAGCGCGTGTAAAGTTTCGGCGTGAAGTGTCTCGTAAAGTTCGTTGTAGTCTTTCTCAAAATAGTTTAACTCGTCCATTGGTTCGCTTAAATTTGCGGGTAACTGATAGTCATTGTCAAAACAGAATGGACTGCTTCGGATTGAACAAGACGAACAACTGCAGCCGCTTGAGTTTGAGGGCGACGAGTACCAGGGGTCGACTTTCTCTCTGTCCGCCATGATGAATTGGGTTGTGTTTTCAGGGGCCGCGGTCTTCGCGCGGACTCTTTTCTCTGGTACTACAGAAATTCTGTGCTTTTCACCTTCGACATGCTTTCTTTTCTTCAGCCTTCTTGTTTTCTTCCTTTTAAACGCTTTCGTCGGCAAGCCTTCGGAGTTCATTTTGCTTCTTCTAGTGAACTGAAGACTTGATGAACACATCCAGACACAGACTTGCTCGCTCTAACAGAAATTTGACAACGGGAGTCAAACGTCTAAGATCCCTGAAGTAACTTCCTCTAAAAGCGCAGCTTTTGAAAAAGATTTAGATGACAACTTCTTGGAGCTCTTTCCACAGTGAAATGAGTACTTGAAAAGAAAGGTTTGGTCGAATTTCAGGCTATTTCTAAAGCGCTTCGCGTCGTCTACGTTTAGTGAACGTTTCGAGACGTATTGATGTCGTTGCTCGGCGTAACCCGGGAAAACTCACAAGACCTTGCTACGTCATTGAGGAATTTGCTCCATATTTGGAATGATTCTCCTTATATGGATATTTTAGCGGGAAATAAAAATAAGTTTGAGTGACGCATGCCAATCAAAACCATATTTGGTACACAGCAGGACCACCAAAAGTTACCGGAAATGAAAACTCGTGTTTAGTCGATGCCGAAAGTATTAAGCAAAGGCGACTCTTGTTTGTATTGGGGTTGTAAAGAGTCCTGAATGGATTATAAAGAAGCTGCAGCTCCTACAAGATGACATTACAAGGCCACTGGATAAGATTCGTGTTTATTACTGTATTTTGCCTGATAACTTTATCTTTATTCATGGCCTACATCTGCAACAATGGAATTTGTAACTCGAATTCACCAAGAACATCGAGAAGCGACAAGCACGAGCTCGACAAACTTGCTAAAAGACACAGAATTCGTTACGGATTTAATATTGAAAAATCAATTAGGACATATAATTTTAGTTTTTCTGGTGAAGACGTTATGGTATTCTTGCATATTCAAAAAACTGGCGGCACTACGTTTGGTAAACACTTAGTTCGAAATCTGAGACTCAAGAACCCATGTGAGTGCAAGAAGAAGAAGACGACGAAGTTTCGATGTGACTGTTATCGACCAAATTCTAAGAAAATTTGGTTATTTTCCCGCTATTCACTCGGATGGCCGTGCGGTCTACATGCTGATTATACAGAATTGAGCGAATGCGTCCCGGGATATTTAACCAAACGCGACGGAGCGAACAAAAATAGACGCTTTCTGTATGTTACCATTCTACGGGAACCCATTTCGCGGTTTATTAGCGAATTTTTGTGCTATCACCGCGGAACAACTTGGGCCGGCTCATTACACAAGTGTAATGGCAGAACACCGACCAAACAAGAACTCCCGCCGTGCTATTCTGGCGATACATGGATAGATGTCACTATAAGCGAGTTCCTCAATTGCACGTCAAACTTAGCATTCAATCGCCAGACACGAATGCTCGCAGACTTGAAGGTTGTAAACTGTTACAACAGAACTACCGGCCCTTCTCCTAGAAAGCGCGGAAAACTTTTACTAAGAAGTGCCATGCAAAGCTAAGAAACATGGCTTACTTTGGGCTGACTGAGTATCAACAAGAAAGCCAGTATTTATTTGAGAAAACATTTGGAATCAAATTTAGAAAATCATTTAGACAAAAACAGCCGGAGGAGACTAGATCCGGGGACGCTTTAGAAGATTTCACAAAGTCCGAACTAAAGCGCATTAGATCGCTGAACAGCCTAGATATTCGACTTTACGAATTTGCTAAAGTGCTATTTTTCTATAGAGTTAGGTATTTTCAAGAGCAAGACAAGAGAGCAAAGCTAAACCTTCGTGTTCGACACTAACGGATCGAGGTTCGGTTTCTGAGCAGCTACATGTACCTCGCTGACCTCGGCTTCCGCTTGTTATGTATATCAGATAGCGCGACACGCAAACTAAAACCCATCTATTACAACATTAGACACATTGTCGCCTTTGGCTAAAACAACGAGCTAATATGGAGGCGGGTGTCAGCCTGCCAATTTGATCACATAATTATTTTGGTTTCAATTTGCCTGTACGCAAATATAAAAATTGGCCAAGATTCATTTTCACTCAACCCAGGGGAAGTTATCCTTTCATCAACATATGCTGTACCTTATGTTGTTTTTGAATCATGCAGCAAGCTTCTCATTAACAATTTAAAGGTGAGGCCATATTTTGGCGAAGTTTTCATGTCAAAATATGCTGTATTCATTGGAGGTAGTGTAATTTGTGGTCTTTTTTGGTGGTACAGATTGCCTATAATACCTAATTTTGTTATCATACACAACTTGTATTCCTTTCTTGATTTAATTCCCCACCTTTCTTGATTTACTGTAATACGAAGATATTCTTTGGAAAATCAGAAAAATCAGACAGCAAAATACCATATTCATGATTTAGCCTACTGAGTTCAAAAGGGTTGGAAAGCATGACTAAATTTAGGCTGTACATTTTTTATTCCAAACAAAATTCCATAGCCCCACAAAGGAAGGTATCTGCTCATTTCCAAATGTAAATATAGAGGTTTGTCAATATCTTCCCCAAAAGGAAACAAATTTCTATGGGAGTAGTGGTAAATTTTGCCTTACTTTCGCCCAGAGGACAAATATCTTATTTTCCATGAAATCACCATTTGGAAATTCCAGAGGGGTAGGGATGAATTTATTTCACACTTCCCTGCTTCTACAGGGCAAATGTCCTTTTTTCCATGAGATTACATTTTTTCAGAGGTAAGGAGGGGCAGAAATCATATCTTAACCCATCTGTAGAAAATGCATGGGACAACATTTAAAAAATATAAGAAAACGAAAAGACTCCTTGGGTCCCTCCTATTAAAAATCTTTGCTCTGCTCCTGGATTACTATAAAAGTTATGCAATCAGATTTTAATTTATACGAGCGTGGAAAAGTAGCTGGGATAAGTAAACAAGAAAAAACATTTTTAAATGCTTGTGTAAACTGGAGTCTCAATTTTTACTCTATATCTCATTTAGCAGAGTGAATCCTGCATGTATGGTAGCCTCCTCCACAGGCAATGCTCGGAAGAAAAAGAAGAAAGAGAAAAGCCGAAAAATAGATGGTTGAAGAAAGAGAAAAGCAGACCTTGGCTCTTCTCTTTCTTCTTTTTCTTTCGAGCATTGCCTGTGGAGGAGGCTACATGTATGGCTCCTTGTAAAACATCAGCAATATAGCAGAATATTTTAATATATAAACCTCTGTTATAAATTTTAATGTATATTTCAGCAGAGATTCTGTTTTTTAGTAAAATAAAAAGTTTGTATTTTTTAAAAACTTTATAAAATGGCACGATTAAAACAGTTTCTGCAGAGGATCACTAAGGAATTTTTACTTTTATATATAAATATTATTTGAGCACTAAAAGAAATAAGAGACAGTATTTGAAACTGATGTGGACATTGTTTTTATTCAATATTTTCCAACTGCAGAAATTGTTACATTACACTATATCAGCATTTAATGTTATCATTCTAGTCAGGTTATTGGCTTGTCAGCTGTAGTAGACATTTTGATCCCGATTGCCACCTCCACCTCCAAAGGGGTTTCCCCCTCCATAGCCTCCACCTCTTCCTCCTCTCCAGCCCCCTCTCCCACCACGCCCCCCACCATGATCACCTGACCAACCTAGAAGGTACCAAACAAAAAGTTTAAGGTAGAATGTATTGTGTAATTCCAGAAATGATCCCCACCCACACACCAATCTCCACTTATGGGAAATAAGAGCACCCCCTGGAATTTACAATTCCCTCCTTGGTGGCCAGTGAATGGATCTTTTCTGGAATAACAGTTTATCTTGTTTAGAGTTTGGCTTGCCTCCTTGCACTTTGCCACCTCGCCCTCCTCTTCCTCCTCGACCACCTCCACGTCCACCTGTCAAATCAAACAAGTGTTAGTCATAATTGACCAGACAGTGCTTTTTAAGTCAAACAGATAAATAAAAACATCTCCCTAATTTCCAAGAACATGCACCATTTCCAAACATATGGAAAGCACACCGGGGATCTAACTTAGAAAAACAAAGTTGAGAGACCATATTGGTACATGTTGGCTGCCAAAGTTTACATCTACAGATGAGGTGAAGCTGGACCATTCTCTGGTACTTTTAGATCATATCTCACTTTTCTCTACTAGTCAGCCACACTCATAAAATATTTGCCATACAAGGTCTGTTGAGCCTCCCTTGTCCCACCTTTTAAACAGTAGCATACTCTTCGGCAAAGCTTTTGCCACTTCTTGTGTGACAAAAGGGCCCATATTTTTTAATGATAAAAACTTTCCCTGAGCAATACAATATTTTTCATTGCACCTTGACAAAAACAGTAACTAATGACCATTGATCACCATTCCCAGATATGGTGTAGTGCTGCTGAACGTTCAAGAAACTACTTATACTTCAGAAAAGATTCTAGAGGCTTTTTTCATATGGAAGAATCAAAGTTTCAACTCACTGTATGGCCTTTGGTCCTTTGGTGCATCTTGTCTTTTTTTGAAAAATGGCATCTCAGGTGGAGGTGGAGTCATAGTCGAGGGTCTTCCTCCTCGATCAGGTACCTAAGAAGTGAGATGTCAAAATGACAATGAGTTTAACTTTCAGGCAGGCATACAATGATCAGCTAGTGTGTTAGTCTCCCTCGCAGCCCGTTCTTTGTGTCGGTCACGCAACACAGGCTGCGAGGGAGACTACTAGTGTGTGTCCTGACAAGATTTTTATTCGCTACTGATATCAAACATGTGTGAAACTGGCACCACAAAAAATCTTGGTGACAAAAAAATCGCACATATTAAAGGGGGATGTCACCCTGGGGGGACTCCCCTTTTTTTGGGCTAGAACGCACCCCTATGAGGTTCCTGTCTGAAAAAGGGTTTTCGAATTTTAACCCCTAAAAGGTACCAGAGGCTTGATTTTAAACCCTTAAAGGTATGATGAGCACCCCGCCCCAAAAATAGGGGAGTCCCCTCCAGGGATGTCATGATTTTAGGGTTAATAGGGTACAATATTATGTGCCCATCACCTTGCCCATTAGCACCCTATTGATAGGACATTTGGTCTTCTCTCTGATCCTCCCAGTACTTGTTCTTGGTTGCAGCAAAAGATCTGATGAAAATTGAAAATCAGTCCAGAGAAGGAAAGGTGAGTATTGAAATTTTATTGAATGATATACCTAAAGGGGAATGAAAAAAAAATAGGATTTTTGATTCATATTTTTTATGACCAGGATACAGGGAATACTATTAAACATCAAACAGGATGGAGTGGTTTTCATCAGACTGTGAAGTGTGTGATAGACTTGTTTATTGCAATTAAATACCACTGACAGTGGAATTCCGTGCACTACTGGGACCTAGATAAGATCAACGTATAATATAATATGTGTTTTATCATGTTTCATTGCATTTAGTCAAGGTCGCGTGCTCTTTGCAATAAGTGTAATTTTATTCATGACCTGGTTACGCAATATATTCTGGCTGTCAGCATGCTTTAATTTTTGCGTGACCTTGAGGTTTATCTCAACATCTGCTAACATTTTTAGCAGACTCAATCTCACACATTCATGACAATGTACACTGCGAACGGTTTTTACAATGACTAACTCCTCACATCCGTCCAGGGTACCCCGTGCAACCCAATATGTCTTGTAATGCTCTCCATGCGTTGCCTCTGCAGGTTCAGTGGGAGCTCAGGAACTTCAACTTGAATAGATACTAAAACAAAATACGCACTGCTATACACTAGATTTATGCTTGGATGTGAGATTGATGCACTTTTTTGAAACAGGATCTGCAACCTGATAGAATCTGATAGCAGGGAGTCATAACTCAATCAAGCTCAACCCATCATCTTGAACAGAATTCTGAGAAAAGGTATGTTTTGGAATTTCGGGATCTGAAGACCCTGTTGGGCAATCTCAGCCTAAGTACCTGTTCTGGCAGCTATAACATCAGCTATTCCAACCGGAGAAGCCACAGTCATCTCTCTTCTAGCTGGCTGGAACACTGCTACCAACTCGTCCTTCTTTGTCTACAACAATGTATGATCAAATTAAAATTGTTCAAAGGCCCATTGACATCAAGAGACAGACTGTCTATTAGCCAATCAGAGCAACTGAAAAACAATGGATCAGTTTGAAAACAAGAAAAGGGGGGCCAAAGGCTCCCAGTTGATGATGGACCTTTAAAATATAAAATACAAAAAATGAAAAACTAAAAAAATCATAAATTACTTTCCTATGAGAGGTTACAATAATTTTTTTCACTAGAGTAAGTGGTCAAGGAGTGCTTTTTTATTTCATGAATGATATTAAGTTTATGCTTGTACCAAAGGGACTCATGTAACTCATGCGAGAGAAAGCAAATGAGAAGTTTCAGGGAGTTTCATTACAGATCCAGGGCCAGATCCAGGGCTTTAAAAAGTTATAAAATTATTTAAGGGTAGCACAGCCTTTGAAATAATAAAATGTAGACCATGAATCAAAAATGTGGCAAATATGTGAGACCCTGACGACAATCTGCAGAAAATGTAGTGCAACAACCTTAGCTCTGTCCGACCATCCAAATGACTGTATGGTGACATCACATCTCTTGAGCAGCATCTGTCGCCGTAGTGTGTACTCCCGGTTTAGCTGTGAATTGATCTTCTCAACTTTACTCTGCCAAAAAGATAAGATAATACCATTACATTTCCTAAAACCACCTATAATCACCTATGTCAGAAAC
Source organism: Scolanthus callimorphus (assembly GCA_033964015.1). Lineage (NCBI taxonomy): Eukaryota > Metazoa > Cnidaria > Anthozoa > Actiniaria > Edwardsiidae > Scolanthus > Scolanthus callimorphus. The sequence goes on from CM066915.1 coordinate 25,317,988, forward strand.
AAGTCACATTTACACTCACCCATTGCCCTTCAACAAGACGTTTAGTCAACAATGGATTACCCATATAATCCTTAGGAACTTTTGACAAGATGTCTCGGATCTGTTACAAACAACAGAAGATAAACTTAAGTCTGGACATAGTTAGTTAGAGGGAGACTAAAATGGTCTGGGCTATTGGTTACAAAATGTTGTTGATCACAAAATGAATAATATTTTGTCATGATTATTGTCACCATTGCCATTGGGCAGAACTGAGACATAGACATAGACATGTGTTTATTGGTGGCATGTAATCAAGCGATTACTTTTGGTGTTTACACACATAAATATGAATAAAATGAAAAGGTAATCAATCATTTCGTCCTTACAAATCTGCAAAACCAACCTAACACCCCGTCCTCCCCCCTCTCCTCCCCAAACTCACACAAGGTAATCTATTATTTTATTATAGAACTACAATGCCAGGGTGGACACAAAGAAATAGTAGATAGGAACAAATAAAATTGTCCAGGGTGAGTAGCTGAGGTGACTATAGCTACAGTCATCTAGCCTGTTTTTTTTTTTATTGTCAAGATGTCCAAGATGGTGGCCATGATTACCAACTCTGTTTTTTTTTCCAGCAATAAAAACAATGCCTGAGACAACTGGGTCTTCAACAGGGACAGTATATTTTTCATCATCACAAATAAAACAACTACCAATGAATTTAGCCATCTGTGGTTAGCATCTGTTATGCCTTAGTCATCATCACTGTCATCCTCATCATCATTGCTATCATCTCCCTCTCTTGGGCCCATCCGGATCAAGGGGATTAATTGCCCACATTCGCGACACATGGTCATGGTAGTATAGAATTACATATCAGCTTAGTGTCTCATTACAAGCTGCTTGGGCAACTCAACGGAGCTCAGGATATTACGAACATGGTCAAAGAAAAAGAAGATGAGTTACCTTGTTCTCAATCTTTGAGAAGATGCTGAACACACTGTCATCTTTGGTTGGGGCAGGAAGGGCCAAGGCTGACAGAATGGCATTGAGCTGCTGGAGAGTTGGACTAACTGCCTGTACAATAGAAATGGTAGGTGTTTCAAGGATGATACCAGGAAATCCAGTCATGATTCATTCAAAATAGTTCAGAGTCTACAGAACACCCTGTATTTTAAACCCTGAACATGCTGGGCATGTCTCATCTCAACACATTTGAAATGCACTCATCTACTAGTAAATCTAATGACTCGCTTTGTACAGTATATTTAGCAAAAGACTACCATTGCTACCTGTTCATCAATCTCCATCTTTTCAGCTCCAACTCCCCCAATGATCCTACATGCCTGAACCTCTGATGTCAAGTAGTCTACAAAAAAACACATCACAGATGAATTCAGAATTTTTGAAAGGGTATGCTGAGGGAACATGGTAATGAATACACAAATTGATAAACTAAGGCAGTGGGATTGCAGTGGTTGATTTGTAAATGAATGGGGGATCACCCTAACCATTTTTGTGAAGTTTTTATTAAATGTTTACTATATTTTTCATCCCAAAAGGGGGCATCAAATGGACCCTAGCACCTAGCACCCTAGCAACCCCCCCCCCCCCCTTTTAGCTACACCCCTAAATTAATATCAGTTAGAAGGTACACAATTATAATAATGTACAATTTCCATACCTAATAGCAACAGCCTGTTAGCAGGTGTCTTTAAACCATTGGTCCCATGAAGCTGAGCATGAGGGCAACCTACAGGCAGGCACAGAAAGAAGAGAATCAGGGACTAGCAAAGAAGAGTGTACTCAAAGGCTTTTTGGACCAACCTAACTCTGTCAGCATGCCACTCATCTCAAGGATGAAGGTTTCTTGATCTGTAATCTCTGAGAGTAAAACAAATCGTAGCCAATATCAAAACATCAGATAAACACTGTATTAGTTATAGTGTGAGGGTAATAGGTATAGGAGAAGTATGATAAATTATCTCATTTTGCGGAAATAAAAAAAACAGACTCAGTGGGCTTAACATTTAACTCTTAGAACAACAGTACAATAATGTGTATGCATGGAGAGGAGAGACAGTAGTCAGAGTGAATTTTGGAGCATCATTAAAGGCCCACCACCAACCGAAAGTCTTTGCGGACTCTTAGCCAATCAGAGCACCTGAAAAACAATGGATCAATTTGAAAACAAAAGAAAATGGGGTGCATAGTCTCCCGGTTGGTAATGGGCCTTTAATCCTTGTCAATGACTTTTGAAAATGGTATTTTGTGCTGGTCTGCTAGTTTACTGTGCAGCTACTTTTCTGAATGACATGTGGATTCTATCCTTGCATCTCCCAAGAGTGGATTGGTGTGCAGCACAGACCAACATTTTAGTTTGTACACTATTGGAGCAGATAACTGCTTGTACCTGAGATGTTTTCTGCCAAGCTGCAGACTTTTTTTAGTTGACAGCTGAGCCAATGACACAACGTCATAAAATCCAAGCTTAACACATCATCTTGAACAGCATTCAACAACACTGCACTGTCTTCACCCAGTAATGGGCCTTTATAGCTGTTCCAATGAGAAAAATATTATTTGAATGGCAATGTTGATAAATGTGAATAGCGGTATCCTATGACTCCCAGAAGATGCTGACACACAGAGCTTCAATCTTTGCTTGGCCCAACAAGGTTTGTAAAACTTAATTGAATGCATTGACTAGAGCCAATTTATCCTAGTAATCTTGTTGCATTTCCAGCCATCATCTGGAGGCCTAAAAGCGCCACCAATATAAATTCCACCACCCCTGTGACTGGAAAAAATGCAAGGAAAAAATACTGGGGTCAAAGGATTATTGCTGAATGTGCCCATGGAAGGGCATTGGAAATTCCAGAGGGGTGGGATCAATTTATCTGATCTTTTCCATACAAATACTGTAATTTTCTTCGAAATTCCAGAGGGGTGGGGGTCACTTTTCAACACCCTTCCGTTGGAGTGGGGAAGGGGGGTATGGATATTTTCTGGAACCACACAATATGTATTTTCTGGCTCTTTGAAATGGTAAGAAATATGAAATAATTGTTTTTCACACTTTTTTTGTACAAAAGTGCTTCACTCAACAATCATTATCAAGGATTTGTCACACGGATACCCCAATGCAATTTTCATACATTTAAATGGCATTATATATCAAACAAGACAAATTAACAACTTGTCTAGGCTTATAGACTTACAATGGGCTTACAGCTTTGCAAAACTATTCTAGTGGGAATTAAATGGAAAAATCTCTCTGGCTCTCACTCCCCTCACTCTCACCTCCCTGACTCCCCTGCCCAGAGTATATGGATGGCCCAGAGACATCAACCCCAGGAATTCAAAAATCTGGAGACCGCCTTAAATTTCCTGCAATCCTCCCGGGAGAAATACAGTAAATGTATGGCAGTCGTCTTGACTTTTTCCCGGCAAAACTGGGAGAGTTGACGTCCCAGCCTGCCCTTCTCAGAGAAATACGAGATTCAGATAAAACCTGTACTTGCACAGCAAGAAACATTACCCTTAGGACTTGTCTTTCCTTACCCGAGGTCCTCAAGCGCGTCCAAGATATCACTCTCCATCCTTTAATTTAAGAAAACCACCTTTTCTTTTTCTACCGCGTGAAAGTGTTGTCTTTCGTGGTAAAAGATGGCGGATCTGAACCGACACAGGGTACCCGTCACAACACTTTACACGAGGGCACGGTCAATCGCATCGTCGCGCGCCAGGGTCCTTCCCTCACCTCCCCCCAGGGGACAGAGGAAAAGGGGGGAGGTGAGGGAAGGACCCTGGCTCGCGAGGATGGGTCAATCGTCAAGGGATGGCCATGGTCAGGGGTGTGTATATAATAGGTATGAGCAATGTCTTAGATTAAGTGATAGAGTAATGCGAAACAAATGTACAGTATCTTTTTTTCTTTTCCTTATGCTCTTTTAGGTTTTGGATTCGATTCGAGACATTTTTTGGTCAGCCTGTGGTGGTACCATTGGAATACCGCAATCTACTAGGGCTGCAGGCTCGCAAGCGTGACTTCGCGTTTTCCAAGATGGCGGCTCCCTCTAGTCTGAAAGAAGTCGTTTCTATGTATCAAACACTCATCAAGGAGTGGAATAAAAAGCCGGTCGACCTTGAAAAATGTGGAAATTACTCTCTGGAATGAAGGTGAGCGTCTAATTGTGTAATGGGCACTTCTTCAAAAGAGAAAATTAAGAGTCTTTGTTTGACATTTTCTCTCTTTACCATCTGACCTTTTTAAGCTTCCGCACTTTCTAACAACCGTTTTATTTATATTCAAAGCCAGGTTTCCCATTCTCAGCCATGTTTGATTTGCCCAATAGGAGAATTTATTTATTTTCTAATGTCAAAATGGTCAATGGACATTCTTTTTACAGATGGCTTTAATTCAGTTTTCATTCCTGCCAACATCAAACAATAAACCAAGTCAGCAGGAGCTACTTCTTGCACGTATGTATAGTGTTGGTTGTTTGTGTTACAGCATAAATTATCAGAGTATAGTTTCATTGCTATGGATTTGTAGCCAATAGATTGGTGCCACAGTAACACTAAAACACGAGCAAACTTACTGTAATGACAACACTTTCCTTTACTGTATAATACAGTTCAAGATGACGGATTCCGAAAATACACCCTCAGGCACACCTCTCATGCCCAGGCTCACACAGTTAGAACACAGGAGTCCCACGGCCTCAGATTCATCACTCAGCTTGATTGATGGCTATTTGTCAATATTCAAGCCAATGCTGGGACAGTGGAACAGTTTTCAAAGTGGTGGGGGGGGGGGGCTCTTTAGTAAGATTGTATGGCTAGGTTGGGGGGGAGGAGAGCTGAGTTTGTGAAAATGTATGAAAACTTGTCGAAATGCCCCCCTGGCTCTGCCATCCCTGCAATGAAGGGTTAAAATAATGACTAGTTTTATTTGTAAGTGTTAGTTGTCTCATATTATGGTACATTGTATTTGCTATTTTTTGAATAGCTACAAGTGTAAAAATATGTTTCTGTTTGGTTACAGGTGATGTGCTTGAGATTGGTGTACAATGGAGCATACTCACAAAAGATATTCCATCATTTGAGAGATACATGGCCATGGTTAAGCCCTATTATCTAGACTACAGGTACCATGTGACAGATTCATTGGGTACCTTGTAAAAATATACATTGGTCTGCTGCCACCAAATTTAAGTTAAAAAGATAAACATTAATATAGATTATGTGCTTATTTCTTGGTTTCTCTCTCACATCTCGCACCATTGATACCATTCAATACCATGTAGTCAACATTCTACATAAAAAGTCATTGATGCTCACATTGTCTTATTTTATATTATGCAACAAGCTTTCTCCCTATAATTATCATGTTTTTTGCCATTAATCAGTACTATAGTCTGTCTCCTTTATACCCAGGGGTACTCTAGAAGATTCTGCCTACATGTATCAGCTATTAGCCTCAATTTATTATCACTTCTGGCTCAAAACAGATTAGCAGAGTTCCACACTGTAAGTACTGCATACTGAGATCAGCACGTGTTTCAACTTTGCCAAAGTCCCACATCAGGGGCCGAGGAGGGGGAGGGGCTGGTAGGGCTATACCACTTTTCCAGAAATTGTCATACATTTCTTGTATTTAGCCCTACCACTTTCATGATACATTCTTCCTTATCAGCCCTACCACTTGAACGCATGCTCCACAGCCCTTGCACATTAAGTAGCACCCTGATTGTCATTGACATATAAGATTTGATAAAGGTTGTTCTTTGGTGCAGGAATTGGAGTTGCTACCAGCTAAAGAATTACAGAATAATGTTTACATCAAACACCCTGTCTCCCTAGAACAGGTAAGCTTTACACTGTCCCTCTCTTTGATTAATATAATGAATACCAGCCACTTTTTCTCAAAGAAACAAACTGCTGTGCCCAACCTAAATATGAACTTTTCTTTCTCTTCCTCTTGAAGTATCTCATGGAAGGAAGCTATAACAAAGTAAGTAGCTCTCATCATGTTGCCCTTTTAGTAATGTTTACAGCATTTTTCATAATTCTGCGAACTCCTACTTTACATTTCCGAACACCAAACTGCATTTGGCTTCTGGCCATCAGATCATGTGCATGGATTTTTTCTAAGTTTCATTTGTATTTTATAGTGGAAAAAAACATTTCAAAGCCTGTGTGAAATCACCCAGTGCTGTTCACGTATTTGATTGACAGAAGCCATGGTTTGCTGTTGGCCTAGAGTTCCCAGAATTATAAAAATTGCAAAAGATTACGTACTGTCCTGTATTACCCAAGGAACACAAATATTTTGTTAAAAGCTATAAATTTGGAGATTACAATACAACAGCTAAATTTATTGGTGTTTCAAAACAAAACTTATCTTGAACTTCATCTGTGTCAACAGGTGTTCTTAGCAAGAGGAAATGTCCCTGCTGAGAACTATCACTTTTTCATGAATATTCTTCTCAACACGTTAAGGTAAAATATTATCATTCACTTTTGCTAATCAATTTACAGGTCACGCAATGCGGCCGTGGTATTGATTTCGTATGATACGGAAAGACAGTTTTTGAGCATTTGAAGTTCGTCATTTTCTTGGCAGATTTAGGCAACTTCACTGCCATTCGCGTTGACTGCCATTGGGAAAGTTCTTCAAGTTTGGGTGCTCTACTGCAACAGAAAAGGGCAAAGTGGGGAAGGCCTTGCACGTTTGGTTTGTTTACCATGGCCACATTGCATAATGATGGACAAAATCTTATGATTTTGAGCAGATGCCATGAAATTGTTCTCCTAAAAACGTAAGCAAAATAAGTCTCCTGTTCTGAAATCCTGATACCCCTGGGGTTCATTTTTGCTAATGACACCACACCCAAAAAAAATGGAGGTATACCAATCCTTCTCGAAATCGCGAAATCGTGGTTGCTACATCATGAATTTAATGGCCTTGTATACATTGGGTCACATAAATGAAAAGAACTCTGAAATAACAAAAGGTTGACAAAAGCGAACCGATCTCCAAAAAATCGGTTTGTTGGGAGAGGGGGGGTTCTTTTGGACCCGATGAACCCCCTGGATCTGTGCCTGCCTAAGGGATAGCGCATGAGTGCAATTAACACCCTAAAATGTTCTAAAGTCTTCGGTGTTCACACAAGTGGCTTGGTGTTGCAGTAAAAAAGAAAGGGAAACAGCACTACCTGCAATGTATGATTGGGCCTTTATATCAACACATTGTATTTTATGCAGGGATGAGATTGCCACTTGTATGGAGAAGTCTTACAACAAGATCACGCTACAAGAGACTGCAAGGATGCTGTACTTTGATGGCGAGAAGAGCATGAAAGCCTTTGCAGACAAGGTGAGAACTGTTATACATTATGACTGAATCTGTTGTTTTCAAAATGTTGCTTTGGGTTTGGGAAGTTTTTGTTGTTCTGCCAGTCAAAAAATCTAAGCCAATCAAGTGCTTGTGCAGTTGCCTGGCTTTCTGTCGCAAAGAAAAGACAGTTGACTTCTCAAGGGAAAACAGGGCTAGGACCTGATTGGCATAAGATGGTTTGACTGGCAGAACAGAAAAACCCAAATCAAATCATGTTTTGAAAGTTTCAAGCGCGATTCAACAATCTTGGCTGCAAGTCATGGCCAGTCATCTATTAGCCTGCGTAGCAAGCGTTCCTATGGGTTTCCACGTAAAGAAACCCAGAGAAACAGGGGAAAGTGGTGAGAAGTCGCCCGAGTTTCTCGGCCTGAAAACTCCACGGGGCGCTTGCTACGCAGGCTAGTCCTCTATTCCTGTTTGATAACAGGGAAAAACACTACACTAAAGTGGCAGATCTATAGTTTCTTAACCCCATTAGTAGTGACACGACTAATACAAGCTAATACAATACTAATACTAATACAATACAAGCAAAACACTACACTAAAGTGGCAGATGTATAGTTTTAAACCCATTAGTAGTGACACGACTAATACAAGCTCTTGTTGGTCCCTAGCGTGGCTGGAGGGTGGAAGGTGACTCTTATGTGTTTGAGGAAGCGTCCAAGAAGGAGACAGGGTCTCAAGGCGTGGCTTCCTATAAGATCACACAGCACATGCTCGAGTACGCTAAGGAACTGGAGAGGATTGTCTAGCCGAAGGTCAACTGTAACTCACATGTACATGTAATACAGATAGTCGTTTTCATGTCACTGCAAAACAACTGGCCTTACATTGACAGAGCTCTCTGACTGGTTGATGAAATCTTTCGACCAATCAGATTGCGGAGTAATGGCTTGGACTTTTTATTGGTTGAAATGGAAGCCATTTAGTGGTAATTGTTAATTATATTCATTTTGATTGGCTGCTCCACTGTCAATCAAGTGAAATCCCTCTGTAAGCTCCTAGTGCTTTTTTAAAAACGTGAATCGCTCCAGTCATTGAGTAGAAAGGTCACACATCAACGGCTGAGATAAACACTAGACAGTTGAGTCCGTGTTTTTCTGCTTTGTCTCGTAATCCTCTTCCTATACGTATGTGTCGATACGTGTGACGGGAGGTGCAGTTATCCTTAGAAAATGACTAGAGTCAACGTGATTAGAGCCCATGTGACTAGAAGCCACTTGCAAGCGGACTGATAATTCCCGAACTTGGAACTCAGATTCCTCACAAAAACATTTTGCTTCGACCATTTAATGCGAAGAGAAGGGTGGGGATGGGATGTGCTTGAATTTCGCATTAAATTATATTAACTGTCTCTGCTTACTTGTATTCTTCTTTGAATCCTTAGCCAGTTTTGACAGCTACGTTTTGCTTCACGTCTATCAACTATCTCCAGGGAAAAGCTGGGTAAGAGCTCGCCGCCGCCATCTTGGATTTTTGGGCGCGTGCGGTTTCTCTTCGCGGGCCTTAAAATCCAAGATGGCGGCGCCGAGCTCTTGCCCAGCTCTTCCCCGGAGAGTAGTTGATAGCCGGCAAAGCGTCCGTAAAAATCGTAAAAACTACCGAAACATTGGACCGGAAATATTGTTTGCGTTGTTTTACATTTTTCAAAATATTAAAATATTTTACTACAGCTTTTTTTCTGGGACAACGTTTCCCATATAAACGGGCCCTTAGGCGGAGGGCTGACTTGGCGGCCATGATCACGCTCCTCAGCTGTCAAACGTGAAGTCCTCTCCATCAACAATACAATTCATTCCAAAAGTTTTTTATTGAATTTTAGCATAAATAAACATCTTTACAAACGATTTATAAAAATTTGATAGCAAGCATCACTTTAAATTCTTAATTTTCACAAACTATCTTATTTTGCCGTTAATTGTGATGTTATGATGTTTATCCATAGTTAATGGAGTGGACCATTCCCCTCTATAAACTATGGTTTAACATTGATCCCGATGTTTTGATCGAACGTTCATGATCCCCATGTCATAACAGCACTCCAAAGCTTTGAAACTGCTATGTTGTCATATTCCGTAATTGCTCTATGGTTTAGTATTGTCATATCCCATCTTGCTCTCTGTTGCCGTATTTGTGCATCAACCAATTCCATGTCCGTAACAGTATGCTGTCATATCTAATTTGAACCGAGCCAAGCATCTAATGTTTGCTTGGGATGGAAATACACACGGCAACAACACGGCCGATCCCGTAACCACCTAAAACATGACAATACCACCCTGTAAGACTATAATCAATAGTACGGAGCCAGGAGACGGGGAGACAGGGAGGGGGGACGCGCGAAATGGGGTAAGGTTCCGTGGGTAAGGTCGCGCGGGTGGATCCGCGACATATTGTTCTATTGGGCTTGGGCCAAACCCTGGCATTGGTAATTTTCGTACATTTACTAAAATTCCAGTGTGGATACGGAGAACCTAAGCTCTCCAGGGTTGGTAGCTGAACCTGAGGGGTGCGATTTTTTGTTCAACTCCCCAATATCAACTGCCCAATTGCATCGACTGCCCCATTGTATCGACTGCCCCATTGTATCGACTGCCCAATTAGCTGAGATCAAAAACGGTCTTACTGACATCTTGAGAAAATTGCATAGCTTCTCTAAATCAGCCGGTGGAAATGGATGCCTTCTCCAACTCGGTATTTTACTGGGCCCGGTTCCTAGAAAGTCGGTTAACGTTAACCTAGGGATAAATAAGATTATTATCCAATCAAATGTCCCTGGGTTAGTGTTAACTGACTTTCTAGGAACCGGCCGACAAAATGGTGGATAAGTGATTATTGCTATACTGACCCTGTTCATAAGCGTCCACCTTGAGTGCGTTACTCGCGCCCTTGATGTCACCGTAGATCTCGTACACGTTCTCAAAGAGGATCGTTATCTCCTCTAAAAGATCTACCACAAAATTCACGCAGTTACCTAGAAAAACAACACAAAAACTGTATTACAATGTATTGCAACTCCAATGGTTTTATCAGCCGATAAAAAAACCTTGACGTGCCAGAATGACGCGCTCCACAATTACAATGATGATGTTTTTTATATGATACTGGAATTAATTTTGTCTGCGCAAAAAATGTATTGCATACTACGTTTTACGTGACATCGAAAGACGGTACCAAAATGAGGGGCCGTTCACAAAGTAGAGATAAAACCATAATGGCCTCATTTCAGAAAAAGTTCATCTCACGATTAATTTCTCTGTATCTTTTTCTTATACCAGAATTGTCAAACCAGGCATGAGATTTTCCGGTTTTTGTTCTGATACGGCGTTCTCGTTGGGATGAATTCTGCGCAGAATGAAACCTATGCGCAAGTAAAATCGTATGGTGTTCACAAAAGGAAACTGACTTTATCATTGACAAAGATTTAAAAATCACTCGGAAAAAAATGAGCTAAAAAGATGGAAAATTGTCCTTCAAAACTCCTGGAAAAGAGTAGGCCGCACATTGCAAAACGACTCCTTACCCTCCGTGCAATGCACAAATGCCATAGCAAGTTTTTCCAACTCCTTTGCGATATCCGTCTCTCCACAAGCCTCGAATGCCTTGTACACGTCTACAAGTCCTTGGCCGATAAGCTGCATACCCCGCCACACTTGTTTGTTATCAAACGCCTCAAAGGCTGCCTTGAACGCCGCCACTGTCTGGTTTCCGTCCTCCACGCACTTATCAAAACTTACATTCTCCTTACCCAGACCGATAGCTATCCCATGATACAACTGGACCCACTCCTTGCCTTGTGGGTCCGTGGTGACGGTCAGCGGTACTCGCATGGCGTCAAAGAACTTTTGTTGGCCCTAAAATCGGAATCGAGCATAAGGGCAGAAGCAGCTCAGGGGTGTAGTTATGGGCGTGCCCCCCCCCCCCCCCCTTCGAAACCAAAAATACAGTACATATCAATGTACAAGCGTTTCAATGTGTTCTCTTCTGTAATTGGTCAAAAACTTTATCCTTGTTGTAATGGTTCAAGAGTGCTACACTCACCGCCACAAGATTGTCAAAATAATGTTGCCAATAATCAAATTCTATTGGCATTGGCAACAACATGTCACAATGCCGGACCTACAATGTAGGTTTCACTTACAGGTAACGGTATTCATAGCTCCCTTTGGGTAGGAAGGATCTAAATGTTAGCGAACCATGTGGACGAGCACCCTTAGTCGGGTTCTGACCACCACCGATATAGTAGAAATCCACATAAAATGAGTTGTCTTTCCCACTCGGGTATACTCCTGAAAAATAACAAATAAAAATAGTTTCAAATCATTGTCAATAAATCGGTCTAAAATTAAAGCTATACAGCTTGTGGGGCCGTGCACCCTTTGCGGATTACTTGACTGAGGAACAGGGCCATTACCTATCCAGTCCATGTTGTGGCTTCATCTTCTGGTACTGTCCAGGTTACAGTAACCTCCTTCCCTGAGGGAACTTCACTAGATGACACAGCCATGGACCTGTTCTGTACGATCAGCTCAATTTCATCCTTAGCTCCAACCTGTTAGGAAATTTGGCAAAATCACCAGGAAAATGATGCCAACCCTTCATTGTACCAAACACTTCTGGAAGGAAGTTGCAGAGCATGAACAGTAATGGTTGTTTCAGAGGTTTTCTTCCCCACCCACAGTGACAGTGAATGCACTTGCTGTGAACCTGTCCCCCTCCCCTAAAACACTTATCTTGGGCAGTGTCACGGTTTTAGCTGTACTTCGGTCAGCTTTAAAATATGGAATAACCAAAATGATCACCTAGGTTTGTTGAATGACCTTTGATCTGTCAGTTGGATACAACATTGGGGTGTCTGCATCTATCATCAAGCAGATGGAATTGGATTGCAATTTGAAAGTACTGAGTCGTGGCCTGAACAGGAACTAAAAAAAGCTACTCATCTCATGCTAAAATATCTACATCATCACCAATGTAGTTCCAATTCCTTTCTAAAATAAAGGATAATAAAGTTTTGGGCTTGGTTGAGAAGACAATCAACCAATAGGAGCCCCTTCTCAGGCTACGGTAACTGCTAGAAAACCATTACTCACAGCATAGGCAGCCCACCAGCCTTTTTCGTCATTAATAATGGCGGCATGTGTGGCCATTGGACCAGTGCTGGGTCTACCAACATATTGCCAAGAGCTATAGTCACTCCCACGTTCAAGCTGCCACAAGTGCCACAGACCTCCTTCCTTACTTACAGCGAATAACTAAGGAATCAAACAACAGTTGCTTTAGGTGATGACTGCACTCAGATGGAATGGTGAGTTTCTAAACATTTGTAGGTTGGCTGCCATTCTGGGGTGTGGGTGCAACTTTGTGTTCCATCTCCTTCACAGAGCCTCTCGGTCATGTTGACTGTCGGAGGCTCTGGTGCCAGACAATTTCAAAACGACAAGCAGGATATCAGCCAATTAGAATCTGCCTATGATTGTCTGGTACAGAGCCTACAACAAACAGCAAACAGTGAAGTAGGCTCTGGGAACGAGAGAATTCTCAGGGTGGGTTCCTGAAACTGGTGCCCTCAATAGGGTGATGTTTTCTTTTTATGTCATATACTCACCTCAATTCCTTTGTGAATATTGGCTCCTATACTCATTGGATTAGCTGATGCTGTGATGGCAGGGATAGGGTTGCCTATCTTGTACCATAAACTCCATGTGCACCATCCCCATGGATTTGGCACCTTGTCGCATGTTGTTTGCCATATGTGGTGAAGTGATCCATCAGTACCAAACACAAACACAGTCAGTCTGCCATTGAAGAAATTTCCATTCATGGCATGAACTACTGGAGCATGGATAGATTCTGGGGCAGAATAGCCAGTCTTGTCCCATGTTACCCATTTAGTTGGAGCTAAGCAGAAGAAATAAGAGATTCCTTGTTTGGTTTATCATTCTGTCACATGCTTGGCCTTACACAGCCTATAGGTCTGCATGCATGTGCCTGCAAATTTCTGAGGGGACTTTTGTACGTCAAGTACTGTATGTACGGCCTGTAGATTTTATTTGTACCTGTTTGCCATGTTCTGTACATCTTTTTGTCTGTCATCACAGCAAATGCCTCCAGGTACTGCAAGCAACAGATAATATTGTTGACAGTAACAGCAGTATCTATGTAAAAACAGTGGCCAATGCAAGATTCAAACTCAGGTCACCTGTCCATTGGTCTGGATCATGTTGGCTCCCTTAGTATGTAAGTATACTCATTGTCATGATGTATATGGCCAAGGAGGTTTCTTGAGCATAAGCGTGACAGGGAGGTCCCACTTATCGTTGGGGGTAATTTTAAGTGGATATTTTTAGTGGATTTCTTGGATGAAACGCACCTAATAAAACCAGTGTTCTTGGCAGGCCACACCATTGCGGGAATTGGCGTTGACTGTATGCATCCCCAAGGGCTCATTTAAAACATTGAATCTCATTGTTTTGGCAAAACATGAGGCAAAATTCCATGATAAACGAACACAAAACGAGTGTTAATTTATAGTATTGACATTGTGCAACCTTTTTAAGAAATGGCACACCCAAATCTCTGGATGGCCCCTAAAGTTGAGGGTGGTGGGCCCCTTGAACCCCCGAAAAAATCCTGGCCAGAACACTGTAAAACCATTATTCAGCAAATCGATGGTTTGCCCACATGTGCAGTCATTGAAATTCCAATTCTTTCTTCTGCACGATGACATATAGCCTGAGTATCTGTCATTTGAGCAAAATTTGATGTGTTAAACTCATCAAAAAAAGTAAAGCTATTCTGGGATGTTTTTGTGCTATCAGTGTATGGAATAAACCATTATCCTACCATGTTTTGCAGAATATCATAAGCCAAATCGGGACTGCTTCCTGGTTGGCATGTATCAAACATTAGTCAAATCACACTAGTGGTCTATTGTCAATGCTGCATTCTGATTGGTTGAGCTACTCGTAGCAAAACGTGTTGGATTTGAAAGCCAGAAAATGGCAAATGACCAGACCAGAAAACGTTTTTGGCTATACAAATTGGCTTACTAGACATGTGATTTGACTAAAACAATTCAGCCTCATGGGCTATCGACTCAGAGCCCATTCAGGCTTGAGGAATAATTGTTAAATATTCTGCACAAGCTAGCAGGATAATGGTTAACTATTGAAATGTGTATGCTCATTGATCCCCCTTGTGATGTATGTATGTCTACTCACTTTAGAAAAAGGGTTATAAGCCACAGCCACATCAGTAAGCAATGCTACTGATCCACCTATCATAGCCCAGCCACTCCACTTGCCGTCTCCACCCTGCTGACTCCAGTATAGATGGGAGATGTTTGTTAAAGATCTACAGAACACTGTCAACTTGCTCTGGTACGTGAGAACCACTACATTATCTTTGCCATTCAGCTGAGCACCTGAAACCAACCACAAATTTGTACTCCTAACAAAAATGACATCCAATTTCTGCCCTATGAAATGTATACACCTATTTCAGGAAATGTTGCACTGTCACAACTTGTAGCCTGCAGTGCATCAAGGGAGAAACTAAACAAGAACAAAATCTCTTACAGTCATTTGACATAAACGGGATGATAATTATGGCTATTTATCCTAAAAACCAGCATCCATGATTCTGTTTTGGTATACCTATTTGCTCCCATGATGCATCGCCGGCTCAACAGACAGTCGTGACGGTGCAACCTTTTCTGAAATAGGTGTATAATATTATTTACTAGCTTAGTATTCACAAAAAAATATGCGAAAAACCTATACCTTTCTGCATGGGAAGAGTTGACGAAACCACCATCCAGCTGATGAAAGTTGCGGTGTTTGTGGACTGCTGTTTGCGTGTATAGACCTGACCATTTGTAGCTAGGACAAACACACTTGTCAAGTTATCAGATCCCTGGGCAGCAGCTGCGTTAGAAAGAACTGCTGTATTCACAGGGCTGCCAAGGTCATTCCTAGAAGCAATATTATTATATGTACCATTTGGATGACAATGCTCACCATGAGAATATTCCA
Source organism: Scolanthus callimorphus (assembly GCA_033964015.1). Classification (NCBI taxonomy): domain Eukaryota; kingdom Metazoa; phylum Cnidaria; class Anthozoa; order Actiniaria; family Edwardsiidae; genus Scolanthus; species Scolanthus callimorphus. The sequence goes on from CM066915.1 coordinate 25,333,416, forward strand.
AGAAGAAAACCGGGAGAACTTTCACAGGGAATTTTTGTAGAAATCCATTCATGGGAAAAGCTGAATGGGAAGTGTTCGGGTTTTCCATGGAAAAACGTGAATTCCAAACACTTCACATTCTTATGTCATGCATACTGTATGTCAGCTTTACCCATGAATGGGTTTTTGCCGAAATTCCCTGACAGGACTACAGAAAGTTTGGAAAATTTCCTGGGAAACGTGGTGAATACTGCCGATAAAATCAGGAGAGTCATCTTGCAGTGACGAGCATAGAGAAATAAACAGCTGAAATAATAGCTGTATTCACACTAGAGACGGAAAACTCGTCTGAGACGAGTTTCTCGTCAGAAAATGTTCCTGTCTTATGTCAATTCTACTCAGAAAGCTTGCTTGTTATCTGTCTAAACTTTCTTCTTCAAAAAAATTTTTTTTGCGTGATCACAGAAGAACAGGGAACCATATTCAAGGCGAGAAACTCGTCTCAGATGGGAAACTCGTCTCTAGTGTGAATACAGCTAATGTTACAGCTTACCATTTCGACCAGCTGTCTTTCCCCGAGGACTGTTTGAACCTGAGCCTTCCGGCGTTACTGTCAAACGCCAGCATAAAGTCATTCGGTGTCTCTGCCTTGTTTCTCACTACAGCTAAGCGATCATCTATCACTGGCTGGTAAGGTAGTGCCTGCAGTGCGGCGACCAAGTGAGAAATTGTTGCGAAAATGGCAGTTAAAACTGCAACATTGCGACTGACCGCCATTTTGACAACAGAGGACGATTGCAAAAATCGACAGGCGTTCCTTGACAAAAGTCACGAGACAGGTGAGTGACTTTGAATGTAATCCAGGGGGGAGGGAAGGGGGAAGGTACTTCCTGCAGTACAGCATGAAAACTGGGTATAGGGTAGGGAATAAATAAATTTTCGGAGGCCCTCAGAAAATTATTCATTCGCGAATATTATACGTAAGGGACCGTTGATTATTTATCTGGGGAGTAGTGGATGGGTGATAAAATAGGAAAGTCACGGTTTTTTTTCAAGTGATGGCCCCGGCCTAAAATATAAGTGATTTTTTCTAGGACCCCCTTAGTCTAAGTGGTCCCCCCCCCCCTCACCCACATACTCACTCAGTACATGTATGAAACTCTGAATTATCACTTGTTGACAAGTTCATTAGAAAAAGTTGACTGTTTTTGAAAATCTTGAAAAAAAACTCTCCAATAAAGCATTGTAAGCGATCATCACTGATTTGAAGACCCCCTCAACAACTCAAAAAATTATTTCAAGACCCTTTTTAGGCTTAAAAATATTTCAAGGCCCATGCCCATTTTACCAGGTCCAGAATAGTGCCTTATCTGGAAACCTCAAGATGGCGGCCAAAATTGATGATGACGTCATCATCCAAGCCTCTGAGGTTTTTCCCGCCGGAGAAATATTTTTTCCTTTTAAACATATTTCCCGGCAGTCTTTGCGAGCCTGAAGCTGCCAAAGTGAAAGCTGATCTATCACAGCGTCTGTATGCAAGATTTCAAAGCGATAGAGGCAAAACATGGACGATGGTGAGTATTTATTCGAAGCGATTTGGCGCTTCGCGGAGCCATTTTATGATCAATTTTGAACCCAGAACTCCGTAGAAATGTTTCAAGTTCTCTCTGCATAATTTTTTCTGCGCTTTGAAACAAATCATGCAGAATAAAGAGTTATTTAGCTTTCGATTGCGGTGTGTCTCTATATGGGCCGCGAAGCGAGTGGATGGGCCGTTTTGATTTTTGGGAAGAGTTTGTGTTAAAAAGCAATGGAAGAGTCCTATGAAGGTTCGAAATGAGCCGATGACTGTTTGATACCGTACGTATCGCCTAACTTACAGAATTTTGTCTGTGCCTGCTTTAGGCTGACTGTCGATGTGTGAGTGCTTTTGATGGTTTGGTAGTCCACGCGTGGTGGACAAAGTTTAGTTAAAACTTTTTTTCAAAAGTACTTAATCTATACACTAGTTTATAAAAGCCACTAGTCAGGGGGCCGGTTCCTAGAAGGTCAGTTAAGAGTTATCTGTAGATAAACGCTTATCCAAAGGATAAATCCTGAACAAATCCCTATACAACAGATATTTTTTTATCCATGGATAACTTTATCCAACCTTTCAGGAACCGGTCTCTTCATTTCAAGCAGATTGTGAGATTGTGCAGGGAGGCTTCTGGCCCCTGGCCCCTTTTTCGTGGATCTCTGAATTTCTGGATTGGCCCCCTCTTCTTTTGCAATATTGTTAGGGAGGAGTCTAAACAACTGATTGTGGTGCTTTGAGTATTATTCAAAGCACCACAATCAGTTGTAAGATTTTAAGTAATTGAATGCCTAGGAGTTTGTGTACAAGCAATTCTGAATCTAAATAGAAGCTTCCTTGGTTTTCTCCTCCTGGGCCTCCCCACCTTCCCCCTCAAATGGCCAATATCCTGCATTGACCATATTTCTCCACTCCTAATGATGTCAATTAGGGCATCTGATTAAAACTGTTAAATTTTCAGTTTTGTGACTGTAGAGCCACGATACTCAGCCGCTGTCCTCCAGGGCACCAAGCCTGGGTCAAGGACCGTCAAGAAGGAGGTGGCGTTAGGACCACATGTACCTGACGGCTTCATGTTGCCTTGAATGCCAATGCAGAAAACATTGCTGAAGAAATCAGGGCAGGACTTTCTCACATCGAAGGTGGGGATGCAATGGAGGTTAAGATGAACAACTGAGGTTTTTTTTTTTCAAACTAAAGATTGGTACAGCTGCCACCCCTTGTTGGATTGTGTCAAGTAGTTTGTAGTCACTTCGGGGTTTCGCCGATAAAAACAGCCTCCAACGCCTGCTAGCAGGCAAAGTGGAGGTTTAGCTCAAGAATGGTCTTTCATTATTGCAGTGAAATTTCCACTAAAACTATAGCCTGATCATTCCCAATGTTCATGTAATTCAGTTATTTTTGTCAATGTTTAAAATGGCCACAATATCAGTATATTGCTGTGTGACAAAATGCTAATTAGCTCATACATTCTCCTGTAAATTTTCGTGATTTAACAATAATATTGCACAATATTATTGAAAAAAGTAGCCATATTGAAAAAAAAAGATTTAGAGATCAGATTTTATAGAAATGATCAGATTTGATAGAAATGTTTTACTTCCCTGCTTGCTCATTATTCAGGACATAAGAATGTGCAGAACCATCACATTCCCTAAATCATCACATTCCCATCACATTCCCTAGTCCATAGCCAGAAAAAAATTATTCCCAAGGCAAAAATCGTTACCTGACAGAGTGAGGTTAAGATGGGTTTAAAATTTATCATTTTAAATTTGGTTCTGGTTCTTTCAGTAAAAAAAAAAAAGGAAATTTGATCATTTTTAACAAGGCGAGTGCATCGCGTGCTTCATGCTGGCTACGGGCCAGACGGTATTTCGCTTTCCCTCTGTCACTTTTTAGGACAAGCCCTCAGGTTAGGCAAATAGACCATTATGGCATTGAAATTACAAGAAATTGATATTATCAAGACTATCAGCAGAGGAAATTTAGAATCTTGTTTGCCATATCAAACACAATCCTTTTTTCAAACTGTTGAATACCAAGAAATGTATGGGGAGATTTTATTTTTTTAACAAATCTTTATATCATTTTGTGGTTACAGAAAATATTATCCATAACCCCCACAGAAGGTGGGTGGAGAGACCAATTTGCCAAATTTTACCATACAAATACTGTATTTTTCTTTGGAAATTCCTGGGTGTGTGTGTGTGTGGGGGGGGGGGGGGACTTGTCAACTGCCTTCCATGGGTAGGGGGATGGAGATTTGCTGGAACCACATGTCACTAAATCACTAATATCAATGTGCTGAATATGATTCCTGTGATCTAAATTCATCTAAATGTATTTGAATGCCATAAGGGGATTGTTTTAGACCAAAATCTTTTCCATACAAATACTGTATTTTTCTTTGGAAATTCCAGAGGGGTGGGGGGTCATTTCTCAACACCCTTACGTGGAGGGTATGGATATTTTTTGGAAACATACACAGTAAGAATATAGTGGTGGTTTTTGTTTAGAAATGTTGTAGTTTTAAAAAGGAAAGACTTGTTATTGATACATGTATCTAACTGATTGCATTCACCAGACAATTCTATATAGCTATTAAACAACTGATGTAAATGTACAAATGAAAACAACACACTATCATAGGAACTGGTAATTGACTCTGTATGACATCACAAAGTATGGTTTACATTTGTAAAGATTGATAGAAGCAGAAATTACACCACACTGAAATACAATTACTGTAAAATGAATAATTTAATAAATTAATAATGTGTATCCATTTGCTTTTGTGGACGTTTTATGTATATTGGTTCTAACATTTTCTTTACTGGGGGAGATTATTGGATTGAAAATAAATCTTTAATTTATAACTTTTATTTCTGGAGGGGGCTAAGCATGTGTTCCATTCTTGCTTACTAACTATTTGGGGGTATTTGGCTACTAGGTATTTGGGGGGGTGGGTGGGTTCAGGCTGTGTCAACACTCCCGAATTAGGTGGGAGCCCCAAGATTTTGAGTTGGGGAGCTGGTTTGAAAACTGTTCTTGTATCCCTTGTATTATCAGAATACTAAAACAAATATTAAAAACACATGTACCTAAGGCAACAGCTATGTTGAGGCCATTTTGGGGATTTGTCTTCAAACTCAAGAGAATTTTGGGGGATTCATGGTAACATTTGAAAACCCATAACTAGAAGTATCAGGGACGATGGACCCCCCCCCCCCCCCCCCCATCATTTTGCCAAGTTTTCATACAAGGTGAATACACCTTCACTTATCTCACCTCCACCACCACTTTGCCATACTTCACCACCACTATGAAAACTGTTCTGTCGTCCCTGCTCTATGCTACCATGGAATAGATTGTTTTGAAAATTCAGCCTCCTGAAATCGTGTTTCTAGTCTTCAGTATTGTTAGCTGAATTATTGCCAAAAAAATAACTGCTTGCCGAAGTAAATATGCAACTGCAACAACAGCCTATGTGTTCTGAAAGTGCTCACTAACAAACGTTTGTGTAAATAGCCTTTAATCACCTTCAGATATGTCAACGTATCTAGAAAAAACGATAAACGTAAAGAATGAATCACATCATGGAGTTATTATGGGGAGTTAGTAAATATATTAACTCCATGATCACAAGTAATTCGACATAGCTATGTTTTTCTGTGACAAATATCCGTAATAAGGTCCTCATCTGATCATTCCAATGTTCGTGTCAACAAGTCTATATGAGATCTTTTACTATAAGACTGTTTTGAAAGTCTTATTCTTCGCCTCAGAACGACTGCCTTCCACTTCGCCGCCGCGCCATCACTTTTGACTATTCGCCACCGAACACGGTTTTCACGTCTCTGAACTAAAACCTAAACGTATTCATAGCTCGAAAGGGTTTTACCGCCTTGTTTTCAAGTCCCAATATGTTTAAATCCCGTAAATGAAAACTGCTTTTGCTCAAGTTCTTGTCTGCCGATGTCCGCCATGTTTTTTTACTTCCACCGGAGGCACTGAAATGACGTCATTGTTAGAATTTTGTCTATGCCGATCGGTGATTGGTCATTCCAATGTTTACATCTCTCAAATATCACAACAAAAAAAGGTTTCCAGATAAGGGGTGGACCATTAGAAATTGGGGGAGGGGGGGTGGCAATTCCCAAAAAAAAATTCGAGCAAGGCCAATCCTTCCAAAAAAAAAATCTTGCAGAGATCCAAGCTAGTAAAAAACATGATATAAATTCCGAAAAAAAATTCTTGCACAACCTGATCCCCGAAAAAAAAATTCATGCACAAAACAATTGCCACCCCCCCTACCCCAGTTTCTAATGGTCCACCCCTAAGGCACTATTCTGGACTGTTTACTAAACCCCCTCCTCCGATAAATAATGAACGGGTCCCTAAATAATGTGTGAAAGTTGTCGACGACATAATACAAAGGTCCGTCAGAAGATAAGTATCGAATGATCAAAATAATGGGCTGTGCGCTGGAGATAAATAGTGGCGTGGTGGCTTTTCTTAACCTTTGGCTGTATGGGAGTATTCGACAGTTTTGAGTATCAGTTTTTTTTTAAACATTTATCTTGAGTTTGCCCCAAGAGCACGCCTGGCTCATCTAGGGGGCTTACTCATTATCATTACATTTTTGTAGAGAGGGTACGGCGGAAAAAAAAATAATTAAATAAATACCACGAAATACTGTAATTAATTTTTGTTTGTTGTTATATTTTTTGCTAGTAGGTGGAGAGCATATCATGACTGTTGCGAAAAGCGATTAGAATTTTTGATAAACAAATGAAAACAACGGCATATTATATTCTAGTGATAACAAATGCGATCCGGACAAAAACGCAGATACTTTTTGGTTATCAGTCATGCGCGCCCACATACCAGCAAAAATCTGATTGGCTGAGCTGAGCAAACTATGTCTAAGGGTAGCAAATATCGGGCAATGTAAAAGATAGTGCTTGATTGATTCACAATCAATTTTATGCAATCAGTTTTATAATAGCATCTCAGTTGAATTTTCGTATGCGGATCCATACAGATATGCATAGGCGGCGGAGCCATACATTTTTGTGTTTTACTCTTCCCATCATACTAATGAGTACCCCACTTTATGTGGTCCTGCGCCGCCTATGATATGGGCACCTGGTTACAGTGTAATACTTGACCGCCTATGATATGGGCACCTGGTTACAGTGTAATAACTTTATCACCAGAAATTTAGGACATCCGTGAGTGGTCAGCGGTTTCACCCATGAGCGCCTTCGCGAATTCAACGTGAGGGCGCCGCTCAGTTGGATTTTTCAAGGATATATTGGCTTTAGAATTACTAGAATTAAATAATTATTAAAATAATTTAAAAATATTACAAAAAAAATAAAAAAAATAAAAATAAAAATAGTTAAAAAAAATTGGAAAAATCATCATAAATGAAAATCCAATAAATTTCTAAGTTCTCTACTTTTTCCTTTTTTCTTATTCTTCTTTATTTTCTCTTCTAAACAAGGCTTTGAGTGATTCTACGCTAAAAATGGGGGAAACCGCTAGCGTTCCCGCGCAATTCGCGGTCTCGCACACAGCCTTCGCGAGAACGTCAAAATGATGGGCTTATTTGGGGCATTTGAGGACATAAAATCTAGCTTTGTCTATGTCCCTAACTATATTAGGGCCTGTTGTTCAACATGGCGACCAAAACGAGCTTCGGTTGACAGTTTTTACTTGTGTTTTCGCCTTCCGAATTCGACCGAGTTTTGAAGATTTAGCGAGGCAAGATGGCTGAATTTCAAGGAGATTACAGCTACTGCAAAGCACAAATGTTATTAGACACCATTTGATCAATTTTATTGCCAAAAACGATGTCATTGAGAGAAAGTACAGGCCTTGTGGAAGTCGACTTCACTTGAAACTACTTCGATCGGGTAAGATTCTGGTTTTCCTTACGAGTTATAAACTATATATTCTTATTTTGCGCTCGCAAAATAGTGTAGATGTATGGAGTTTAGGCCGTGTACGTTCAATTTCTATTAGACACCATTAAATCAACTCTACAATAATTTATTTTAGCGTTAGGTTGTTGCTATAATAATGTTTTTTACGAGGCCGGTTGAAAGAAATTGATTCATCGCTAACAGCGCGAGAAAATCTAAGTTTTGTAGTTTTAGTCCATATGTTTTCTGTATTGAATGTGACACTCACTCAAACATCTGAGCCGCTGATTTATTATTCAAAATGGCGGACGTGTCCTAAATTTCTGGTGATGTATTCAGTTCTTGTAATCAGTGATTGGGTTTACACAAACTCTTGGAAAGTAGCCTGCTTACAGCGCAGACGTTAGAGAGCAATTTAAGGTAAAAAAAAACAGCTCGAGTTTGATTTCGCGTGGCCGCCGTGGATTCTGTGTCCACAAGCGGGTTTTTTTAAACCTAAAATTGCTCTCTTACGCCTGTGAACAGGCTAGAGCGCCATGCATTTTGTTTTTACAACGCTACCACCCCATGCGCTCTCAAAGAGTGTAATCATTGGATGATACAAAATGTATATGATTTTGTTTTGACATGTACGTTAGTGTTTTATCTAATGCCCTTCTTAATTTGAGCATGAGTTTTGACACGTGAGCATTGCCGACCTTCACAGTTGAACGAATACAGGGGCTGGACAAACGATGCAGTGAATGTCTGTTTCCATGCCAACCGAATGAAACATATTGTTGTTGTTTTTTGCCGTAAATTATAGGGGAATATACAGGCCTTCCAAATAAGGTTAGGGGATTTCCTAATAATGAGATTTTGCATGCAAATTTTAATTTGATGACTTTGTTTTAACATATAGTGTTTTACATATTCGCCTGAACAAATATTTCACACTATCACTATTTCACATTTTGGCGATGCGTTGCATGTCTGTTTCCATGCCAACTGAATGAAACATAAAATCAACCATTTAACATCCGTACACCTCAACCCTCATGGACACGTGCTCATGCCAGGTCTGTGCGATAAATTGTACATGACGAGCTCGTATATGATTCGATAGCTCATGTCTCACCACCGTGTTTTGGTCGTAGTTACCCGAGAACACCTGCAAAACAAATATCACAGTCACGTGATAAAAAAAACTTGCTTCAGACCTGCTAAAGCACCTCATAGCCTGCTTATCAGGGCCGGGTCCCTCAGAATAACAGTTTTCTCATCTTGCTATTCAGACCATGTGATCATTCCTTTGGGTGGATACGTTATGTTAGTTCTGCATAACACTCTTTCGTGAACCCAGAGCTCCCCCGTCTCCGGGGGAGAAACTCACGCTCAGTGAAATCAAGCTACTTTTATATACGCGTGCGCGCGATTTCAGCCAATCAGCGAAAGCCCTCAAATGGACGTCACCAGAGCCTCCCCTGCGAGGCGATGAGTCGGGGAGCACTGGGCTCGAGATCGCTCGCATGGGAGGCTCCATATTTTCATACCCAGAGCTCCCGGCTCGTCTGCTCGCAGGGGAGGCTATTGGGACATCCATTTGAGAGCCGTCGCTGATTGGCTGATTTTGAGTGTTGGAGCATGCGCTGAAAAGTCTTTCTCTCAACGGCTCTGTATTAAAATATCGCGCATGCGCCAGTGGCTGTCACCAGAGCCTCCCCCGCGAGGTGACGAGCCGGGGAGCTCTGAGTTCGAGAATTGGGAGGCTCTGGTGACAGCCACTGACGCATGCGCGAGATTTGATACAGAGCCGTTGAGAGAAGAGCTTCATGCGCATGCTCGAACGTTCAAAATCAGCTGCACGCTATCCCTGCCATTAGTTAAGCGTAGAATATTTGCTTAATCACCTGCACGACTGCAAAAGAACAGATAGACAAACATATCCGTTACCTTGACACTCCCAGCCTCGGAATATTCCGCCCATGTCGCGCCATCGCTGTATCCGAGCTTGTAGCTTGTGACTCTCTGGTAGCCCTGTGTCGGTCTTCCTTGTGTAGCTATTCCCGTCAGCTCCTTAACCGAGCCTAGGTTGACTTCTAGGTACTCCCCGGCCGCGTTATAGAGGGCCGACCACGCCCCTCTACTAACATAATCGCCTTGGTACGTGTTATGCAATCGTCCTTGTTGCGGACCGTGCCATGTGTCCCAATATGAAGATGCTGACATTTGAGTGTCTGGGATGATGTTCCTGTACTGTATTCCTATGGCACCCGTACATCCTGAGAATGTAGAGATTTGTGAAACAGACTCAGGTCATAGTAATACCAAGAATCCATTAAAGGCCGGCAAATCCGGTTCGATTTCTTTGCTCTCTTTTCTTCGAATCGCATCAAGTTGCAAAGAGTTTCGGACATCTCCGCGACATCACGTGACAAAAGTTGCGGCGGTCGCGCTGAGTTGCACTTAGTTTACACATACTAACTATGGTTTACATTAGTGATTTTAAATTGACGTGTACGAGCGAGAAAAATCGCCGCGACTCGCAGAAAAAATGAGTGAAAACGAGCCTTAAGAGCAACAATTTTGTATTAGTGCTGAATCATCAGCGTCAAAAAGTGTTTTTTTTAGTAACACATTTTTACTGTTTTCTGTGAGTTTGTTTGCTAGGGCTGTTTCCTCTCTCCCGGAAGCGATACTTCAAAACATTTTGTACGGGGTTGCTCCGCCCAGACTCTGGACCCCTTACTCTTAAAATAGGAAAAAGGTACTTCTTATAATTCTTGCAAAATTGCATGCGTTAAATAAGCGTTAATACCTCCGAAACGTAGCGCAATATTGAAACCCTTTTCTATACTGTAACAACACCAAAAAAACTAACTTTATTAGGGTAATTTCCGCGCAATTTTTGGTCGAGAGGTTTGTTTTCTCTTGATATAATTACCTACCGGTGATTATTAAACATTGAAAGACTTGGGAGTATGCGCGCAAGTTTTATTATGATCGTGAAAAAAATTCAACAACAAAGAAGCTTTTTTCTGAAGAAAAACAGAAAAAAAGATCCGATATGGCAAATCATTACCATTAAGATAACTCGAGACTGAACTCGAGTCTGTTATTCCTGAAAATCTCCATTCACAATTTCACCATTTTTTCTTTTTACTTCGTAGGAAAAGTTCTTATCACAAGAGGATGTTCTGTCCTTATAAGGTAAATGATTTTAAATGTGGTTTTGGCCGTGATAAAGTGCATTTCATACGTTTGCGTTATTTGCTATGAAATGCGAGTAGTTCTGCCCTTTCTGTCAGGCGCCTTTCCGGACGAGATTGGCTCCATGGATCTAAGTCATAAAATTTGAATGTCCTGATAGGATAAAGAATGGGCAATTCCAGAAAATAAAGGTACCCCCCCCCCCCCCCCCCCGACGGGCGGCATTTGGAAATTCGGATGGGATGGGGGGGGGGGGGGGGGGGGGGGGGGGGGGGTTCGAAGCTGGATTTCTTTAACCTGCCCGGAATTCTATATGCATAGGGGGGTAAACCATTTTGGAAATTATGGATGCATGGGGGGGTCAAAAACTAGTGCCGCCCGTGGGGAGGGTACCTTGATTTTCTGGAATTGCCCAATCTTTTCATGATATCAAAATTTGAATAAGAATAAAAAAAGGTTTCCGGACAGTGTTATACGTCAATTACTTGTCTCACAATGTGTGCCTCTGTATCCTACTGCGCATGTGCAACTGTATCTATTCACATGATCAGTGCATGCTCCTCCATTTCGACAGGGGTTACTGGCACATTCATAATATCTAAAGGAGACAACTACGTCTACGTGTCAAAGCTGGGTTCACACTTGAGCACAAGTACAAGAACTGCAAGCACAGACGGTACAACACAAGGGTGTGTACGTGACTTACTTGTCTCACAATGTGTGCCTCTGTATCCTACTGCGCATGTGCAGCTGTATCTATTCACGTGATCAGTGCACTCTCCTCCATTTCGACAGGGGTTACTGGCACATTCATTAATATCTAAAGGAGACAACTACGTGTCAAGGCTGGGTTCACACTTGAGCACAAGTACAAGCACTGCAGGCACAGACGGTACAACACAAGGGTGAGTACCAAGCGAGCTCGGAGTGCCTATAATACGCGAAATCGAAATATAAGTGAAAACTTCACAGCGCTAGTTCACCCTTCTGTTAGATTCTGCAGCGTGTACTACGTGAGCCTACGACCAAGTCGGGCGCCTTGGAATAAGGCCTACTCTGACCTTATCTCGCCGCGAGTTTATGCGAGATAAGAAGAGATAAGGGGGAAATGGTCCAATTGAAAGGCGAGATAAGGGGGAAATGGTCCAATTGAAAGGCGACATAAGGAAAATTGTGTCAATGGACCGATCCTTATTTCGACGATAGCTCCGCCCACTCATAGCAAACAATAGGAAGTTTTCCCTACGGAATTCAAAATGTCCGAGCAACAAACTTGAATATCGAAGATTTTTCAATAATTATTCAGCTATTCAAGATAAAAATATAAAATCCAAATTGCATGCAACAACTTCTAACACCTCCCTGCAATCGGTGTCTTTTCCGCGCTCTATGCCAAAAATAAAATTTGGCTTGTCCGATGTAGCAACAGTAACTAGGGGTATAACAATGAATGCGGGATTTGTGAATTAGGAGCTGCGAGATATGAGGTCCCAGAATAGGACCTGGAATACGAGGTAAATACATACTATTTTAGAATGATTGCAACGCGCATTTGATCATATGTATATGTGAATTAGCTATAAGTATTAAAATTATTTATTGTTATTATTAAATGCAGAATTGCCTCAGTCGTTACTAAAAGAAACAGTTATACTTACTCGTTTCACATCTTGTACCCCCATACCCTGGGGCGCATGTGCAAGAGTATCTGTTCACGTGATCGACGCATGCTCCTCCGTTCAGACAAGGACTGCTGGCGCACTCATTCACATCTGAGAAAAAAATGTCATTGTGAGCCTCTCATTATGTACTCTACTTAAAACCTGACAACACTGCTCTCAGTGAAACGCAGCCGTGAAGAACACGAACTCTCCATCGCGATTGCCTTACACAGGCAACCCAGAGAAGAGATCGAAGCAGATTCAAGTAACGCGCATGCTGAGAAATGGAATCCAGGTTTACTCACTTGTCTCGCATCGTGTTCCTCTATATCCCAATGCGCATGTGCAAGAGTATCTGTTCACGTGATCGACGCATGCTCCTCCGTTTAGACAAGGACTGCTGGCGCACTCATTCACATCTGAAAAAAATGTCAATGTGAGCCTCTCATTGAGACAACACTGGTAACAATTGGCGAAGAATCCGGGATTTCCATCTCCACCCAGAAACGTGATCAAAGCAGATTCAAGTACGTTGGAAAATGGAATCAAGAAGCTGTTCACTTAGTTCACTCACTTGTCTCACATCGTGTACCAGTATATCCCGGTGCGCATGTGCAAGAGTATCTGTTCACGTGATCGACGCATGCTCCTCCGTTCAGACAAGGATTGCTGGCGCACTCATTCACATCTGAGAAAGCAGGAAAATAAGAATAACAAGTGCTATATATAGCTATTGGATCTTCGCAACGTCGCTTCAAAATCCGAAAACAAGCCGTTACGCAAAGCAACAGTTATTCTAACTCCCAAAGTTGTTAGTAGCAGCTCGGGGCTTGGAATACGACGTAAATGAAGTTAAACTTACTCGTTTCACATCTTGTACCCCCATACCCTGGTGCGCATGTGCAAGAGTATCTGTTCACGTGATCGACGCATGCTCCTCCGTTCAGACAAGGACTGCTGGCGCACTCATTCACATCTGAAAAAATTGTCAATGTGAGCCTCTTATTATGTACTCTACTTAAAACCTGACAACACTGCTCTCAGTGAAACGCAGCCGTGAAGAACGCGAACTCTCCATCGCGATTGCCTTACACAGGCAATCCAGAGAAGAGATCGAAGCAGATTCAAGTAACGCGCATGCTGAGAAATTGAATCCAGGTCTACTCACTTATCTCGCATCGTGTCCCTGTATATCCCGGTGCGCATGTGCAAGAGTATCTGTTCACGTGATCGACGCATGCTCCTCCGTTCAGACAAGGACTGCTGGCACACTCATTCACATCTGAAAAAAATGTCAATGTGAGCCTCTCATTGAGACAACACTGGTAACAATTGGCGAAGAATCCGGGATCTCCATCTCCACGCAGAAACGTGATCAAAGTAGATTCAAGTACGTTGGAAAATGGAATCAAGAAGCTGTTCACTTAGTTCACTCACTTGTCTCACATCGTGTACCAGTATATCCCGGTGCGCATGTGCAAGAGTATCTGTTCACGTGATCGATACATGCTCCTCCGTTCACACAAGGATTGCTGGCGCACTCATTCACATCTGAGAATGTAAGAAAATAAGAATAACAAGTGCTATAGAGAGCTATTGGATCTTCGCAACATCGCTTCAAAATCCGAGAAGAAACTAAACTTTTCTTCGTGACTCCGCCTGTACACGAGCAGTCCCAGAAACGAGACAAACATACAGTTACGTGATAACTGACGTGACAAATTCAATCCAGTTGAGTTGTTCACTTACTTGTCTCACATCGTGTCCCTGTATATCCCGGTGCGCATGTGCAAGAGTATCTGTTCACATGGTCGACGCATGCTCCTCCGTTCACACAAGGATCGCTGGCACACTCATTCACATCTGAAGAAGACAGATATTAAATAAAGACGATGCAGCGTATTCGTGTGGAAGGGCAGAAACGATTCGAAACCGCTACGTGTGGACGCGATTTCGCTTTAACGTAAAGAAAAAGTTGAGTTTTCGAAACTATCGTGTGGACGTGGTCTAATTCTTTACCAAGTACAGCAATCTCGTTATCTTTGCTGTCCATAATAGCGAATCACATCTTTCTTCACGGATCACGGGTATATCTTTGCAAATGGGCGTTTTTGCTGCTGTTGTTGTTGATGTTGTGGGGTGCATGATTTCCGATAGTTTTCCGCAGCCCCTTTCTTGCTGGTTGGGGATTTTTTTTCCAAGTTTTAGTGAGAAATATTTTCAGTTTGGCGAACATTTCCTGCTGGGAAAATGTTATCGTTCACAAACATTTAGTGATCTTCTTTTGATTTTTTTTTTCTCAGTAAAGAATCGGGAGAGTGGACAGAAATATGGGAAACACATGGCTGATAATTAGACTCCCCTAGCTCCTTCAGCGTAAAAATCCCTCCCGATAATTATTGCACAGTCCCTAACTAGGCAACAACACTATCAACTTTTATAATATAGCTACGGTATAACGCGCGCTCTGATTGGTCCAAATCTATGCTCTATTATACCGTTAAAAGTAACAGTTCTTCCCCGTTATATCATATCATATATCTCTTCCAACATCACGCGTGCTCTATTGCGCCGATAAAGTCATAGAAACTTGTGCTCTAATGGTTAAACAAGCTTTGAAATAAGCCGTTAACGCGTTTTTAGCAGGGCGTGCTCGTGTTGTATCACCCGAAACTTTGTTATCGTAGAATTATAATCTTAAAATTTACGGCAATGCGTTCTCTCAGCCAACTTTAAGCGAAAAATACTTAATTAATTTTCTAATACAAATTGTATACCTTGGCAAAGTCGTCCCATAAATCCGTGCTTACATATACAAGTTCCGGTGTTATGCTTGTAATTTGCCACACATGTACCATTGTTTGCGCATTTCAGTTGCTGGCAGGGGCTCTAGAACAAATAAGGCTAATGATATTAAATATTTATAAGAGTTATCACCGATCTAATTAATTATAGACAGCCTATTTCGACATTCTAGCACTTACACGATAAATTTTCATCTTTATTTGACAGAAAATATTTATTTTAACCAGAATTATCATTTTATTTTCAGCCAGAGAAGCAATAAAGAAAATCCGATTTCTCTTGATTTTGCTGCTATGAATAATTTACTATATTTTAATGGGCACCTGCTGCGCGCGTACGCAGCACGTAAAGTTAATATTCTCCTTTCTTCCTTCCCAATAATTGCACGGGCACAAAACGGACCCGTTCTCGCTGAGAAAAGGTGCGCCTCGCCGTTTTCGCTGCTGGCTGACAGAATTTAAAGGAAACCTCTGGTTGGGAAAGTATTTGTTTCAGTTCTCCTGGCAAATTAATTCTAAATTTGGAGCTTAGGTTTTACATGTTTTAGCTTTCAGAGCTGATTTAAGTTTTTTTTTTTCTTTTTCTTGTTTTGTGGCATTTTGAGTCGGTGCCGGTCCGGGGGGGAATTAAGGGACTCCCTATTATGGTATACGGGCATGCGGTAGGTTCCTGAGGTCTGCGGTAGGGTAGCGTTTATTGCTTGTTTGGTCGCTGATAGGGTATGTTTTTCAATCAATCAATCAATCAATAATAGTTTATTTGAACGCAATTGCAGCGAAAGGCTGAATACTAGCGTGGGTCAGTAACAATAATACAATATAAATTAATAATTCAGAATCTATATGTGACAAAGTCAGCGAGGCGCTTCGTTTTGGCTGCTTGATAAGGGATAGTCTTGGAACTTCCCGTTCGGAGGCCATAGCCATGTTTAACAGTGGTTGTTTTTTCCAGGTTACTTATTGGGGGAATTAATCTGGTCTTATGTATGAACTGTGAGCAAGCCTCAGCTCTACGATGGACTAGGCTCGTTTCAGTATGGCTACCCTACAAAAAACATCGATCAAAGTTGTGCAGCATTTAGTGATGGACAGTTTATTTAAAGCCTTTACATTATTAACAAAATTCCGCTTTGATTGCGACGAACTGGACCACTTAAGACCTGCGGTAGGGCAAACAATTTTAACTGTAGGTCTATGGTAGGGTATAAAAAACGAGGATTTTTGCTCTTTGATGTAGGGTCAAGTTTTTGAGTCCCCGGCGGTACATCCCTACCCAAAAATCAGTGGAGTACCCCTCTCCCCCTGCCCCCCTCTCCCCCTGCCCTATGCTACAGGCAATTTTCTTTGTTCTCCTGACAAAAATAGACATATGAATTTTTGCCAGAAGTTCACAAACGTCCAGTAGTCTTGTTCTGACACTCTTATAATACGCCGTTTTACCACCCTGCTAGCAGAGGCTTTTCCGCTGTATCTCTCTTTTACGTTGACCTAATTTATTCGCGATTCGGTGTGCGCGTTGATTTTGTTGTTATTCGGCACAAACTCAGCTACGCGAAATACACAGAGACGCGAATGACTACGACATGATAAAGACTCACAGGAGAAAGCTCTGCTAGCAGGCGTTTTAATGCATTTTATCGACGGGCTCGTTGTGTGCCTATGAATAAACGTATCTTGAATAACGCATATTTACTCATAGGACAGAGCTACCCCGCCTTTCTTGCACCGGGCCAATGTTATATCAAGTCAGAAAAACGCACACCTTCATACTGCATACCTTTACGGCGTAGTGATGTGAAGACTCATTTCTTCTCAGCTTTTCAGATGAATTGTATTTGTCATCGGACAAAAGTTCACACCAATATTTCGCAGTTTCTGAATATGGCCTTGCGGCCACGTTAACGGAAATGCAGTCTGTCGTGAAAACGCATTTAAACAAGCAAGCTATATCGCTTAGTTCAGAACTTATCGAAATAACATTACCAACGAGATACTTCAACTCGAATGGCAAAAAGTTGATAAAATTCAATTTCTCGTGAGGATTTTTCTCGAGGGATTTTGCCGTTGTTTCACATCTAGTTATCGTAAATTCCCCAATAAATATTAACAGTAATAAATATCGGTGCATTGTCAGGAATGAAGTGGTTTTGAGTGAATCTCCTTGGGAACTTTTACCGTATTTTAAGCAATGAAAGCACCGCAGGAGCTGATAAATATGTATGACTTAATACTGTATTGAATATGTGGCGTAGAGCCTACAGATGATTAAAGACCTAGGACGCCCTTGACTGTTATTTGCACTGCAACTGCATTAAACAAATAAACTATCCCCCGACCACTCGGTGCTACCTGGAAAAATCTGAGTTGGTCTCAGCTAGAAAAGATTTTCATCATTTTTCTTCCACTATATTATCTATACTATTGATTTCTGATGTTTCTGAGAGGAGCATTTCTGATTTGCTGATCTTCGCGCCTTAATTCCCGCCATTTTTGACGCACGCCTCTCGCGAGTCGCGACAAAGGAAAGGAGGGCAGCATGTAAAATTTAAGTACGGGGGGGTCTGATACAGCCGATTGCGTTTGAGCGTTTTACCTTAACAGTTCGCACGTTATGTTTGAACGTTTGAAAGTTGCGTTTCTAGGATGAAACGAGACGTTTCTATGGCGTTCCAAAGAGTTCTGTCCTCTCTGATTGGTCAGTGAAAAATGCACATGGCGGTTGCCCTTGGAAACATCCGACTTTTTGTCTCACAACGCAACTTTCAAACGTTCAAACGTAACGTGCGAACTGTTAGGGTAAAACGCTCAAACGCAATCGGCTGTAAGTACTTTTGGTCTAAATGAATCAAGACGAGTGCTTTTGCCAAAAATTCGCGGCGTGGATTCTTGGTTGGCTTGGATCCTTGATAGTTTTTTAATTAAAGCTTGAATTCACAGGGAATTTCTGCAGAAGTCCATCCATGGGAAAAGCTGAACTTCCCATGGTAGAAGAATGGAAAGTGTTCTGCTTTTCCATGGCTATCCATGTAAATACCAAACACTTCCCATGCGTGTGCCGAATTTCCCATGGTAGAAGAATGGAAAGTATTCTGCTTTCCCATGGCTATCCGTGTGAATTCCGAACACTTCCCATGCATGTGCCTTTTCCCATGGATTGGTTTCTGCAGAAATTCCCTTTGTTGAAAACAATGGTCCACCGTCTCCTCAAATCAGGTGTTCCTGCGCTCGTCCGACCGCCGGAAGTCGATTTCTATGTGCATTTACATTACACTTCCCTGATCTATGAGTTCTAGACTTTCTCAGAAATGTTTCTGTCTGCCTACCAGTGTCCGTCCGTCCCTGCGCAGGACTATCTCCTAGCGCGTTTACAAAGAGTTCAACTCGCTGCTGCAGGATTTGTAATAAGGAAGTATGCTGGGCTAGAAGAGGTGCTTAGGGTGCGTTTCTTTGGGAAAATCCGGATTCGGATTCTGACCCTATCAGATACCAAAAATCCTCGTTTTTTTATACCCTACCGTAGACCTACGGTCAAAATTGTATTCCTACCACATACCTGAAGTTAGTCACCAAGGTGGTCAAATTGGTCGCTATTAAAGCGGTATTTTGATAATCATGAAAAGGTTCAAAATAAACCGCCTTTCCACTAATTTCGGCACAACTTTGATCGAATTTTGCTTCTCAAGTGTATTAAGGCCTGGGTCAGCCCAGAAATTCGAGGAAATCACAAAATTTCAAATCTTTGCAAATCATTAATGTTGGAGCATGAAATTTTCAGGATAGTTAACATCCATCGAGTGAAATGTTTAAGTATGGAATTTGGGCTGATATACTTTTCACTTTTCACTTTTTAAAAATTTCTCCGGTGGTGAGTTTCACTCCTTTCTGAAAAGTTAATAGCTAATAACGGGTTCTATATAGTGGTGTCTTAGCTGGTGGAAAAGGTTTGCTTCTTTAAGGTGCTTTAGGGAGCTCATATGTTGATTAGGTCACGTGACCTGCTTCCGACCCTTATATCTCGTTAACGCTAAATGATAGCCCAGCAGCCAAAACAGTACGATATTTCTATTGCTGAGGCCTATCCATTTTCACCAAAGTTGTATAGTTAGATGTTTTCTCCATCACCGGAAAAGCAATTTACTGTTTAGTCACGTGACATGCCTTGTGACGTCATTCCGTACTAAAAAAATGGCACCAAAATGTTAAGTTCGTCGAGTTTTATCACTCTACCAAAAATTAGCCTGCCTTAAATAGATTAAAGCAATTTAAGGCACATTTTGCGTTTTGGGGGACCAGCCCCAAGCCCATTTAGAATCCCAGGCCTTAATGTGCTTGAGTTGCACTTGGGTATCCATACTGAAATACATAACCTATCAGCGAACAAACAAGCGGAAAACGATACCCTACCGTAGACCTCAGGAGCCCAAAAACCACATATCAAGACGTTTGCAGCCTAACCTTGTCGACTTGCCGCTTTCCTTATTAGGAATTCTCCGGCCTTACCTTATTTGGAAGGTCTGTAAGTACTTTTCCTCATATTTTAGCGAAAAAAGCAGAGAAATCCACCAAAACTTGCAGGTATTCGAGAAACATCGTACTCATGGCCGCCATGTTGTTTTTGTCTCCGCCAAAGGGCCTGGGGCAAAACACAGGTAGCCCGCACGTATTCACAGAAAACGACAACGCTATCTCGATATGATACCCTATAGGGCGGCGCATACCCGTATACCATATATGAGGGGGTACCCTGCACACTTACGACTTGACCAGACCTGGCGGAACATTAAGATCCAGTAGCGTATTTAAACCCAGCACTGCGCACACTCGAGGCACCTTCCGATACGACGCCTCTCAGATTTTTAATTCATTACCATCGCGCTACAAGAGTTTTCAATGTGTGTTTCCAGAAATTATCCATACCCCTCCCTACGGAAGGGCATTGGAAATTCCGGAGGGATGGGGGAGTCAATTTACCTGATCATTTCCATACAAATACTGTATTTTTCATCGGAGATTCCAGAGGGGTGGTGTGGGGGGGGGGGGGGGGGGGGGGGGGGAGGGGTCACTTTTCTACACCCTTCCGTGTAGGGGGTATGGATATTTTCTGGAATCACACAATCTTTAAGCCTAATGCCAAGACATTTTGTAATGATAGAGCGGATTTCGTGTGACATATGAAACCAATCGCAAAGTAATTATACCAATTCTGAATAAAACGTACAAGAGTAATTACAAAGTAATTGCGAATTACTCATGGCAGTCATCTGAAATCCGCTCTAAGGCTAAAATGAGATCAGTCTCACAGTCTCTTTACATTGTCACTTATCATTTATTAGTAGTTTGTATTAGTATTTTTATATCACAATCTAGTTTCAGTAGTATAGCGTCCATTGTTCATAATTAACATAGATCATTAGAAAAGAAGAGTTTTTTTTGTTGGAATGCTAGTAATTCATTATTATTATTAATATTATTAATAATATTATTATTATTAGTGTGTTCCGCGCATCATTCTAACATCCGTACACCTCAACCCTCATGGACACGTGATGATGCCAGGTCTGTGCGATAAATCGTACATAACGAGCTCGTATATGATTCGATAGCTCATGTCTCACCACTGTGTTTTGGTCGTAGTTACCCGAGAACACCTGCAAAACAAATACATCACGGTCACTTGCGCGCATATTGTCATTTGACTACGACTACCAGAATCCTTTTCAGTTTTCTTTTCTTATGCAGATAAGTCGCTATTGGAACAATAGGCGGCAATAGGCCAGGTTCGAATTACGCTCCAATGCTCACAAGACAAAAGCTTCAAATCGAGGCTTTCTCCAAGTTCTAATACATTTACAGTAATTTCAGAAGCCTCGACTTGAGGTTATTGTTTGTAGGCACTGGAGCGTAATTCGAACATGGCCCATTGGGCAAACAAAAGGGACAACGCAAAGGCTTCTGGTAGTCGTAGTAAAATACGTCATAACGAAAATTTCCTATTCACCCGGGCTGCCTGTGTTTTAAAAAAAATGAAAACAGTTAAAAAAAAATGCGACCAAGAGACAAGCAGGTTGCTACGGTGGCAAGTCAACAAGTTTTGGCGACACGCGTCTTGGTATGCATTGACGAAGGGCTAACGCTCGAAACGCCAGCAAAACACTAGATCTCACGGCGTTCAACATAAATTGCAACCTTGGTTGTTGTCTAGGCTAAATGATTGTATCTCGAAATCAGCTACCAATGCGCGCTATTCCATGCCTTTAGTTGTGCGTAAAATATATTATTTGCTAAACCAGCTGTTATTCAGGCGTTCGTAGGGCTGTGTAGCGTTCCCGACCCGTGCGAATTTATTTTTTACGCCCACTTCAAGATGGCGGCTAGCTAGTATAAATATTCATTATGATTCAAATATTCTCGTTCTATGAGTGAATGAAAAGGAGAATGTTGACCTGCGAACTCTCTCGTAGCTCATGTGTAAGATGTTGGGTTATGAATAAGTAATTTACACAGCGTTGAGGGTTCGCACCACCATGAATACTTTTTCCTTTTTTCTCAATAACTTGCCCTGAAAAATTTCTAAGTGCCATGAAGTGGGCGTAAATAAAAAAATCGCCCGACCCGGTTGCAAGGGGTTGCGTCGAGGGCCAAGGTCCGCCGAGTTTAACCACGCTTGTCGAACGCTTGAATGTGTTTCATCTATTTATTTTCCATGATTGAAATGATTTACGGGACGCCACAAACAAGTGCGGTAAGAACTACAAAGTGATATATAGTGAAGTATTAGCTACGCTACAATTATTCAAATGCGAGAGCGGTAAACAAACGTAAACAACTTACATCCGTAAACTCAAAATACCCCAGCGGTAATGCTCCGAAAACGTCTCTAAACTCCAACTATAATGCTCCAAAAACTCTCTCCAAAACTCCAGCTATAATGCTCCAAAACTTTCTCTGTCCATGTGCTAGCAACCCCGGTGTCTAATTACAGTATTTCACTGACAGTTAATGCTAAACTAAATCAAATAAAACCGACCAATAATAATAATACTTGGATGGACCAGAGAAGGTCACGCAAACAGTCTCTATCTGTATTTTCAATTCATATTTGCACATTATCTACAAAACGTCACAGTCTGCAAAAGTAGAGAACAGACAAACCTTGACACTTCCAGCCTCAGAATATTCCGCCCATGGCACCCGTTTTGGGCGT
This sequence comes from Scolanthus callimorphus, assembly GCA_033964015.1. Taxonomy (NCBI): domain Eukaryota; kingdom Metazoa; phylum Cnidaria; class Anthozoa; order Actiniaria; family Edwardsiidae; genus Scolanthus; species Scolanthus callimorphus. The sequence continues at coordinate 25,355,762 of CM066915.1, forward strand.
ATCCGAGCTTGTAGCTTGTGACTCTCTGGCTGGTCTGTGTCGGTCTTCCTTGTGTAGCTATTCCTGTCAGCTCCTTAACCGAGCCCAGGTCCACTTGTAGGAACTGCCCGGCCAGGTTATGGAGGGCCGACCACGCCCCTCTATGATAATCGCCTTGATACGTGTTATGCAATCGTCCTTGTTGCGGACCGTGCCATATGTCCCAAGTTGAAGATGCTGACATTTGAGTGTCTGGGATGATGTTCCTGTACTGTATTCCTATGGCACCCGTACATCCTGAGAATGTAGAGATTTGTGAAACAGACTCAGGTCATAGTAATACCAAGAGTCCATTACTAAGAGTGGAAATATCAGCGTCGGAAAGTGTCTATTTTTAGTAACACTGTATTCCTATGGCACCCGTACATCCTGAGAATGTAGAGATTTGTGAAACAGACTCAGGTCATAGTAATACCAAGAGTCCATTATTAAGAGTGGAAATATCAGCGTCGGAAAGTGTCTATTTTTAGTAACACTGTATTCCTATGGCACCCGTACATCCTGAGAATGTAGAGATTTGTGAAACAGACTCAGGTCATAGTAATACCAAGAGTCCATTACTAAGAGTGGAAATATCAGCGTCGGAAAGTGTCTATTTTTAGTAACACTGTATTCCTATGGCACCCGTACATCCTGAGAATGTAGAGATTTGTGAAACAGACTGAGGCCATGTCCATAGTAATTCTTCTTCCCATACCCAGTTCTCCTCCTTATGAAGCTAATGAGACAGGTGAGAAAATATCACTGCCCTTAATTTCTGTCCGGCATTCCGGACGATATCAGGATCAATAGCCCATGTTTGGCCTGCGGTCTAATTGTTAAAGAGCCCATTCGGGCTCGAGGGTGTTAAATGTAACGTAACGTAATGTAAAGTAATCCTGACAGTGTTACGTGACTTACTTGTCTCACAATGTGTGCCTCTGTATCCTACACTGTATCCTACGCATGTGCAGCTGTATCTATTCACGTAATCAGTGCATGCTCCTCCATTTCGACAGGGGTTACTGGCACATTCATTGATATCTAAAGGAGACAACTACGTGTCAATGCTAGGTTCACACTTGAGCACAAGTACAAGAACTGCAAGCACAGACGGTACAATACAAGGGTGAGTAATCACTCGCTTGTCACGACTGAACGGTGGTTTAGCATCATCAAGACTATAAATTACAAAATCATTTATGTTAAAGGTAGAACTGAAAATCTGCGCATTCTGCATCTACAACTTGAGCCTACAACCAAATTGTTAGCAGCTCGGATCTTGGAATACGACGTAAATGCAGAATTCACTTAAGAATTGCGACAGCCGTTACGCAAAGCAACAGTTATTCTAACTCCCAAGTTGTTAGTAGCAGCTCGGGGCTTGGAATACGACGTAAATGAAGTTATACTTACTCGTTTCACATCTTGTACCCCCATACCCTGGTGCGCATGTGCAAGAGTATCTGTTCACGTGATCGACGCATGCTCCTCCGTTTAGACAAGGACTGCTGGCGCACTCATTCACATCTGAAAAAAAATGTCACTGTGAACCTCTCATTGAGACAACACTGGTAAAACTAGGCGAAGAATCCGGGATCTCCATCTTTATCACGCAGAAACGTGATCAAAGCAGATTCAAGTACGTTGGAAAATGGAATCAAGAAGCTGTTAACTCAGTTCACTCACTTGTCTCACATCGTGTACCAGTATATCCTGGTGCGCATGTGCAAGAGTATCTGTTCACGTGATCGCTACATGCTCCTCCGTTCAGACAAGGATTGCTGGCGCACTCATTCACATCTGAGAAAGCAAGAAAATAAGAATAACAAGTGCTATATAGTTTCGACAAACGACACTCAACAAACGGATCTTGCAATGCCACTAAAATCAACGGAAAACAGACTCCACGCGGCTCTCGAGCAGTCCCAGAAATGAGACGAACATACAGTTACGTGATAACTGACGTGACAAATTCAATCCAGTTGAGTTGTTCACTTACTTGTCTCACATCGTATCCCTGTATATCCTGGTGCGCATGTGCAAGAGTATCTGTTCACGTGATCGACGCATGCTCCTCCGTTCAGACAAGGAATGCTGGCGCACTCATTCACATCTGAGAAAAAAAGAATTGTGAACCTCTTAGCAATGTACTCTATTATTAAAACCTGATAAAACTGCCCTCAGTGAAACGCAGCCGTAAGAACGCGAGCTCTCCATCGCGATTGATAAATGAACTCATTCCCTTATCAAGCCCATGCAAATGTTCTATTTCAGATATAAATTTTGCATTTTGTTTCAGCCCCGTTAGGAAGTTTGATTCCCTTTTGTGCTTATGCAAATGAGCCAAAACGAAACGTAAACAATGGAAATCGCTTTTGGTACGAACCTGTTTCGCAGCGAGCTCCCGTATAACCTGGCACGCATGCGCATGAGTACGTGTCACTCATATAATCTGGATAGCAATGGCCGCCATGGAGACACGGTGCGTCAAAGCACGGAGTCTGAAATCACAGAAAGGATTCACAAAGAGTGGGTTTCAGAAGAGTGTCGAAAAATATTTGTATTAATTATATAGACACGAGTGTTTTACTGGGAAATACGCCACTCGTAGATCTCATACGAAGCTACATCCGGGTCCCGTGAGTGACATATTTTCCATATCCTCACTAGTGAGGATATCGGTCAAAACGAAAGTGCTTGCAAATCAATTTGGATAATTTTCTCTGGTTTGTCTATATAATAAAAAGAAAATTACATGGTGGCTTGACGATATGAATTTTGTTTTCTCGTGTCAAAAGCAATATTTTACTCACTCGCTGCGCTCGTTCGTAAAATATTGCTTTTGCCACTCAAAAATAAAATTCATATCTTCGCGCCACCGTGTAATATCCTCTATTTCGGTCTTTTGTGGAACTACAAGTTAAATTGCAAGGCTAGGTTTGAGCTACAAATTGAAAAGTATTTACATTTCAAACTATGACTATTTCAAACTTTCATTCACGGAAAATTTAGCTTTCTTTATGGCGGACAGCGTTTCCACGCTTAAAAATGCCTGCGAATGTCAACTCCTCAGACAGGCAGAAGAATTTGGGGGGATCACTTCATTTTGGGGCGAGCGAAAGGGGGGATCTTTCAAAACCTGAAGCCCTGAAAGGGGGGATCACAAGAAATCTTCTAAGTAGTTATTCCAGCAACTTCTCTATCATTTGCATTTTTCTACTTCACTTCACTCAATACATAATACAAATTTCGGCGCCCTTCGCGCGCATAACGAATAATAGTCTTTGGCAACTCGCCCAACGAAGACACTACGCACCGTCACAAGAACACTTTGTATCTTGGCGAGGAAAAAAAAAACTCTACCAAAAATGTCCGGCAGTGATAGGCCTGGCGAGCAGTCACTATGTTTGACAGAAGAGTAAGCGTGAGTTTGACGTTACAAGCATAGAAATTCGTCATTTGGGCCGCGCTTCACGCAAATGAGTAATAATAATTTCGTCATTTCGGCGCGCATGAATAATAAAACCTAGAGGATTGTTTACTATACATAAAAAACGGAATGTTCATCTACACTTTCTCTGAGGCTTGATGAAAAACCCTCTGACCCCCCCCCCCCTCTGACTCCCCCCCCCCCCCCCTCTGACTCCTCCCCCCCCCCCCCCTCTGACCCCCCCCCCCCCCCCCCCCTCTGACCCCCCCCCCCCCCCCCCCTCTGACTCCCCCCCCCCCCCCGGTCATTATTTATCGGGGCGATATCGGGGCGATAAATAATGACCGGTCCCTTATTCAGAATGTATAAGGGATTCGGCCACGTGACCCAATTAGTGCAAATGGCTTATGATTTCAAAACAATAGGCCTTTATTACGCAATATTGATTAATAATATATATATTAGTGAAATCACACTAGTGGTCTATTATCAATGCTGCGTTCTGATTGGTTGAGCTACTAGTAGGCTAATATATAGATTTAGCCACTGGCTAAAAGCGGAGCTCCCGGTTACATATTTTTCTGTGTTGATGAACCCAAAAAAAAAAAAAAATAGGCATGGCCTGTGGAAGTAAGATAAAGAACCTCTTTCAGAAAATAATAGGGTACTAACCCTTCCCAATGGAATGGCTCTAACAAAGAACAAGTGCAATAAAGAAATAAAGGAATTATTTGTGATGAGTTTTTTTAATTAAAATCACAATATATGTACATTACATGAGCAGTGTATTTTTAATAAAATGTGTCATTCCAGAAAATACAAATACCAACCATGTTATGAGCAGAGAATAGGTGGCTGCCAATTTTGGTCTTTCTACTCATACCTTCTTTGTAAATTTATTGAAATTCCACTGAGAAAGAACATTTTTTTTCTTGGGGAGGGATGGGCTGAGGCCTCAGAGGGGAGGGGCATCCTTGATCTAAAGCACCGTAAGGGGAGGACCATTCTCATTTGTGAGCATTTCAGGGGGGGTCACGCCACACTTTTACATGTACATGTTGCTTTCCATGAATTAATTGTCCATTTAAAACTACCTTGGTTATAACAATACTCATATATTACATCTTGAATTCACGATACATAGTTTTCTTGAAGGACTTGGAACATAACATATACCAAGGTGAGGAGAGGGCTGTACCCAGAGGGGGGACTCTAAGGTTAAAATGCTAGGGATGTCAGGAAACTCGAATTTTGACCCTAAAAAATACCTGGTTGGAAAAAATTTCCACCCTAAAAAACACCCCTCAGTCTGAAAATACCCTAAAAAATACCAACAATGCTGACAGATTAAATGTTATTCTGGCCGTTTATTTGATATACATCAAATGTATCCTCTGGAGTTTCAAATACACTAGATCCTTCTTTCAAATATTTTGTACCTATGTACCTTATTTGTGTGAGAACCCCCTAAAAAATACCAGTATGCTTTCTAACCATACCGTTTTTTATTTTAGAACCCCTAAAAAATATCAGATTGCCGATTTTAACCCCTAAAAAATATGAGGGTCAACCTAGCATTCGAATATAGGGAGTCCCCCGGGGGCTGTACCTTTTGAAGTCCCCTGCAGATGGGGGTACCCTGCGAGCAGTGGTTTCCTCCTCTCTTAGGCCGACAACAAGCGAGGGAGAGAAACCACTGTAAGGAAGTGCTTATTATTGATGATGGCATAGGGCGGGGGGAGGGGGGTTGCCTCCTCCTGGTGGGGGGTAAAAAAATTTTTGCTACTGCCAAAGGAGGGGCTAAACAGAAAATGAAAGTGGAGTTGCACGGAACACTGCCCCCCCCCCCCCCAAAAAAAAAAAACAACAACAACAACAACAAAACATAAATAATGAACACTCCCTTAGCAAGTACCTTGTGACAGCATTGTTTATCCTTCAAAATTTCTCCTCAAAATTTTAAAATAATAATAACAGCACTGCAAATGCACTAAATTGATTCTGTCTTGACAAGTATTTAGTAATCATAACACATGGACGGAAGAGGGGTGGGGGGCTTCAAGCAGCCCCTTTAATTTTCAGCAGATTTTCAACTTTTCTGTCTTACTTATTGCTCCCCACCCCCTTACTTCAAAATCTCTTCTGCCATCCGTGTAATACTTATGTCAATATCAAGTTAATTTAGTGTTTGCCTTATGCCATGACCTGTCCAAGAGCAATCTCCCTGGCTGCTGCTTTATCACTGAAATTGAAAGAGAATAGGTGTCACTGATAAGCCTGATGAAACTTAAACATTGATCTTCTTTTTTCCAGTCTAATTTACCAACGCATATGGCATGGATATCATTATACATTTTAGTAACAGAACATACTGAAGTCCCTTAAGCCATAAAAATGACCAAAACATAAAATCAAGGATGAATAACATTCAGTCTTTCAGATTCGCCACTTTGAAAAGACTGCATTGACAATAGGTTGCATTTTTATCACTCCCTCTTACCATGTTTCTGTTTGATCGCCCTAGAGGGAGGTACACAGTTTGCCTCTGTTGCCCAACAATGGCAAAAGCATTTCAATCTGCTTCATGTAAAGGGGAAAAAGTGATTAAGAGGAAATCCACCAAGAAATCGAGTAATTTTTGGTCACAAAGTTGAAACTTAGATGGAGTATTACAAAACCAATTTCCTTGTTTGTAGCACTTTTTTAGAGTTCTTGATAAAATAAAGAATTGGCGAAATCTAAGAAATAATTTTTCAAAGTTGTGAAGGAATGGTGCTGGCTGTTGGTGGTCATTTCATTTCATGCTTTTCAACCTATATAAATTGTATGGGTTTGGACAAATTTCAGGATTCATTTTCGATTGTTTGGTGTTGTAAGAAATGAATTATTTTAGATTCTATCAAAAACAGTATGAAAGAAGTCTACACTATGATTTTTTTACAATTGTTACTCGATTTTCAAATAGATTACCTTACTAGGTTGTTTCTTTGTCTATTTTTCACTTAGAAAAAGTATTTGCATTACTGAGGATACGGATACTTTCACACGGTATTTTAATTTGGTATCCCCAATAATCTGAAAATGTTCGTGCCTTCCGACAGTGAACAAAGTAATCTAATGATTAAAATATCCACTTGCCTGTTTTATGCGGAATACACCGTGAAGCACACCCTATCATAACCAGAAAAATATCTTGGGAACCTACAAGATGCGTTTGGAGATTGCATTGCATAGTGGTTTTTCCAAAGTTCGACCACGTTCAATTCAAGATGGCTGCCTTCGCAAGCAAATAAGCTTAAATCATAAATTCTCCCAAACTGGCAACGGAAGTACTGTAGAATCGTTGTCAAATTGAAAATCACTTAAAAATGCGATGGTATTTCATTTGGAATCCTCAAATAAACAGTAAACACAATGAACTTTCCGTCATTTTCCAAGTAGCGCTGCGAGCCGCCGGGGCGCGAAAAAACGTGAATGAAAAATTTGCGATAGTTGTCGAATGTCACTTTTATACTTTTGAAAGGGTAAAACTTTTTAAAGCTAAAACTACGGTCAAATTTAAACGTGACCTACCTTGAGAATGTTATTTTTTTTCCTTTCACTTCACGGCACGACGGAAGTCTTCCGAGTTTTGACCTTCCCTCTCCGATTATCTGGCGCTGTCCTTCTATCTTTCCTTCTGAGACTCCGAGACATGTTCTAGACGCTTTTTTCGTTAGTTTTCGTCTCTGCCTTTTTAAATCATCTTCAGGTTTCGACATTTTGGCTAGGGCTACCTCCATCTTCTTGTTGAGAACATTAATTTCCCGTTCTCTCTCGATCAAGCGGTCGCATTTGTCTTCCGACATGTCATTCCCTGCTGTATTTCCCCTCCATTCTCCGTCCCTCGCTCTTCTTTTCCCTTGTGAAACAACCGTGTTCATCGACATATTATCTGTCTCCGCTTCATTGCTGTAGACTTTTAGTCTAAAATACCTCGATTTGACAGCATGCTTTAGAAACGTTTCAGTTTTTGATAAAGGACAAGAAAATATTTTTCCTTCACTTGTCGAAAATTCAAACACGAAAAAACAAAATCTCTAAACATCCCTACAAATAAAAATCGCCAACTAAATTCAAGCGCGCGCGTGCTCATTTTCCCGCTCAAAACTGGTGGGTTGCCTGTGCGACGACGGACACACGGAAACCGGAAGTCCATCACAGAATCGGTCGATGCATATACACTTTTGTTTTGTTCCTTCTTCTCCTGCATGTAGCTATGGGGCTCCGCTACGCGGGCGCCTTCGGCGCCCGCGGGAGCTCCGCTATAAGTTATAGCCTATTAGTAGCGAAAAGTGTCGGATTTGAAAGCCAGAAAATGGCAAATGACAGAACAAAAACATGTTTGGCAATACAAATTGACCTACTAGTGTGATTTGACTAAAACAATTATTCCTCGAGCCCGAATGGGCTCTGAGTCAATAGCCCATTCGGCCTTCAGCCTCATGGGCTATTGACTCAGAGCCCATTCGGGCTCGAGGAATAATTGTTAAATAGTTATCAGAAAATGAAATCCATTATTCAATTCTACACATCCGTATTAGTAAAACTGCAAACTTTCGAAACAATTACATTGGCTGAGATATGAATTTTCAAAACTTCGTATTCTGGCTTATTATTTTTAGGAAATCATTACGCCAAGACGAATACGAAATACGTCGAAATACGCAATACGGCATCGATGCCCGTCCAGCCTCGTTTCGATGTATTTTCCCATACATTTCTTGTAAAAAAATAAGCCAGAATATGAAGTTTTGAAAATTCATATCTCAGTCAGTATTTGAATAGGAGGAAGCGAGGTGGTACTCACTACCGTCACATGGGAGTTTTGCGACGTATTTTTCTTTACTTATAACGTTTTGCATTTGGCTACTTTGCACTATGGTTTATAGAGAAACACGTCGAATTATCTATTTTTCAACTGATTTTGATCAATATTTCTGATAATATGAGCAATTTTATCTCCTTACCGGGTGGGTCTGGTAACTAGTCAAACGCAAGATTCCTTTCTTTTGCAAAAAAAAACACTTGCACTCTCCCAATATCAAAAATTCGAACGTTACATAACAGTTGGAAAAATCACCAGTCAAAACGTTTATAATAAAAACCTTTCTTTTAGAAATGCCATTTGCAAGTGTTTCTGATAACACCTGACCCTGTAGGTTCAAATCTAGTGAGCCTTTGGCAGTTAAGTTGGCTGCGTAGTCAATCACAATCGTGTGAGCCAATCGGATCCTTGTTCAGTGCACTCCTTTGGCTTGTTTTTCGAGACATGTCGCAATAGACATTCGCACTAGGCGAAACTAGGAAAGGATCTGATTGGCTCACGAGTTTGATTGACTACGCTTGATTTTCTTGACAAAAAATGGTCTTCGAAACGCTCTTGGCCTATTTCTTCAAACTTATAGTCTGACCTCATTGGCGTTGGTATTGCGAAAAGTTATCTTGCATGTCTGGGTGGATTCTTCAACTCAAAAAATGGAGGGCCGCCATTTCGTTGCTATGGAAGCGTCAATTTAAACAAAACATGTAAACACATATAACGATCAATTGCCTGTTTCTTGTAAAGTGGCTTGCCTTTCTGTGTATGTATAGCACGTGAGATACAGGCCATACCAGACCGAAGAGTCAACTAAAAACTGCTATAAGCCACCTTAAAGTGCAAATTGTCTTAGTTTTTTTATTAATAACACGCAATGGCAGTGGTTCAAAATACCTATTTTTTTGCAAAATACAGACAACGCTTCAAATCTACTATAGATACCTATTGTCTTGAATAAATTCCCGTTGATTTGCGATAAATGTGAAACTAATCGCGTGCTAAAATTATCTGAAAAACAGAAAAAATGAAGAACTTTTTCTAAACTGTAATGAATTTCTTCCGAATTGCATAAATTACAAAAATAACATAGTGAGTTTTAAATCTCGTGTGTTATAGCCGAAATCTACCTCGTCGGTGCGAATGGAATCTCAGATGTATAGGTTTAAATAGTTTGAGCAAAAAACCTTGATTTTTTTTAAATGTAAACGAAGAAATTAGAAACAAACTTCGGTAGCAATCACATTTGCTGTCGTTTGTTTAGATATGTAAATTTTATGAAGTGGGGGACAAAACTTTCAGTAAACTTCACGCCATTGCTAAACTCTCTCAAAATAGGCTATAAGTCCGGGCAATAGACCAAATGACTGCAATTTTACTAGACCACACATCTGTAGTTTCTTGGTGCAATAAGGCTTATGGTTATCTATATATTAGAGGAAATGCAAACCCCGGTCGTATTATTATGCTTTAAATTTTGGTGGGGGACAATGCTTTCAGTAAACTTCGAAATTTTATATTTCCAAGAACTTATTTCCGATCTCAGTCAGAATGCCACATTTCGACATAAAAATCTATAGACCACAGTTGGCTCAGTTTGTTTCATTGCGGCGTTGCTTATTTTGACAATAAATCTAAAAAACCTGAAATACGCTAAAATTATCAAATGTTTGGGACACGAAAATGGCAAAGATGTTTTCACTAATAATATCGAAGAAGATGCATATATTGAAGAAAATACCATATAAGTTATTTCATTTAGGATTGGAACTTCGATTTATGGCAAATTTTGCGTTGTATGTTTTATCCATGAAGAAATAAGTAAAAATATGTTTACACCAGGCGCTGAACGTGTGACGCTGGGACATGCAAATTTGCATAAAAACAGAGATATTTATAATGATTTTTCGATCCTAAAAAACTCTTTTTCACAAAAATTATTTTTCCAGGGAAAGATGAGTATTAGGTGCATAGACTTGTGCTTAGAGAATGAGCTTACTGCAAACCGATGCTTTAAAATTGATTTTAACGGCAAAAATTGGCGAGTGAGTACCACCTCGCTGCTTCCAGTCTCAAGCAATCTTCACCGAACTTTGCAATCTTACTAATACGGATTTGTAGAATTGAATAATGGATTTCATTTTCTGATAACTATTATATATCATTAATCAATATTGCGTGATAATTAGGGCCTATTAGTTGCCATGGGCTCCTTGAATTGCAGCGATCAGTTATTATAAATGGACGGTTATTTTTTCTTTTTAATTTATAGCTTAGAGAATATTAGGAGCAACAAGACTACCATGACGCTGTTATAGTCCATTGGTATCATGTTACAAGAGCTTTCATTTACAAACGCGCCCTGACTATAGGCGACTTGAAGAAAAACAAGAAAAAAATTATTTCCTGCGATCATTGCACACAAAGGAAGATTAATCAAGTATAAATAAAATACCAGGAGCAAATAGATCTTACCGCAATGCTATAATGGACGTAGCTGATGTTAGGCAGGAACTGATTTCGTTCGTTGTACTTGTCTCTCGACAAAAGCTCGCAGAAAAACGGAGACCCCGTATTCTGCGTATCCTTATTCTTTGCCACGTTCAACCCTACGCACGATGTCTTATTCAAACAACTAAGCAAACACGCTCCGTGACTTCTTCCCCACGTAGTAGCCACATATTCTTCATTCAGGGTTAGTCGACAGTCCCTGTGTCTTCGGAACTTGGCATAAGATATTCCAGTTTTGTTTGCCCTCTTGATGGCAAATTTTGCTATTTCTCTTGTAGAATTTTCCACAACAACAAAAAGGTTGCAGGTAAACCAAAACCCTAATAACAAGCTCCAGGAATCTCTTCTTCGGTGCATGTAACCAATAAAAGTCACCGATAACTGAGAACATTTATTAGGTTTGATGAGTCTATAAGACGCAGAACTCTATCAAGCGTAGATAACTTTTTCATCATAAATAAAAAATGAGGAAATTGTTCCATATACAATTCGCCAGTTTATAGTCAAGTACACCTGTCCCAGTATATTCCGCATCATTTCTAGAAGATTATGAATATTGTTATTATAGACTAAGTACACAAGCAAGGCCGTAACTAGATGTTTTTGTCGGGAGGGGGGCAAGCCTTGGTCATCCTTTGTTTTTGCTGTGGGGAGGGGGAAAGGTTTTCTCCCCACATGTTGACAAACAGACAGATATTTTTTTTGGCATCGTAAACAGGAGTGTACATTGATGAACAGGTCCAGATAAAACTTAAAAAAGGAAGAAGCGTGATTAATGTCTTACCGGAGGAGGAAGCACTCATCTATAAATTTAGCAATGATTTTCTGTGCTTTCGTATACTTTCTCTCTCCTAAAAAATATGGAAATACGGAAACAAACATGTAAAAAGAATGCAAAATAGAATTTGTATTGTATTGTTTTGTCCCCTTTACTATCAATATTCTCCCTGGAGTAAAGACTTTAAAAGACAACAAGTAATGTTTACAAAACGAGCTGGAGTGTTTTATCAGCAGATAGAAACACGAGGCGAAGCCGAGTGATTCTATCTGCTGATAAAACACGACAGCGAGTTTTGTAAACTACTTCTAAAACGGTTGCCAGTAATAATTCATAATTCCAAGCTAGTTAAAAAAGGAAATAAATTTGTGAGAACTACTTCATTGAAATCGAGAATAGGAAATCTGATATAGACTGGCTTCAAGTTGCATTGTTTAGCTATTTTGAAATGGCAAATAAAAGATCGACAACGAGAGCTTTTCATTACGAATAGTGTATTTAGAGAGGCGTTCCGAATAATTGACATATCTTCTGTGTTGGGACAAAAGGTCTGTTCATAATTACATGACTTTCAAAAAGAGAAGAACTCCCTTTGGAATAGCTGTCACTTTTTTACCTATAATTATGATGAGCAAAGAAATGCCGTTCAAATGTCATAGAAAAGAAATGAATGTATTAGCGATACCAGCGATACCTATAATAATGCTAGGGCTTTCTGATTGGCTTTTGTAAAGAAAGTGCTATGTCATTAGTTTTTGGGGCAGTGTTTCCTATTGTTTTTTATTCTTTTTATGATTCAAATTTCTTTGACGAAATTTTATTTGTCATGCGCGTAATGCATCATATGCAATTTGCCCATTCATTCTCGCTTAACAAAGCAGTGCGGTTCGTACGGACTCGCCAAGTAGAGTAACTTGGACGGGTGAGTTAAATTCGTTTATCTGTGCATGATTTTGAGCCCAATTCAACTCAAGTATTGCCAAATAATTGTCAAAGATGTCCGTTTTGGCTCGTTTCACGAAATGTTCACAGAAGGGTGGTCGGCACTGCCCGAGTCGTTGTGGGATGTTTAAATCATGGCCACCAAAAATTAATAAATGTGATAAATGAACTATCGTTTTACAAAATGCACGTATTCATTTCTAACATGCGTTCTTTTTTTCGTAGGTTACGGGAAAAGGTGGAAATCATGACCACAGAGCGTTTGTAAGAGATGGGGTCTCCATGAATATTATCGGGGAAACATGCTGTTCTGGTGAGTTGTCCTATCATTACTGATGCTCAGTGAGCCAAACCTGATAGAGAACTGTGCTCACTGAACTGGATCTGATATAGAACTCTGACGTCACCGGAGTTCTATATCAGATTCAGTTCAGTGCGCAGCAGTTCTATATCGTTTCTGGCTGATTGAGCACCATTATGATATGGCAACCAATCAGAACAGCTGTTCCCTGAAAATATTCATGGACTCCCCAAAATGCTAATTTCTATCGGGGTATACAAACGGCCTTCATGGCCCTGATTTCCATTGTGTTTGCCTGATTGACTATTCATGAGTTTTAGAATTAGTAATACAAGTTATTTAAGTTATTTTCAAGAAGAATTAGTTATACTCTGCCTCAGAGCTAAGCTTTATTTCTGCCACAACACTTATTTTTTCCGTAAAAACTCTTGCACTCTTGTATTTAAGAAAGTCATGTGGCTAACATTTAATGAAAAATATATTGAATACATACAATCTCCGTTCACTGACCTCAATCAATACAATACAATATTCTCTATTTAACGAGGGTAATACATGAATAACCATTGACAGTTATCTAACTCGTGGCCTTCAATTATTCGCCAAGCAAAGCAAATCAGGATGATTCCAACTATGCATGTGTGCGCTCTTCTTTATTTAGAAATGTCCAAATCGTGTGTCCCACAACTACCAGAATGCAGCGCGCGCTTTTAATTTCCCACATTTACCGGCATGCAATGCGCACGCGCGTTATAGCTGGATTCGTCCATTTTGAATGGAAGTTGAACTTTGTTTACGTGACCACATAAATTTTTACATTTCATGTCATAGGGTACTTATTGAAAACCGCTCTCAAATCAAACTCTCAAGGTTAAAAAAAATACAAGATTTATGTTTGTCTGGAGGAAAGTTTAATTATCATGTCTTTCAATTGCACAATCGGGACTTACATTCTCGAATTAGCTTGTCCCGTTGCAGTCAATAAAGAACAGTCCTTGCAGGTACCACCAGTGGCGCCGGCTTCTTCCACGTGCTACCTGTTGAGTTCTAGAATACAAAATTAAAAACATCTTGTGAATGCATCGTGCGTGGGTTATTATGGTTACTGAGCTCCTACATATAAACTTAGCAGGATCGGAAATGTTTCTACCACTCGGTGAGTGTGCTATCGGGTGTTCATGACGTCCCCCTCCCGACAAAACACTAATTTGGTGAGTGGCGCGCGCTTCGGCACGTGTAACAACACTGTTGATTATTAGTAAACCTAGCGTCCTGTCTACACGTGTGACTATTCTACATTTAGAAAAGGATTTCACTTAAACACATTATAGTGCCCAAAAATGATTTCATACTAGAGCTCTCAGTAGTCCGGTATTTTCGAGGAGCCTATTTATTTCACCTGCACACAACGAGCTTTCTCGATAATATATGCATTAAACAGCGCATTTGGTCATTTCTACGCACATAGAGCAAACCTCAGGCCTTTTATTTTCAGGTCTGGCAAATGGTTACCTGCTCATTTTGCCAGGACAAGTTAGATCGGAAAAATGTGCCAGCAGTTAAAGTTTTTTTAATCAGCCCAATAAAGGCCTTCCACCGCTCATGAGGTATTTGTCGGTTTTTGTGTAGTCTCAACGTTTATTTAAATAAAGCTACCAGGACACCTGAATTGGTTTTACCAGCAAAAGGTTCTAACACTGCAATATCCTTGACATCTTCCTGGCCTTTTTGCCAGCCAGCGGCGAAAGGATTAAGGAACAGGTCCGCGCGTACCCTGAAATGGACTGATAGGATGCGAGTGCACCCGATAGTCCGATATTTTCGAGGGGCCCACTTATTTTACTGCGATTTTCATAATACTGCGAACTCCCCTTTACATTTTCGAGCGCCAAACTGCGTTTTGGTATCCGTCCGTCAAACATTTTAAGACAGGCGCATGCATTGGCTGTGAAGAAACCTCCCAATGATTAACGGCAGCTAAACCGCGTTTTGTAAGTTGGCGTAGAGTTCGCAGAATTATGAAAATAGTGCATGGTAAAGAGATTCAGATAAAAGCCACCCCGATTTAATCGCCTTGACTCTAGCTGATTTCCTTTTGAGCTTCGCTAACTAAGGCGTCAGATGTGTAACAGTTAACGCATAAATTGCTACTGAAAGACTTTAGACCCAAATATTAAATATGACTAGAGATGGCCTGATGGTATTGTTAGAGCTCTTGACAGTTCGCTATTAGGTAGGCCCTCTTTTTGTTTTATTTGCAAAGAGATTCAGGTTCAAGTCGCCTAGAAGTCACCGCCTCGGCTCTTTTGTTTCCTAACAACATGGATGGACATTGTTTCGACTTTAAGACCCCGTCCACACTACACCGTTTTCAAACGAAAACGGGTACTTTTTGCTCCGTTTTCAAAAAGATTTGCGTCCACACTTATCGTTTTCGTATTGTTTTCGCCGTTTTCGGTGATCGTTTTCGGCGTTGTAGTGTGGACGATAGCCGTATCCGGAGCAAAAAGTATCCGTTTTCGTTTGAAAACGGTGTAGTGTGGACGGGGTCTAAATATCTCAGTCAGCCGCCATTTTGTCAGCCTAGCGAACATTACCGAGTCAAAGAAAGCATCCATTTCCATCGGCTGATTTAGGGAATGTGGTGCAATCTTTTAGATTGAATTCGGTATATCAACTATAAAATTTTGTAGCTAGATGGTTATTTAGCGATTTTTTCCACGCAATTCTGTTCCTAATATCAAATGAAAACAACAAAGGAGTGACCGACTAGGGGTTTTCATAATCGCGTCTCTCTGTTAAGTTGCTAATCTATGATTTATGTTTTCATCGCAGGTGTTACGAGTTAGGGAACATGGTTCAGAAAATCACGTGACCATTCTAACAGCTCATTGGTTTCTACAGACTGCCGGTAGTGAATAGTCGGGGGTCCATGTGGAGGGTTGTCACAGGGCGACGGATGGAACAGAGGAGAACATTTGACACACGGCACATGACCACCCTCTACCGGTTCGTCAGGTTCTACCTTGTAATCTGCTTCTTTCTTTATATCTACCTTCGTTGCTACTGGGTGGATGTTGTCAATACTGACCACAGGGTACCCAGCCCTCGCCTGTATCTGGTTCCTGCGGCTGGGATTTATGATGGGGCGATTAACTTTTACAACTTGGGATCGGGAAGAGAGAGCGAGGAAAATGATCGGGTTGCGGAAAACGGGATCGACGTAAATGAAATTGAAAATAGAGACACAACGGATAAATCTGATCTTGATCAAATAGACAAAGACATTCCTGCAAGCGATAGATATCACAAGCCATATTATGCATGGGATCGGAGACTGCAACAGCTAACAAGAGACTGGGCACTAGTGAGGAACACTCGGGTGGACTGGAAGCAGATTTTACGACCTTGCGTCAACGATATAATGTGGGGTCGCAAGGCAGGACGGGAAGATGGCGACATGACTAGTGCAAATGCAAGTAAGATAGTGTATCGTGACATACGCCCGGCAGGTGAGCACAGCAGGATACTAATTCAGGCTCGTACTATAGACGGCAGGACACAAATCAAGGGAGGGGACTCATGGCGTGTGTACGCGCGTGGTAGGGCCTCTATTGCTGCTACTGTGCTGGACCATAATAATGGGACCTACGAGGCCCTCTTCCTGATCATGGACCCCGGTGACTATGAGCTTGTGGTATATCTTGATTATAGCCAATGTGATGGATTGAGGGACCCTCCTCAGGAATGGTTTGTCAAAGGTAGGTGTAAGTGTTTAAGTCGTGTTTCACGTATATGCTGCATTTAAAGTCCGAAAATACGTCCCCAGTTTATAGACCCAAAGTATAGATCTCCTATATTTTGGGGCCTAGTGGGCTCAAAA
Organism: Scolanthus callimorphus; assembly: GCA_033964015.1. NCBI lineage: Eukaryota > Metazoa > Cnidaria > Anthozoa > Actiniaria > Edwardsiidae > Scolanthus > Scolanthus callimorphus. Next base: position 25,372,486 of record CM066915.1, read on the forward strand.
TTAGTTAGAGCTGTTGAATTGCAACTCAGCCAGTTGCTTTAAAAAAGCAAATATGTCACCATAAAGTGTCTATCAGTAACGCAATATGACCTTACATTAATAGCTCTCCTCTAGGACCCTACCAATTAAAGTCCCCTATAAGGTCATTTGGCAGCGTTCAAAAATCTGTAAACATCAGCGCATTTTCACCATTCTAGCGCGTGCTACTGTTGTGATAAATACTATAGGCTCATTAATTAGCGAAACATGCGCTGAGTTTTAGCCCACAGGAGAGATTGGCTCGCAGTCTACGACACTCTTTGATCTAAATCTTCTATATCGATCACTTTTCATTTTTAAAAACATTTTGCGACTGACAGGGAGAGACGTTTTGAAAATGAATTTTCACTTGAATATGTTGTCCTACACCACTAGGTAATGCGCAAGGCAAATACCAAGCGGAAGGAATGCTCGGAAGGCTGAATGACTTCTTGTTGCAGAGAATGGTAAATGATGGACAGCTGTCAATCAAAGTACCCCCTCCTCGCATGGAAATCAGTTATGAAGGTACGCTGTACCGTCGGTGGTTGCTCTTTTTTTTTTTTTTGCCTTGTTTCCAGTAGGCTCAGTATTTTCAAGGGGCGTTATCTAAGGAGGCTGGTGCTTCTCCTTCCCGTTTGTATTGGCTGATTGCATTTTTAAACCAAACCGGGAGGGTTGAGGACCTCACATAAAAATACCCCCTCCCCTGGAATTTCCAACCTCATAAAGTATCCCCTCCCCTGGAATTTCCATTTTTTCTTGCAAAATACCCCTGGAAAATCAATTTTTTGCTAATATGTCCCAGGAAAGTTAGACTGCTAGCAGCCCCTACTTTGGCGCGTTTCCCAGAAAGCGAGCGCGAACCCCCGAGCGAGCGCGAACCCCTGACGAACGACAGAGGAGGGGCTGCTAGCAGTCTACAGGAAAGTCGCCTTTTTTACCCCTCCCCCTTGGAATTTCCAGTCTCCAGGCACACCTCCTCCCGTGGAATTTCCAGTCCAACACAACCCCCCTGGAAAATTGTCCGTAGGTCCTCAACCCCCCGTGCGGTTTAAAAATGCAATCAGCCATTGTATAAGAAATAACACCTCAAGTAATGCCCTTATCCTAATTTGCTACATGTTATGTAGAATGGTGCTTCCACATTCGGAAATATGGCCCTCGCTTCTATACAAAATATATTTTCCCATCCCTATTTTCACGTGTTTAGTGCCACGAATGATGTCAACTAGCATAGGGAATTTCTGCAGAAACCCATTCGACGAGAAAAGCTGAATTTCCCATGGTAGAAGAATTGGAAGTGTTCGGATTTCCCATGGCTATCTGTTAACTTCCCATGCGTGTGCCTTGGGAAATTCAGCTTTTCCCATGGATGGGTTTCTGCAGAAATATCCTGTGTTCCTGTGTAGTTAAATCTGTTTATCTAATTTCAGATTTGTCTTTCCCAACAACATTTACAAATTGTACATTTTTATGGGATGGATATGGACGGTGGGTGGACAGTTTGTGGAGGCCCTTTATAGACGGTAAAACATTTGTTTTCACTTGTGCTATTGCGTTTATGCGTGAACACCAACGATTGTTTGTGCTGTTTTTGCGCGCTGTAAAGTTGCGTTCCGAAGGCACGAACGCTAGATTTCTGAGGCAAACGAGACGTCGCTACGACGTTTTGATTTTGCACGCGCCAAAGCTCTAGTCTCGAAACATGCTTTCTTTTCTGTCTCGCCTTGCACAGCACGGAAAAATTTCAATAATAATTAATGTTCATTGCCTGCAGCTTGTGCATTTTATTTCTACCTGTAGCGTTTCAAATAGTGCGCACAAATAGTGCGCACTGTTTTCTAGAGGAAAAACCCTTGAAAGAAGACTTTATTTATTAAATGCAGAACACCTCCACTTCCCTAAACCAGGGACACGTCCCTGCCTAAACGAAGGTATTGAATCCAAGACATCGCCGTTTCTGACGCAAAATGCAATATTTTACCTGCGCGCTCGATAGCGCTATTTTAAAACAAATTGTATAGCTCGCGTTTCCATGCGGAGAACAAACTGCGCACTGTTTTCAAGAGGAAAAAAAACATTGAAAGAAGACTTTATTTGTTAAACGCAGAACACCTCCATTGGCAGAGTTGGACCGGACACTCTCCGTCCGGTGTCCTATGGATATATGGTGACTCAGTAGCGAAAAATCTGGTGTTATCAGCAAGGCGTAGGGCATTATGTAACGTGATGTATACTCGCTGTGAATACAGCTACAACTGGGTCTACCCTGTAGTACATGGTGAGCAGGTAAGATTGTCCTTCCCTCCCGCCCTCCCTAGTACTACATGTAATAGACGTATTGGTTCCAAAGGTATGAGCGGGAGTAGGAAAAAGCGCAAAACTAAAAATAAAATAATAATAATGATATGATTTATATATCGCCATACAGATATGTTCTATGCACTTTACATCTATATAACCTAGGTATAAAAACAAATAATAGATTTGGTAGCAAATTAAAACCATTGTGACAATTAAAGAATAAACCATGGTTATAAAAAGAGTCATTAGGTACCGATTGTTCCCATTCGCATGAGTGAATTCAACAGCGATCTGAACTGTGTGGATCTGAGCGGCCAGCGATCTTATGGCGACTTCACGTGCGACATCGCGGCTCATGTTTCACTGCGATGCAGGTGCGATTCTTTTAAGGCCCGCCATTCACACGGCGCGATTTCAGCTGCAAATTTTGCGGGATCTCACGGCGATTCGGCATCGCGAGGTGTAAACGGTCGGCGTCACTTGAGATGTCGCCGCGACGTCTCAGGCGTTTTGAACATACTGCGAAGCGGGTACGATTTCGTCATATCACTGAACTGGCTGACAAATATTGCAATGCTAAATCGCCGATCGTTCTAACGGCGCGACGTGAAAAAGCGCCTCAATTCGTAGCTAAAATCGCAGCGTGTGAACCAGCCTTTATAATTATCATTGCAGCGCGCGATCGCCGCAAATGAAGACAACGATTTTGACGCGGATCGTGTGCTAGGTACAATACGAGACGTGCTAACACATCCAGACATGAACAACCCTGACAGCACGTTACTGCTGAACCTTGGCCTTCACTTCACCGAGACAATAAACTTCACCACCTACCGAGGACTCATCGACAAGATAGTTGCTGCTGTAACGGGTAACCATAGTAACGGAGGGATGGGATTTCCATATAAGGCGAGGGTGATATGGAAGACCACAACTGCCATTTGGAAAGAAAACGCCAAAGAGCTGAACACAACGCATTATAGATTTCTAACTTCTCATGTGAGTATGTTTTTTTCTGCCAGTGTCAACGTGTCTTTTTGTGTCATTTTGGGGCACAAATGAAATGCAATAGACCGATCCCTATTTTGACGATAGCTCCGCCCACTCATAGCAAACAATAGGAAAATTTCCCTACGGAATTCAAAATGTCCGAGCAACAAACTTGAATATCGAAGATTTTTCAATAATTATTCAACTTTTCAAGATAAAATATATAATCCAAATTGCATGCAACAACTTCTAACACCTCCCTGCAATCGGTGTCTTTTCCGCGCTCTATGCCAAAGATAAAATTTGGCTTGTCCGACGTAGCAACAGTAACTAGGGGTATAACAATGAATGCGGGATCGGTGAATTGTCAAATTGTATCTTCCTACATTTGTGTTAATAGGCCTTGACGGTAAGGCCTAGACGGAATTTTCTTTTTAACAAATTGAATCAAATTTGTTGTAGACCATTGTTATTGACAAGAGCTCAGACAAACCCCGCTAAAAAAACTGCAATTTGTTTACCACAAACTCGAGGCTTTAAGATTTGTCTCTAATAGCGCATGCGCAACCATGATTTTCCTGTTTGACAGAAGCGCGTGCTGATAGTGAACAGCGTTGTTTGTACTCTCTTATTTGCCACGGCAAACACCCAATCAGATTTCGCAGCTACTAACAGTTGTGACAGTAAAATCTGAACTTGTATTAATGCACATGTGCCAGTTTTAGATCTGATAAATTATTTCCTCGCTCTGCAGACAGTTAGACAGGAATTTATGACAGCTACGCACAGCAAAGTAAACAAAATTGGTGCACCTTTTGGTTTCTGTCATTCTCGAACCCAAAGCTTCCCGACTCGTTGCCTCTCAGGGGAGGCTTTGGTGACATCCATTTGAGGGCTTCACTGATTGGCTGAAATGGCGCGAACGCGTACATAAAAGTAGCTTAATCTCGCTTTATTAAAACGTATCTGTCAAAATAACACTGGCATTCGTTTCCTAGTCATCTTTTCAACCTTTGCCTCCGACTTGAACGCACCAAAAGTAACTATGAGGCATAAAACCACCAGTTTCTTATACGCGTGCGTCGGTGGCTGTTACCAGAGCCAGTCCCCCGCAAGGTGACGAGCCGAGGAGCTCTGGGTACGAGAATGGGTTTCGTGGTATATCGGATCGTATATGACTCAAGATAGCTACGCGCCTGCTATCTGTTCGTGTCAGTTGCAGGGTTGTTTCCATTTACCAAAATCTGAGCCACGTGAGCGTCTCCAGTGGGAATCGAAAGAGGCTGGGGTGCTTTCTATTTACAACAAGTTGTCGGTAATACCTGTCGGAAAACAATTGGAAAGCGCTTTCCCGATATTTCTAAATTACCGGTTTCTTGGGCAAGCTCGAAAGATCGTCCCAAATTTCCGAAAGTCTTTCCCGGGAATCACTTACACTATCCATTTATATTTCCGCTCAGTATATCCCGAAAATTTGTGGTACATGGAAGACACCCCAGGTTTAATGTGCTTCATTTTCTTTCGCTTCAGAGGATCCTTCTGTTTAACGCCTATGCGAGCTGGGCAATGTGTAGAGCCGGTGTTGACATACTCGACGTTCACCCAATCACCGACTCCTATCCGTACGGACCGTTTGACGTGGTTCACTACTTTGGCTTTGTTACTCACGCGGTAGAGAAAAAACTAGAACAGCTCAAGATAGCGAGAAGCAAGACAATACGGCTGCTGAGAGTGCAGAGAAACATCGAAGAAATAAAGTACGTCCAAGATGCTAAAATGGTGAAGTGACGCTTCCCGAATGCAAAAAGGCACAACGAAAAAAATATGCCTCGAACCACAAAAATGCCAGTCAAATAATGAGAACTGGATAATAAGCAATTATTGGATGAGGTTTTTGTGATCTCTAGAATAAACAATGTCGAGACAGGTGGAATCAGGCGAGGCCGTGAGGCCGGTCCTGATTCCACTTGGCGAGACATTGTTTATTCTGGATATCACAAAAAACGAATTCAATAATTGTTTTATTATACATTGATTCATTAAAAATACTTTTCTTTCTGTCAAGCAATTTATTTAACACAAGCGCCTTGTTAAAATAGGGAAAGTGCTCTAGTCCCACGATACATTGCGCGCGTATCAAGAATCAGCTAGCTGATTCTTGAAGACCCTCAAAGTGCGTGATTCCCAAAGTAAAGCGCGCGCTCTTAGCCAATCAGAATCGATATAGCGAGTACAGTGTATAATAATATGAATTATGATAATGAAATTTTAGCGATCTTCATTTTATTTTATTTGCAAGCGTCGACAGTTTTAAAAGTGGCCCATAACTTGGCCCCGTGGCACACTATTAGGCAACAATTATCTTTATAAAACGAAATTCATTCCGATTCTTCGAATTAAAGCCACCTCATCTTTAGCGGTGAAGGATTTATACGTTGAGAGAAACGCGGCCAATGGTCGGAATGATCATCTGGAATCGGTCTGACCCAGATATACTGAGAGAAATCTGGACAATGGAATGGTCATCTGGAATCTGCTTATGGTGACCCAGATACGGGCCCAGATATACTGAGAGAAATGTGGACAATGAAATCACTATCTGGAAATCTGGAATAATCGGCCTATTAGTGACCTAGTGAGAGAAATGTGGACAGTGGAATCATCATCTGGAATCGGCTTGTGATCCAATCCACACACGACACACTGGAAGAAGTTCTAAGAAACTCGAGCCTCGCCGAGCATACCGTAGATCTTGCGAGTCCAGTCGAGCTGGATTGTTTTAGAATACCTGTAACAAAAAAAAACAAAAAATACTCCATGCAACATCACCAGGGTTACGGACTTCCTTCGTGAATTTACGTTAAAATGCCATAATTTCGCGAAAAAAAGTTGCATCTTGACAAGTGATACCTCATTTTAAAGGCTTGATATATAGGGTGGGTATGTGGCGCTGCGAATTTTAAATGCGAACCTCGTTCTAAAACGATTTTTTGAAGAAAAGCTACCCTGTTCAATTTTTTTGCACCCAACCTGAGACCCCGTTCTAAAGAGAAATTAATGATATCTGTAAATCAAAATTGTTGTTGTTTACATGTTACGGTTTTATCTGTAATAGAATGTTAAAGCGGGTCGAATTCTTTACATTTAATAAAACAATACGTGACCGCCGGGTCGCTTCCTTGAAGATTTTACTGGGTGGTCTTCATTATCATAACCCGTTCTAGAGGACGGTTCCCGAAACGATACCCCGTTCTATCGGCTGGAGGAGAAATCGGGACCCCGTTTGGCGGCTCATACCCGTATAGTTCTGTAAGGGAGTACCCCCCCCCCCCCCCCGAGCCTGGCTGCTAGATGTGACTGAGAGAAGTAATTTCTATGAGATGCACACGTGCTTACTTACCATTGGTAAATCCCAGGGAAATACTGACTGATATACGTGAATGTCAGATATGGATGTCGTGATATCCAGGGCTCGTCAAGATTATTAATGATGGTGGTGACCATAAGTTGGGCGCACCGAACTTCTGTCAGCGGGTTCATGTGATAAGCGGCAGCTGGTACCATTTCCCTAAGGCGCTGTGCAAGAACAACCATAATGCCGTGATACTGCTAACTTTGTAAGCAAGTACTTTGTACTGCTAACTTTGTAAGCGTTAATTAAAGGGCCTATGTCACGGTTGTTTCACAAAAAAATTATAAAATAGGACCAGTGATCTACATAGACAACTCAAAATCATATATTGTAATATTATTTAGTGTTAAAAAGAAAAAGGAACTGAAACTTGCACTATAGGCATTTTTACGTAAGACTTTATAGCTTTCGCTATCCGCATTTCCAAGTTTGAAAAGTGCTTCAGCCTGGTAAGAAATCAAAAACGGCATTTCGTATTATCCAATTGCATCATCTTAATAGCACACGAAATTAAAATACCCCAAAATGTGTGCTTATCGGCCGTTAACTAATGACGAGATTCGCGATCAGTATATAATATGTATTGGGTTCTGAATTCGGCCGTTAACTAACTAATCACGAGGGCGCATCAAGTGCGCGCGATACCCCCGACGAACGCCTCTCGAGCCGGGATCCGAACCAGGATCCGAGCGCTATTTGAAGACCCTTAATTTGTTCAATAGTTTTCATGTATTTTACGTAGACTACTGGGACTCTATGTGTTAATCAGATAGCTTAGCAGTGGTTTTGAGAAAGTTTGATGAAAAATACGCTGTTTTCTATCGGGGTCTTCGTTTTCCGCTTTCGGAAAACGAAGACCCTGATTTTTTTCAATAATTCTCAGTGTATTTTAAGTAGCAGCGTAACAACTGGGAGTTTTGGTGTTAGTCAGATAGCTTAGCAGTGGTTTTGAGAAAGATTGATGAAAAATACGCTATTTTTATGGGGGTCTTCGCTTTCCGCTTTCGGAAAACGAAGACCCTTAATATTTTAAATAACTCTCATGTCTCTTTATTAGACTCTCCGTGTTTGATAATCATTTCTGTGAAGCAATCGTAGAGGTCTTTGTTTTTAGGTCTTCGTTTTCCGTAGGGTCTGCGGTCTTCGATCTTCCTTTTACAGCTGAAACCGTTGTACGTTTTCAAAACTTCGAAAGGATTTATGGATTGCTGATCCGTCAATCATCTGAATTGGGGCGGGGCAATGCAAATAACAACACGTGTAGCTCGTTCAGATTCGCTCGCTTTCGAATTCTGCGAGACGGGGAATGAAGTTTGGGAAGAATTGAACGCAGCTGCATAATCTGGGAACAAGAAAAAGTCGATAAGGGCTCTATCATTAGTTCATCCTCCCTCTAGAAGTACATTGATTAATGTGATCCCCCCTCAGAGCAGTTAAACATTTTCGTGACCCCCCCCCCCCCCCCTCCTCCTATTTGACCTAGACCCGACAAATCTTGTTTTCACAGCGTTTCACTTAGAAGCCGTCAGGGAGCCGTCACAATTTTTTTGTTATATTCAAGGGGAGGGTCCTAATTTTTTTTGGAGCCTTGCTCAAAAAATGGTACCCCCCCCCCCCCCCCACCCCCCGCTAAATAGTCCCTAGCATGGAAACGTCCCTTAGAAGTAGAAAAAGTTGTGAATACCAACGAGAAACTGATGAACCTTGAATGGAGACAATAGAGAAAACTTTTTGGACTCGTTGGTATTCGCAACTTTCGGGATCAAACCGAGGCTCATACTGTATTTATGCGGCGTTGATGCCTATTCAGCGGTAGATTAGAGAATTCGAAACTGGACTATTTCAGAATTCATCAAATCAAACTCATCAAATGATGGACGAATCAATTCACGTACCTCAAATCGTATGCTGTCGCTTTTTCCGGCCTGTCTGAATTATATTGAATGAGGAGCGAGAACAGTAAAACGTTCGCAGATATCAAGAGAAGTCAACTAGATATTATTCTAGAATATTTTTTATTAGCTGTTCATACCCTTATTTTCCTTAAAACGCCTTAAAATACCGAATGTCGCAGTAGCAAACGGCGACTTTAGGACCCGGTGTAGGTCTATCGGGTGGGATGACCAAAGCGGCACAAGTGCTTCTAAGCTGGAGCTTGACCGAATACGCGTAACCGGAGAGTCCAGTCGAACTGGATTGTTTTAGAAACCCTGTAATACAAAAACAATGGAACACATCAATCTATACACATCTGCCTCTTCATTCCCAATGTCATATTTAATAACCGTTTGGACTAGGCCACGAACTAGGCCACGGAAATCGAACCCGGGTTACAGCGGCGAGAAACGAACGCCGTAACGCTGCGCCACCCGTGCTTCGTGCTTATTTTATGTTCTATGGATGCAAGTTCCACATGCTTACTTACCATTGATAAATTCCAGGGAAATACTGACTGATGTACGTAAACGCAAGCATTGGATGTCGCGCTGTCCAGGGCTCGTCAAGTTTATTAATGATGGCGGTGACCATAAGTTGGACGCACCGCACCTCTGTCAGCGGATTTATGTGGCCGGCAGCTACGTCGGTAAAGCTCTAGACAAGAACAAGCATGAGATTTTGGCATAACGTGACGCTGGAAACTTTGCAAGTCTGGGATTGGCCACAAAAGGCCCCACCCTTCCCGCCCTGTCGCCGCCTCCTTCGCCATACTAACTGTCGATTTAGCACCACAGTTAATGCAGAATACATCTTACTCTTGGTTGCCATTTCGTTTGTTGATTTTCTTTTCGGCCAGAGGGTGTGGTGACGAGAATTAAAACTATAGGCAGCCCGACACCGCGGCAAAACGCATTTGCCATGCGCTTAAGATTCACTGGTCTGTGAAATGAGGACAATTGAAAAAATTGTCGACTTCGTCTCGGTGACTATTCGCCGATATTTACGTCGCCTTCGGCGACCAATTGTTAATAATTATATAGCTCGTGTTTATTCGATCAAAGCGCGCGCTCTGATTGGTTCTATCATGGTCACGTGGAAAGGTACAAACTCAATGTAGCCCGCGCGGGCTACAATTAAAAAATTGTTGCCCGTGCTGGCTACATCGCCAGAGCGGGAAAATAAAAATAAAAACATGGACTTTTTAACCGTGTATTTTCTATTTGCTATATAATAAAACACTTCATGACTGCACTCTCGGGAAACAGTCATTGAGTGTATAATGTAGCCCGACACTTAACGACTGCTTCCGAGGGAAACAGCGAGTTTTATTTTCCCGAGAATCTCGATGTTTCCCGAGACGAAGTCGAGTCATTAAGTGTTTTATTATAGTCTATAGCAAAACGAAAATTCGGTGTAAAAATAGTCCGCCGAAATTTCTCGCTCTAGCGACTCAATGTAGCCCGCGAGTTTTGTTTTCCCTCGACTTCGTCTCGGCATTTTGCTGGCCCCCCTGATCTGAATCGGAGGATGACTGAATCGGAGGCAAATCGACTCGGAGGCTGCGAATCGGAAGCTCACTATTGTTTAATCAAAGCAATGGGTTCGTTCAACTGCTCGGTAAGTGTCTAACCATGAATGTTAGGTTTCAGGCGTTGAAAGAGGGACCCTAATTTGTTTGACCAAAGGCATGGAGATAAGCGCCAACTTTGACGCTTAGGGATTTGATCCATCTCTGGCTACGTGTGGCACCCAACCGAGATAGGGGAACAATCTTCCCCTATCTCTGCGGGATCCAGCGTTTTAATTCCGGATTCGAAGAAGCTCTGGCTCGTTGAACAAAAATACCTTTTTTCCGCCTGTTTTTGGATCAGGAAAAATAGGGCTGTCGACAGGTCCTATTATGTGCACCGATACAGTGATATTGTAGGGGAGAAGCTCTAGACGGAGGACGTCAAAATACCCCTGCACAATAGAGAAAAGATAAATACCCCCATGTTACATTAATAACTCCGTGTTTCATTATTACTTGAGGGCGTCAAAATACACATGCACAAAAGATAAATACCCCCATGTTACATTAATAACTCCGTGTTTCATTATTACTTGAGGACGTCAAAATACACCTGCACAAAAGAGAAATACCCCCATGTTACATTAATAACTCCGTGTTTCATTATTACTTGAGGGCGTCAAAATACACCTGCACAAAAGAGAAATACTCCGATGTTACATTAATAACTCCGTGTTTCATTATTACTTGAGGGCGTCAAAATACACCTGCTCAAAAGAGAAATACTACCATGTCACATTGGTCAATTTCAGAAATATATGTACCCCCACCACGGGCGGCACTAGTTTTTACATGCATTTAGAATTCCTGAGAGGTTAACCTAGCTTCCAACTTCGGACGAATTCTGAACAAAAACCTATAGGAGTGATTACTAAGTAATTGCGAATTTAATACTCACAACAGTCATCTGAATTCCGCTCTAATATTTAACTCCGTGTCTCATTATTACTTCAATCAAAATTTTTTTTAAACTTTTAGACTGTATCTGGCAAATCTTCAGACAGCAATTTTTCGGCATTCCTGCCATTTCTTTGAGTTTTTCCAAAATAACTCTATGATATAATACACCTTTCCCTGTTCATTACGAGAAAATACGCCTTGGATGATTCACTTATTAATTTTTCGTTTTTGTCTTACACTTGAATCCGAGTTAGAAATGATTCGTATCCTTACCTTGAGTCCGTGTTTGCTCGCGCCGTAGGCAGCAGCGGTCAGAAAGCCTTAGTGATACAAAATAGCAACATGAACTCAGCTTGCCTATTAGGCCCGATTAGGCCCCTTTCTAGCCATGAGCTAGTTTTACGTCCTTTACAGCTGTTTTGAGTATTCTGCGAACTCTCGAGATCGATTTCCAACCGTCAAACCACACATTCTGGCTTCCGTCAATCAAACTTTGAAACTCTTTGCTGGAAAGCATAGAATTCAGTTATTCACCATCTTAGTGAAATGTCCCAACACACAGCATCTTTTACTATCCTTTTCTAAACAAATGGCCTAACTTATCGTCGGCTAAGACTCAAATTAGACCCGATAGTTTGATTGACGATAGCCAGAACGCCATTGGAAGTCGAACGCGAGAGTTCGCAGAATACTCATAACAGCTGTAAAGTCTTCAAGAGCACAGCCGCCTTTCTTTCCAAATCCTTTCATTTCTAGGTCTTTTTCGTTTAGAAGACAAATAGACTTCGTAGCTAGTAACAAAAAATACGCCAATTAAAATGGCCCGCACGAGTTTGTCCGGTTTGTACCCGGGAAAAAGACAAATAGACAAAATCGCCTAACGGTGATTCTATCTTGTTGCCACCCAATTCAGATCATCTGACGATTATTTTGGTATTATCATTTTATACATGCTTGCATACGCTCGCTAATGAGTGAGAAATTGTATCCTCTCAAATGAATTACACATGATCTGAATTGGGTAGAAAAAATGACAAATAGGGAGAAAGCAGGGGCGAATCCAGGAATTTCAGAAAGGGAGGGCCGGATAGTGAAAACATGGGACGAACATTTTCAAATTTCCTTCATCAAATACAGTAAATGTATGGGGGGGGGGATCACCCGAGAAAGGGGGAGCCGCGGCCCCCTCGACCCCCTAAATCCGCCACTGGAAAGCACAAAACAGACTTGTGCCGACGTTTCGGACTCTTTATTTTCAGTCCTTCATCATAAGGGCGGTTACAAGCAAAAAATGGAAACACCACAGGCACCTTACCATATTTTCCGAATATACTATTTGTAACAGCGATGTGTCCCTGTCGTCTGCTCATCAGATGAGGTAGTACCGTCCTGGTCAGGGAGATTGTACCCAAGAGGTTGGTGCTGATACAACTCATCTGTTGTTCGAATGTCACATCTTTAATGTACCCGAAAAACATATCCGCGGCATTGTTTATAAGTATGTCAACCTGTAATCATGATCAACAAAATTGCAGTGTTTAATTCATTTATTTATTTATTTTGTCCGAATGCCGGGAAATCCCATACAGATTGAAGCTCCATTTATGAGATTCCCTCGGTCAGTTATTAATGATTTAGTAAGTTATGAGACCGGCACTGAGGCTTGGCAACGTCTGACGACACGTTAGTGGACTGCACAGGGAATTACTGCAGAAACCCATGGGAAAAGCTGAATTTCCATGGTAGAAGAATTGGAAGTCGGGTCGGATTTCCCAAGGCTATCCATATGAATTCCGAACACAGCTTTTCCTATGGATGGGTTTCTGCAGGAGTTTCCTGTGGCATGTGACATACCAACCTGTCATTCTTAACAAGATCTTTACCGTAGCACTTTTTAAATACCTGTCCAAAGTGTCTTAGTACGGTGTCGGTGGCGTTCTTGTGCGTCTCGTATTTCGTTAGATCCAAAGGTAGTATCAGGATGTTATCATATGTGTCGCTGGTGTCTGCAAGCCCTGGAGAAAATAGGGGAAACAGGTAGCTGGAAGAGGTCATTCTGACTTCTAACTCCCTCAGAAATGTCACCTGTCACTCCCTCAGAAACACCTACGGAAGATTATATTTCAGTCCTGACTCCCCTCAGGAGTAATACCCACCAAAGAGTCTCTTTCTTTTATGACCCCCTCGGATTGGTTCCTATAATAGAGTTAGACCCCCTTAGAAATACGTTAGGAGACCCCTTGGAAAATGTCAAAATTGACCAATCAAACCCATTCTCTTAACAGCTCGCCTCATGACAATTAAGACAAGGGGTTGTCAATTTTTTTGACATACTGTAAACAAAGTATCAATGCATCTACAAGAATTCAGTGCAAAATACTTGCTTTTTCTCACATTTTATCTGATTTCTTGGCATTTGTCGATGGAAATACCAACATGGCAGCACTATGTCCCTTGACACCGAGAAATCGTTAAATTTCCTATATTTTCATTGTTTATTTGTGCAAAGTATTAGTAAAGTTTGGAAATTATAACTTTGATTTCGGGTTCCCGATAATTATCGTTTTTTGGGAAAAATTTTTATGCTTTCGAGAAGGGAGGGGCCTGGAGGGGATGAAGATTTATTGCAAAAAATCTCGATCCAAGAGCATTATGTCCATTTGTTTTACAGTCAAAAGACATGAAGCGTGCCCCCCTAAGCAGTGGAATATTGAATTCATTATAACTGCATTATTGATTTCATTATTAAATCCAAATGAATAAAACATTTTGTAATTTAAATAATTACTCTGTGTGGACATGGAATAATGAACTGAATATTCAGCTCTAGGGTGCAAGCTTCATGTCTTTTGACTGTAAAGCTCACCCAAACAGTTGCGTTTAACTCTCTGTAGTTCCTGGACCCTTCTAGCGGACAGCACCAGTTTGCTGCCGTGTTTAGCGAACTCATAAGCCAAGTGTTCACCGATGCCGCTCGAGGCTCCGACAATCCACACGACTTTACCACGTAACACTGTGTCTGGTGAGGCACCAAAGTGTTCATAGAAATGCAGAGTAAGGTCTGCATCCTGATAGCGACCGAGAAAATACACCAGACCTGAAAATCCAATCGAGAATCCGACTACTAGCACGGTTAAGGACAAGCCACGAGACATGACTTCACGCAACCTCTGTGTCAGGTCAAGCATAGAGTAATGACTCATGTTACTGTCACACGCCAATTATTTGAGTCGCTCTATATAGTGCCTGACTTGATTGCCCAAGTAAAACGGGATAATCATGTTGTTTGAAGGCTCTTAAAACCGTTGCATCGCGAACCGCGTTTTCAAAAGATCGATTTGATTTTTTTAAGTATATTCATAGGCTTCCCAGGATCATTGAGCGAACTTTAGAGTTGATAGTTTGCAGTTTTATAGTGTCGCTGTGTGAAGTTTGACTGAGTTCGATGAGCGCTAAAATATGAGTACCTACGAAAAATAAAAAAGTTTGAAAAATACCCTTATCTAGTCCTTTAGTACTTTAATAAATCACTACTAGCATTTATTCGGTCAGAAATACACTTTTAAGTGGGGTTTAGCCAAATTTATTTGTCACCTCTCACACTACTATATGTTCTGGAAGGCTACAAACTGCAAAATTCCGAACGCTAAGCGATCCACAAATTTCCCTCGATTTTTTCCCAAAAATCACCGTCGCTTGCTCAAACAAACCTCGCATAATAAAAGTACAACTATTCAGCTTTCTTGTTTACCTTTTTCGTGGAAATCAAACCCTCTCTGAATGATATAAATGGCGAATCTTTTCAGCCTCGTCCATTCGTCCTGAGAGCAATGGCGGCCCCACCAGTAAAGTCCGTTCCAAAACACAAACCGTTGAGACATTTTTTCTCTCGTCGAGGGGTGGGCCAGACATTGTCTTAGGCTCTAGTCACTTCCCGTCCTAGACCCGGTAAAACTTTTGTTGCGCGTGATCGTTGGATTTGAATCAATCAAGTCTATCTCGCCGGTCACGCATTCGCGCGCAACAAAAGTTTTACCGGGTCTAGGACGGGAAGTGACTAGAGCCTGAGACAATGTCTGGCCCACCCCTCGACGAGAGAAAAAATGTCTCAACGGTTTGTGTTTAATTGTTGATTTTTCTTTTAGGAGATGTAATCTAGTAAGGGTTCCCATTTGGATTTGACTTTTGCTTTGTTGTTCCGCCAGTCAAATTCTATGAGCCAATCAGATTCTTGCCCTGTTTCGTCTAGTGCAGTCGCCTGGCTTTCCGTCGCAAAATTGTCTCGTGGTTAGTTCAGAGGGAAGCCAGTTGAGCATATTGCACTAGCGAAACAGAGCAAAAGTTCACTTTGGCTCAGATAGTTCATTAGCAGAACAACTTGAAAGTCAAAAATCGAAAAATTATAATTTGATGTTTTTTAAATCCGTTGTTCTCGATGCAACGGTTTTAGCTGTAATGATTCCTTGTGCTGTTCACAGTCGTCTCTATAATATATCTCTTACATGCCATATGAAACAATTTCCAACCAAAACTTGTCGCTTTTCAACATCTCACGGCAAAAGCCATATTTGGAATCATTTACGTTATAAGGAAGTGACAGGAGATCCTCTTTTGATAAGAATTTCGGAAAAATGTATGAAAACTTGCAGGAATTACAGAGACTCGAGTTCTCGATCTGTCCACCATTGCCGCTGGCCAAAAGATGACGGGCTCTAGGTATGAGATTGCCATTGATTTTGGCTTGGTAACCACGCTAAAATACCCACACTAACCCGCGCGCAACTCGACCCAGTCCTCCCAAGTGCATTCAGCAAAAACGAATATGATTCACATTGATATGTGTCGCATGTTTTTCTCTACAGCGCGTGACGTTCTAGTATAACTTGCGATAAGTGCATATTTAACATGGCAGTTTGCACACTAATTATCCAAGACACTCTGCGGTCACGATAGTTAATAAAAAATGACGATATTGCCAAAAATATATCCAGTTCTATATACCTCTCAAACAATCCCCTCCTATAAGGAAAATGTTGTCCTCGCCATTTCAAAATCTGCATTACATAAATGACTATGAGGTACTTACCTACCATGACATCTGGTCATTATTCCTATCCTTCCTATCCAGTATACGATATACTATCTGGTGGTCAGGTGACCATACTAATGATTAAATGAGTGATTACAGGCTTATTGTCCCATGCTATATATAACGGTCTTATGTCTCTATTAATATGCTAGTACTAATGGGATCCTCCTGGTAGCTGCTGTCCAAGGCGGGATAAGCGCTGGATGTCACTGGCGGGACGTAGTACGGCTGGTAGAATGGGTATTGTGGTGGCGCCATTTGTGCTGCTTGTCCTCCATATGAGAATGAACACGGTATAGGCTGTTGGATTATCATCTGAGCGGCGGAGATATAGTGTGGTGTACCACCTAAGAGCTGTACTGAAACATCGGTGTAGGACGGCGGCTGCGCTGCGGCCGTCCTTCCTAAGCACATCCTGGAGGTCCTACCAGTTCATCCGGCTGTGGCGTCTTCTGGGCGTCGCATTCTGGGGTCACGGGCTGCTCTGTGTATCTACTCTGCTCAGGGTCGTCTCTGGTAGCTGAGTCAGACTGCTCTGTGTCCATACTCTGCTCAAGGTCGTCTCTGTCTGGTACTGAGTCAGGCTGCTCTGTGTCCATACTCTGCTCAGGGTCGTCTCTGGTAGCTGAGTCAGGCTGCTCTGTGTCCATACTCTGCTCAAGGTCGTCTCTGGTAGCTGAGTCAGGCTGCTCTGTGTCCATACTCTGCTCAAGGTCGTCTCTGTCTGGTACTGAGTCAGGCTGCTCTGTGTCCATACTCTGCTCAGGGTCGTCTCTGGTAGCTGAGTCAGGCTGCTCTGTGTCCATACTCTGCTCAGGGTCGTCTCTGGTACTGAGTCAGGCTGCTCTGTGTCCATACTCTGCTCAGGGTCGTCTCTGGTAGCTGAGTCAGGCTGCTCTGTGTACCTACTCTGCTCAGGGTCGTCTCTGGTAGCTGAGTCAGGCTGCTCTGTGTACCTACTCTGCTCAGGGTCGTCTCTGGTAGCTGAGTCAGGCTGCTCTGTGTCCATACTCTGCTCAGGGTCGTCTCTGGTAGCTGAGTCAGGCTGCTCTGTGTCCATACTCTGCTCAGGGTCGTCTCTGGTAGCTGAGTCAGGCTGCTCTGTGTACCTACTCTGCTCAGGGTCGTCTCTGGTAGCTGAGTCAGGCTGCTCTGTGTACCTACTCTGCTCAGGGTCGTCTCTGGTAGCTGAGTCAGGCTGCTCTGTGTACCTACTCTGCTCAGGGTCGTCTCTGGTAGCTGAGTCAGGCTGCTCTGTGTCCATACTCTGCTCAGGGTCGTCTCTGGTAGCTGAGTCAGGCTGCTCTGTGTATCTACTCTGCTCAGGGTCGTCTCTGGTAGCTGAGTCAGGCTGCTCTGTGTCCATACTCTGCTCAGGGTCGTCTCTGGTAGCTGAGTCAGGCTGCTCTGTGTCCATACTCTGCTCAGGGTCGTCTCTGGTAGTTGAGTCAGGCTGCTCTGTGTACCTACTCTGCTCAGGGTCGTCTCTGGTAGCTGAGTCAGGCTGCTCTGTGTACCTACTCTGCTCAGGGTCGTCTCTGGTAGCTGAGGTACACTGGTCAAATTGTCACTTTTTATTCTACATAAGTATAAATTACATCGTCTGCGGTAGACTTCTGATTAGTCGCAAACTAAAACAGAAACGAAACAAATCCAACAGCTGACTAATTAATCAGGGGGTAAGTAAGCGACATATCGTGATCCAAGAAAGCAAGCGAATGTGTGTGTGTTTGGTTCCTCAATGGCTTTTTATAATTGGCTGACTAAACCAAGATCTCTGAAGATCTATAACCAGCAAGAACGCGTAGACACATCGATCTGGAAGTCTGAAATCGGCCTATTTGTGACGCCATGTTGGTGATGATTGCGATTATTGCTAAGCCCGTGTATCTATCTGTCCAACCGGCCATGAAAACTATACAGGCACTAGAGCAGATTTCGTATGGCTGTGAAAAGCGCTGCGACACGGTTGCGGTCGTGGCACGGAACCTGGCCTGCTGTAGACACGGAGTGAAATCGCGTAGTCGCAGCACGGTCGCGGCACGGTCACGGTCGCGGTACAACTTTGTCGCGGCACCTTTCAGTCATACGAAATCTGCTCTAATGCAGACGTTGTCTAAGGTGGAGGTAGGCCAAACATGTTGATGAGTTTCAAAGTCCAGTCAAACTGGATTGTTTTAGAAAACCTGTAACATAAAAAGAAAAGAGCACCATTAGTAAGACGCTACTCCGCTATATTGGGTCATGATACAGCTCTCGTAAGATCTAAGCCTATTGGATTGATACCCTCAGTGCAAAACAATAGAGGGTCATACAATAGAACGAGGAAACAATGGGATGCTTTGTTCTGCCTATCCAATCACATAAGATCTTACGAGTAGCTGTATCATTCCTGGCTATATTAGGCCCTTCACGATTATGCCACAATATTGGACAAAACTCAATTGCCAAAAAGTGGTATTTTTTGTGAAAAACGCCTAGAGATTGCTGAAAATGTGTGCTATCGTCTAAAATTTGCCCCCCTCTCCCCTTTTTCAATGTTGTTTTCTTGGCTGTGGTGGTCCTTCAAACGAATTCATGTAGCTTGCTGAAAGGACAAACATTGATTCGGGGAAGGGGAGATACATCTGCTTATAGCTCTGGTAAGGCAACGAGAGTGAATTCACAATTATAGGTGCTAACACATTTTGTCCAAGATTGTAGCATTTATAGCATTTTTTGTGCAAAACGAGCATTTTTTTCACTCTTTTTCGGAAAAAAGAATTGCTAGTATTTTTACCTATTTTGTCCAATTTACATGTGGACCCTCGGCTTCAACAAGGTTAAACTGTCTAGAATATCGAACTACTGCATCATCATTCTCTGTATCTAGCTCTACGAATGCGGTACTTTTAAGCAAAAATAAATTTTACAAACGCTACTCAAATTATAATGCCCACAAAACCTTTCGTCAAGCTTTGTGCTTTTTCTCTTTCTTCGTGACCAACTTTATTGAAAACACAGTAGGCTTAACATAACATGCTCAAATTATAATGCCCACAAAACCTTTCGTCAAGCTTTGTGCTTTTTCTCTTTCTTCGTGACCAACTTTATTGAAAACACAGTAGGCTTAACATAACATGCAAAGACGATTTCGCCAACCATTGCCTCGACTTGCCGACGTTGCTTATTATAGGAAATCCCTTCACCTTATCTTGGGAGGGTTGTATTTTTCCTCGTATCTTAGCGAAAAAGCCGGATTTAAAAAAAATTGTAGATATTTGAGAAACATCTTGGTCATCATTTTGCCTTTTTATTCGGGCATAGGGCCCGAGCGGATTCGTAAAAACGTAAAATACTTTCTTGATATGTATTTATTTAGGAGGCTACTACAAAGTCACGGCCGCGCTCTCTCTTAGTTTTAAAGCGCGTACGTACCGTTGATAAATCCCCGGGAAATACTGACTGATATATGTGAACGCCAATATCGGATGTGGTGATATCCAGGGCTCGTCCAGCTCATTTACTATTGCGGTGACCATAAGTTGGGCGCACCGTGTCTCCGTCATCATCCCTACGTAGTCAGCGACATCTGGTAGTATTTCTGAAACGCGCTGAACAAAAACAGTCATTCATTAATACAGCTGCCTTGATGAGCTCGACAATATGACAGACTAATCGCTTGTGTTTCAATAGTTGCCCAAAGGGTTACCATCGAGTTATGTTTTGACTTGTAGATCGGTACTCCGCAATCTCACGTGTTTACCTCATAAATATGGCCCGCAGAATTATCTCCCTTGTAAGGGGCGGATCATTTGACCGACCAATTCCCCCCCCCCCCCAAAGATCAATTGGTCCACCCCTAAATCATCTGTTATAGAAAAAGATCAAATGCACTGTTCATATGTTGTCCTCACTAGAAATAACGATGTTAATACGAAAGAGATAATCCCTAGAAGATGGTACTGCCTGTGTAGGCCTGTACTATGGAAAAAAAATCGCCTACAATTCTTGCTCATCTTGCCTGTTTTGCCTCTTCTAACTAATACCTCTAACACAACTTTCAGACAATTTGCCTTTTCTTGCCCCTAGCTTCCACCACCAGCACCACCCGGTCTTTTATTGCCCTTTTTTGCTAGTCTTGTTGGCCGAAATTTTCTATTATCTCTTTTTTCTTGCCTTTCATCGCGCTTCCTCGCTTACAAGTCAAAGAGGAGACAAAAATTGAACGCTTCTACCTGCGACGGAAACAAAGCCAGTTCAATAACGTTGACCTGGAAAATGGCCGTTTTATTGAATTCTCGCAACGAAATTTCGGCGAATCGGGACTTTTTTGCGAGACGTTTCAGAAAAAAATGCAATTTGGGACAAGATTTACAAAAGAAAAACAGTTTTGATACAAACAAGATACCTTTTGTTCTTTTGTTGTGAGGTCAGGATAAATAGGAGTATCTACAAACCCCAAGATGTGCCCCGATACAGTAATACCATAGCGCAGTAGTTCAAGGCGGAGGGTGTCAAAATATCCCTGTGGATAAGAACTCATAGGATTAGAAAAATATAGATGCATTTTTGTTATTCAGCACATCGATGCACTACCGAAATTTGCTCATCGAAACTCAAATATCTTTGCATATGCGTTTATACTGCGATATTTGTAATCTGAGCGAAGTTCGATGTGGCGACTGCTCGCAAAAAAATACACGAAATTTAAAGGGAATCCCGGCTGTGTAGCCTTTTCAAGCTCAGAAGAAACTTAAACAACTCTTAAACATTCGACAAAAGTATATAACTGAAAAGAAACCCAATTAGGCCGACGCGACTCATTTCGCTTTGACGAGATTCTAATTTGAATTTCGCGGGCGCCGCCATCTTGGAAACGTGACGTCACCCTGGTGCTATAAATTATGCATTTCCATGAATCGCTGAAAGAGGCTTTGCTCGCTACACACATAACCAGAATAAGAGCACCAAGAAAACAATTTCTATATTGAGAGGGTAAAAAGAAGAAAATCGATTTAGGATAAGCTGTTTACGCCGTCCTCATTAACGACATACATAATTTATAGCACAAGAGTGACGTCAGATTCCAAGATGGCGGCGCCCACGAAATTCAAATTAGAATCTCGTCAAAACAAAATGAGTCGCGTCGGCCTCATTGGGTCTCTTTTCAGTTATAAAGTTTTATTGAATGTTTTTGAGTTGTTTAAGTTTCATCTGAACTTGAAAAGGCTAAACAGCCGGGATTCCCTTTAATCTTTGCTGGGATGTTTTTGTGCTATCGATTTGCTTAATAATATACCCATCATGCTGCTCGATTTTGCAGAAATAACTGCGGAAATAAGCTTAAGTGAAGAGAATTTATGCAATTCATCAAACTTGGCATGTTTCCAATGCGGTTCTCAAACTCATAAATAATAATCTCAGCAAGTTTAAAAACGAAAAATCATAAGCGAGGAGGAGGTTTGGATACGTGATCTTAATTTGCATATACTTTGTAGATTTTATTCCTTCTTTTTGTCGATAATATCAAATGTAGCTTTATCAAACACTTAAATGACAGGGGTTTTCATTCCATCGGCTTTGCCTTTGTTTTTTCAACCGAAATCCTCGGTGTTTGCTGATGAAACACGCTGTCTCATTCTTGATATGTTACTTCATAGTTGAATAGCCCATTCATAAGATGCGGATGCAGGTTTGGGCGACATAAAAGTCCACGATGTATGCCTATATGTACTCGGCCGAATAAAGAAGCTTGAATATTTGAGGTTTGAATATTGAATATTCCTGTAGAAATATTCCGCTTTTAGCCTAAAAAAATAAGGAACCTGACTGACGTGGTGTCAGTCAGTGGTGTGTGCTTACCTTTAGTCCGTGCTTACTCGCACAGTAGGCGCCACAGGACGGCCGCGAGGCTGATAGTAATAAAAAAACATTAATCATATAATTTCGCAATATCCACATCACATAATTTTGAAAGAGCCCGTGTCAGCCACTCCTTTGTTATTGTTTTCGTTCGATATAAGAAGACGAATTATGTGTAGAAATCTCTTAACAAGCATCTAAAAACAAAGTTTCAGATTTGATTTACCAAATTCAATCGAGAACATTGCTCTATATTCAATAAATCAGCCGATGGAAATGGATGCTTTCTCCGACTTGGTATGTTGCTATGCTGTCAAAATGGCGGTTGAAACAAGCTCTTTAATGTGAAGGCGTATTGCATTTCAAAGATCAGAAACAAGTGTTCATCTAGACATGTACCTCGTACCCGTACTAACGTTTTGTCTGAGCGTACCTCAGATAACTGTCAGCATACTTGCGTTTTGTTCATGATCCAGCCTATTGGTCAGCCTATTTTGACATGGGTGGTGGAAATCGAAACAGCTCTTGTTTCTAGACATTTGGCCTAAAGAAACTGGCGACAAACCTAAATGAAATTTTTCACGATTTTTCGGCTATTTCAACACGTTTACAAAACATTAAGTCCATATAGGGCGGTAGGCACTCGGACAAAACGACAGTTCGAAATTTTGCTTTGCAAGCATATCAAGAATAATATTGTGGGTTTTATTATTGTAATGATGTAATGATGCCACACTACGAAAGCCGAGAAGGGACATTGGATTTCGGTGTTCTTAAAATGAACTTCAGTGTTCTTAAATTGACTTCAGAGTTCTTAAATTTCGTTGTTCTTAAATTGACTTCAGAGTTCTTAAATTTCGTTGTTCTTAAATTGACTTCAGAGTTCTTAAATTTCGGTGTTCTTAAATAGACTTCAGAGTTCTTAAATTTCGTTGTTCTTAAATTGATTTCAGAGTTCTTAAATTTCGTTGTTCTTAAAATGAACTTCAGTGTTGTTAATTTCAGTGTTCTTAAAATTGACTTCAGTGTTCTTAAATTTCGTTGTTCTTAAAAAGGGGGGGGGGGGGGGGTCCGTTTCGTCTTCACTCCTTAGAAGATTGATACGGCCAGTATTCTGGAGAATATTGTGGTCTGGGTATCACAATAAGATCCTTGTTCTAAAATAACTGTTCTGATGCTCTGATGCTCTCTGGATCCGCCACTGTAATATATACCGATTTGGATCAATTGTTGATTAACATGTAGCTCTTCTAATTTCGGATTTAGTAATGCCACTTTGTTTAGTAGTAACGCTCATAATAGACTAGATAGAAGAGGAAGAGCTACATGTAATTCAATGACAATTTATCCAATCGGTATATAGCCGCCCGCCAGCTTTCGGCTCGTTCGTTCGATTGTAACATGGCCGTCGTATGATTACAGTGATCATTGATATCGGAACCCCATCGGAGCATTATGAAATTACAGTGGCGGATCCAGAGAGGGTTCCAAGGGTTGAGCATCAGAACAGTTATTTTAGAACAGGATCTTATTGTGATACCCAGACCACAATATTCTCCATGGCCGTATCAGTCTTCGAAGGAGTGAAGAAGAAACGGAACCCCCCTTAGTAAAATCCTGGATCGGGTCCTGGATCCACCACTTTGAAATCATTTTAAGAACTCGAAAATTTAAGATCTCTGAAGTGTATTTTAAGAACACCGAAATTTAAGAACTCTGAAGTCAATTTAAGAACACCGAAATTTAAGAACTCTGAAGTCAATTTAAGAACAACGAAATTTAAGAACTCTGAAGTCAATTTAAGAACACCGAAATCTAAGAACTCTGAAGTGTATTTTAAGAACAACGAAATGTATTTAAGAACACTGAAATCCAATGTCCCTTCTCGGCTTTCGTAGCCACACAGGTATCTTACCAAATTTCCCGCTAATACTGTTTGTGACCGCTATGTGTCCCTGCCGTCTGCTCATCAGATGAGGTAGTACCGTCTTGGTCAGGGAGATTGTACCCAACAGATTAATATTGATACACCTCATCTCTTGTTCAAAAGACGCATCTTTAACGTACTCGAAAAAGATATGCGCAGCATTGTTGACAAGAAAGTCAATCTGAAACAAAACAAAGCAAGATTTTTGCTAATCAAGGTCAAAGGTAACTTCTCATTCACGGTTTTAAAATCAAAACTCTTCTTGTTTACGATACTGTCCCGATGCTATCTTTTTTTCGAGCCCTACTATATTTGGATTGTAAGCTAAACATCGGGGATCGGTTATTTTTAGGGATTTTTTGAACGAAGACAGTGCTCTGAGGAAAATCCGGTATTTTTTATGGGGTTCTGTGAACTAAAACGGTACGCTGAAGAAAGTGTTTTAGGACCGTGGAGTAATTTTTAGGGGAGGAAATTTTTTCTGACTGATATTTTAGACGGTCACCTTACCATTTTAACCTTCAGGTAATATTGGTGTGATGTTAAAGTAAACAGAACATATCCTGCGACGTCGACGAAAAGCAGCATTCAGTTGTTTCAAATTTTAACTTGAAATTTAAAAAATTAAAAATAAAATTTACAAATAAAATAAAAAATAAAATTTAAAAATTGTCTTCTGGTATAATCAGATTTTAACTAACGCTCGTATCAAAAGTCGAAGATTTCGTGACTGCCTCGCGTTGCCCGCGTACTTCTCTCAAAGTTTGTCTGGGTGAATATTGCCACAACTTTTAAGTTTATTGCTTAAAAGCAATAACAAAAACATATCTTTACAAAAAGGAATCCGGTCGTTGCATGTATGCTTACAAAGTGCAAAGCCGCGGTGTGGACATGAACATTTTGCAACATTTGTGCCGTTACAACCTTCATGGTTTTTATACGCTATTAATATTCAGTGCTCATTATTTTTTAACTCCTTCAAACATTCTGAATCTAGACCCTGCTTATGCAAAAATGAGTTCAGACTGTAAACAAAGGACCCTCCTATACCTGTCCAAAGTGCCGTAGTACCATGTCGGTAGCGTTCTTGTGCGTCTCGTATTTCATCAGATCCAAAGGTAGTATCAAGATGTTATCATCTGCATCTGCACCCTCCATAAGATCTAGAAAAGGACATTAATATTCCAGGAGGCCATAGTTTTAGGGTTTAATTTGATAGCATCTTCATTCCATTTTATGATAAATAGAACCCCCAGAAACTAGTTGGGTGATTCTGATTCAAGTTGGGTGGTTTTTTTTCGAGTCCTCATTTTCTCAGATTTTCTTAGTCCGCATTTTCTCAGTCCGAGTCCTTATTTTTTTTTTCTCGTCCGGATCCTCGTTTTACCGATACCCTTTCCGCGCACGTGATCATGTCACGTTTGTTTGCTCTCCTGGCTGTTTATAGAGCTTATATAGCCATTTGAAGTTGTGTCAATATCTGAACTCCATATTGATTTTACTGCCGATTCTATGGAAACACGCAAAATGTTCACCCACAAGGATTTGTTCAATTTGTCTCCAAATTTAGCGAGCAGTGAGTCAAAACATTGATCTTCGAACATTGGCAATTTTGGATATTTTGATTTCTCGCACTTGTATCACTCACTTCGGAGGCCGAAACTCATTAAATAAATGAACCCCATCAAGTATGAACAAAGAAAATCACACAAAAAATTTGTCCGAGGGTTTTATCAAACACGCTCTCTAGTGTTTGATATATTACTTCAACTTTTTGTTATTATTGATTGATTTGAGACAGAATTCAATTTTTTGCGCGAAGGGTACCCCGCGACGGTGTTTATGTTATCCTCAAGGAATCAACAAAACAATATTTACAAATGTCAGGAAACATGTGATGGATCATTGATCGATCATGCAACTACGACATAAACTCACCTAAACATTTCTGTTTGACTCTCTTTAGCTCCTCGGCTCTTCTAGCGGACAGCACCAGTTTGCTGCCGTGTTTAGCGAACTCATAAGCCAAGTGTTCACCGATGCCGCTCGAGCCTCCGACAATCCACACGACTTTACCACGTAACACTGTGTCTGGTGAGGCACCAAAGTGTTCATAGAAATGCAGAGTAAGGTCTGCATCCTGATAGCGACCAAGAAAATACACAAGACTTGAAAATCCAATCGAGAATCCGGCTACTACCACGGCTAGGGTCAAGCCACGAGCCATGTTATGTGAAACAAAACAAGCAGCTGACCCAGGAGTCACCCCCGGCATAACTAATCGAACAAAATCGAACAAAATTTCAATCGAACACCAATCGTTCGATTGGTTTTGATTGGGTTCGGTAATCGAACATAATCGAACAAAACTTTTTGGTGAGTATGATTACCGAACTCAATCGAACATAAATCAAAATGATTGGTTTGATTAAGTTCGATTTTGTTCGGAAATTTTGCATGACTTTAGAAATGGGTAAGACTCATCAATGACACGCAATGGGGTAATACACAACAAATAGACGGCCATGAACACTATTAGCTTTATTCAAATTTCATTTTCAGCAACAACAAAACCTGAAAAAAACCCTGAAAAAATAATGGGTATAATAATAAACTGGGAACAAATTCGCTATTCGGCAAAACCCATGGAAACGTATTCACTTTTATATATGTTTCTGTTAATGTGTTCGTGACTCAAGTCTTTTGATAGATAAAATTCTTTCAGGACACCGAAACACACTATTCATTGCACATTAGGGGCCGACCATTTAACTTTTGAGGGGGGGGGGCTTTTTTGTCGGTGCAAGATTTTTTTTCTACCTCTGTTAAGCGGTGTGTTTCGGTGTCCTGAAAGAATTTTATAAAATGCCGTTTACTTCTGGACGTTCAATCATGCAAAACTTCTTTTGTTAGGCGGTCTTGGCCGCAAACAGTTTGCCAGGAATTCGAAAGTTTTCGACGCCTAGCATAAACTCACAGCCTGTGCCCTCTTTGACGAACGCATGCGCTATGCAAATTTCCCACCAGCTGGAGCCGTTGTTACGATGAGGCGTTTTTGTGCGGGATTGATGCACACTGGACAGTTCTGGGCCGGGTGTATAATGTAGGTTACAGTGCTTTGTGTGACGGGAGGTACAAATGGTTTTACTAGGAAAGCTTCAGAACAACAGCGCCCGGATGTCGAGTAAAGACAAACAGTGAAGTCGAAATAAAGTGACATGACTTTATTTACCTCAGAAGGCGAGGCCAACAGAAGGGATTCCTTGCTGGAACCTCTTCCTTAACTCAATTGGTCCTTACCGACAACCGTGTGAACCGTACAACCTGTCCTTCGACTCACCTCGCAACAGAATTAGGAAAAAAAACTCTCGTTATTCCTGTGCATCTCTATTTATACCTAAACTAATTTGCATAGCAAGATAATGTAAGATTACTAGATTACTATTGATAAAGAAAAATAGAAAAGAAGAAGCTTCAGTTGGACATTTTGACCATCCGTCGATGCCATACTGAAGAACGTGAAATATAAAATAAGCTATAAAATAGACTAACTTGAACTTGAACTTTATAATTTGAGCTGAAGAGCTCAAATTATATCCAAATATTTACCCAATTAAATAAACCCGGCCAGCTTTGCTATCGCTAAGTTGTCCATGCGCATGTTCCGTGCGCATCTTCAATTTGTAAGGCTATATCCCAATGTCAAGAAATATGACATCTCAAGATGCACCTGGGGGCAAATATAGAAATGGAAAAGTAAAGAAACATAATCATCAAGCTAAAAGCCTAAATGAATGTATTTTACTTCGTAACACCGTGTACAAATACGAGTTACATTGGCATTTGTCCAATAAAATATAAACCCTAGAAGTGTGGTTATATAGACAAACTAAGCTACTTTTTGCATTTATTTTGCATAATTTCGTAAATATATTTGTCCACATTTTGTTGAAGATAAGTTGGCGGATTTATCAAAAGAAGAAATACATCCTTAGTGGTCATTCTGTTCATTATTTTTATCTAAAAATAAATTCGTGTAAAAATCCTCCCTCTCTCAAGGCAAGCGCGTAAACGTAAACGTATGTGCGACCGACTCCCCAAACTCGCAGCTCGTAAGCTGAATTGCGTTGGGTCTCAACGGCGCCACTGGCAGCCAAGCGGTCATAAGCACAGACACTGAGGGTGGTCACTGCCAGAGGGTTTATTACGTCCCCAGTGGTTCTTTAACGTCCCCCTGGAACTGGGTAGGGTAGAAAGGCGAGACGGGACCTCGGTTTATTGTCTCATCCGAAAGACGAAAGACGCGTGGGGCAGACCCGCCGAGTAGCGAGACTGTCCGACACTAAACGGAATAATATTTAACAATTATTCCTCGAGCCCGAATGGGGTCTGAGTCAATAGCCCATGAGGCCGAAGGCCGAATGGGCTATTGACTCAGAGGCATGAGGGCGAGAGGAATAATTGTTTTAGTCAAATCACACTAGTAGGTCAATTTGTATTGTTTTTGTTCTGGTCATTTGCCATTTTCTGGCTTTCAAATCCGACACTTTTCGCTACTAGTAGGCTATAACTTATAGCCTACTAGTAGCTCAACCAATCAGAACGCAGCATTGATAATAGACCACTAGTGTGATTTGACTAAATAGATTTAGCCACTGGCTAAAAGCGGCATATTTTTGTGTATGAGACAAAAGGTTGCCATATTGTACATAGCCGGTCACCATCATACGCCACGTGACCAAACACTACCACTACCCCTTTGCCACAGATAATTTCACACAATTTTGGTTCTCTGGGGTTCATCCCTTGATCCCAAGATTTATACCTTTATTGGTTTAATGACGTCAACGGAATATAATAGTGCGACAGTTTGCTTGATCAGACGGTGATCTTGATGAGAGTCGATGAGAGTTTTCTTTTTTATCGCGAACTCTTATCGACTAGACTTATTCACTCTCATCCTCTCTCATATGCACTTTGAACATGTTCAATTTTTCATGACAGTCGGATGATAATTGTTTACCATTTGATCACACTTGGATGAGGGTTGATGTTGAGAGTTTTTCATCGAGCAGTTACAGCAAAGAACTGCAGGAATGGAACTGGGTACTCGTGCTCACAATGCGCCAGATTGCCTATGTATGATGTCTAAAATCGTGAATGGTTTTGTTCGTATACCACACGAAGATACATAAGCTTTTCACAGACTTTTACCAGGCGGAAATTCATGTAAACGTAATGTTTTTGCTCCGAGAACCGATGTATATATGAGAGTGGATGATAGTTCACTGGAACTCTCATTAGCTCTCATCAACTCTCATCACCGTCTGGTCCCTGCTAGCTTTAGACATCATCTGATGAAGACTGGATCATGATGGGTCGTGGCTTTTCAATACAATAACTTTATTGGCATCCCATATAAGTAATGGTATTGCGTAAATAACAATAGCAATAATTGATAAGTACAAAAAAAGCGCAAATATCAACTAATTACGATGGCCGAGAAGGAACTTCGGAGTTCTAATTTCAGACTCATTCTAATTACAGACTTCTAATTTCACACCTATAATTTCAGAATTTCAATTTCACACTTATAATTTTCACTGCTTAATTTCACACTTCTTATTTCTGACTTCTAATTTCACAAATTTAGAAGTCTGAAATTAGAAGTCTAGAATTACAAGGCCGTGTCGCCCTTAGGCCCTGTCGACACTAACGCGTTTTCAAAAGTATTAGTTTTCAAACTGATACGGATTCGCAGCGTGTTAGTGTGGACGGGAGATTTAGCTCCAAACAAGCAATCCCCCAATTTTTCTGATACTGCAGTTAACTCTCTACTAACGGACACTCTTGTATTGTAAACGGAAAGCTCCATTAAGACATTTACGTGTTGTATGTGTACAGCCTCTCCTCCCCGGCGTCTGTTCTATTATGCGGCGTCTGTTCTATTATGGAGTGGGGGGCCGCTAAAAAGAACAATTCCGAATTGTGCCCCCCCCCCCAGTTTTTGTCCAAATGAGCTCCAAAAAAATTGGACCCTCCCTTAAAAATACCTTTAAAAAATGTGCCTTAAAATGCCCTCCCCTACGTAGTCCTGGAAAAAAATGTGACCCTCCCCTTGTTCTTTTTTTAAGTAATGAAGTCATTGCTTCCTTTAGTCATTCTCCAGCCTGGATCTCGACTTCGATCTATTATAACAATATAGTTGATGTTAGCGTGACCCTCCCCAAATCCGCTCTAAAAATATTGTGGCCCTCCCTTAAATCAGCTTTAAAAAGTTGTGGCCCTCCCCCCTCAAAAACATGCCCCCCCCACCCCCACCCGGTAAATAATGACAGCTCCCTTACAATGATTGCATATTCGTTGATCTAGAGGTATAGTTGACTTGCAACTTTGACGTCCTATAATTAATTGCCTTGCAACTTTGACGTCCTGTATGTTCCCGTTTCAATCAAGAGTAAAATGATCACTTTTCCCACAGCACGTAATTTTGCCTCGAGCGGCAACATGCGTTGATCACGTGACCACTACATATTGGGGAGAGGGTAGGGGGCCGTTGAGAGGGCTGCTGGCACCGTCAAGCAGATGTCTCTTTCTTTTGAGCGTTGAAAGATAAACTATGGCTCGTTGGTTCTTGCTAATAGTTGGAATTTCAGTGATGTTTTTAGGTCTGGTGGTGACATTTATCGCTCATTATCAGGATGCAGACCTTACTCTGCATTTCTATGAACACTTTGGTGCCTCACCAGACACAGTGTTACGTGGTAAAGTCGTGTGGATTGTCGGAGCCTCGAGCGGCATCGGTGAACACTTGGCTTATGAGTTCGCTAAACACGGCAGCAAACTGGTGTTGTCCGCTAGAAGAGTCAAAGATCTACAGAGAGTTAAACACCATTGTATGGGTGAGTTTAGAGTGACCCGTCCACAACAGGGAAAGCTCTTGTTTCTTTACTCCAATTACAACGCTTGCGTGACGATTTCTCTCCCTTGATGGTTTTTACTAACTTTCGAGAAACAACAGGCAATGTTATTAAAATTGTCTCTGAAATTGAGACCACTTGTTTTTCTTTGTTCCGGCTTTTACTTTTGACCTGGCGGTATTTCTGCTGTTATGGAAGTCAAAATAAACACAACCTCTTATGAAGAATAAATACGCCGGGATTATTAATCTCTTATGCGTTTTGGGTTGCCTTATCTCTGTGATCTGTCTGTACCTGTTTCTGTGAGGTACCTTTTTTCAGACCTTTTTGGAAAACAGATTAACCTGTTATTAAAACTTCAAGGACTTTTCACTGAGCGCCAGAATTTGAATCTCAACGCTTATAATGATATGCAGTTTGATAAAATCAAATGCGTTAAAGAAATGCATCTGACTGAAATGTGTCATTTGATAATTTTTCAGCCGCGACCTCAACCTCGATCGCAGGGCCTTTCCCTTCGCTTGTGGGGTTTGCCGCGACCTGCTAGCGTTTCAGCTCTCCCCCCCCCCCCCCCCCCCCCCCCCCCCCCCCCCAAGGGATAATAGATGTCTCGATCTAGCCTCGTCGCTAGGCCACTTGGGGGGCCTGCAACGCTTTGCCTGGCTATAACATCTGTAACATCATTGGCTTTTGCTGCCCAAAATTTGAACGTAATGAGATATTAGCGAGCGATCTGCCAAGCCGTACTCCTTGTCAGCTGCGGCCGCCTCTTTGAATGCACAAATTAAAGCGGATTAGTTGAGTAAGCAGGGGCCGGATCCAGGTGTGCGTTTCTGGAAATTTGAATAGCAAGATTTGCCAATAGGGCTGTTAGAGCCAAGTATTTTATATAAGGACTCCATTATTAAATGTCAAGTGTCCCGGAAGCAGAGGGACGGTAAAGAACCGCGAGGACTGTCGGAAGTTGCCCAATCTCAGTGTCACAGAACTCACCATACACGCGCTCATGTTTATACTGTATACAACTGGTTTCTATAGGATGAGTTATCAAAAATGTAAAGCGCTTTGAGCTGTGAGGATAAGCGCTATATAAGCACAGTTGCTTTTTTTAAAATTTGCCATTTTAAACCATTTTTGAATTGCATCGGGGAGTGGTTGTTGGGGGGGGGGGGGGGTTGTTAAACACGTTGCTTCGTTCTATGATCATAGTTAGTAGCTCTGCTATGATGAAAATAACTGTAATAACGTCGGGATTGTTAAAAATTAAGGATGATCCTTAATCTAATCTTGAGAACCTGTTGGATCTTACCATATCTTATCATTTCCAGACTTGCAAGCGGACTTGTAAGAAATAATAAAAACTTGAATGGTTGATTAACAGCTTATAATTTTCATTTACACGATATTTCGGTCAGCCAGTACCGACCTTCTTCAGGTAATGGTGAATATTTACATTGGTAACTACTATAAATAAAATAACCGTCAAAATTCAAACGTGAAATAGATACATACAAGTGGAGTGTCACGTGATAAAATGTAACAGAAAGGCACTCAAAGATACATGATATAGATCTAACAGCTGAAATTGTTAAAATTTTCGTCTCTAGTATTGAGACCTTTGGGGGATAAAGTTTGACCTCTGTTGATAAAGTATGCCTCCCTAGCTTTCCTAACAGAATCTCTTTTGTTGTTTAGTCGTTCTAAAGGGATAAGTAGCATGTCTGTGGATGTATGGTTAGGGGTGTTATGAAAATGGAGAGCTGCGGTAGTGGGTGTAGATTGGCTGTCAGAGTCAAGTGTGCGTCTGTGCTCGTTGAAACGTTCCCGTAATTGTCGTTTTGTTTCACCTATGTATTGAAGTTTACAGCGCTTGCAGTGAATCATGTATATAACATTAGAAGTTTTGCATGTGATTTTAGAAGTTATCCTACGTGTTTCATTAGTTGACGAAAAAGTGTAATGTGTTAGTCCATCAGCAATATAATTACAAGTGTAACAGTTATCACCACAACGGTACGAGCCTGAAGTTTGGTTAATTACATTAGGGCTTTTTAACTGCGCTTTAACTAAAAGGTCGCGGAGGTTAGGGCTTCGTCTAAACGCCACGATAGGTGGGCTGGGGAAAGCGTTTTTACATCGGTTAGAAGTCTGAAGAATTCTGAAATATTTGTGTAAGATATGAGATATGTTAGGGAGGGCAGGGTTATAAGTGACAACAAAAGGTGTGCGTTGAGATGTGTTATTTTTATCTTTAGGTTTGAGGGCATCAGTACGAGAAATAGTGTTAACACGTGATATTTGCTGCTCAATGAAGTCGCGTTTATAACCACGATTTTGTAAAAAAATAATAAGTTCATTAGACCGTTTAATATAGGTATCATTAGTAGAACAAATGCGACGAAGGCGAAGAGCAAGGCTGTAAGGAATGCCTTTTTTAGTGTGATAGGGATGACAAGAGGAATGAAAGAGGTGCTGATGTTTATCGGTGGGTTTACAATATAAATCAGTTTCAATTTTACCATTAACCAAGGAAACAGAGACATCAAGGAAAGGAATATTAGTGAGAGAATGTTCACAGGTGAATTTAATTGTGGGATGTAAGTTGTTAAGATAAGATACAAAAAGGTTAAGCTCATTAATTCCTTTGTCCCAAATTATAAAAATGTCGTCTATATATCTCCACCATGTATGAGGTTTATGAGGAGCATTAGCAAGGGCTCTAGACTCGAAATGACCCAAAAAGAGATTAGCAAAGGAAGGAGCCATCCTAGTGCCCATAGCAGTACCGTGTATTGTAGGTAGTGTTTGTCGTTGAAAGTGAAGTTATTCATGGTAAGAATCATGCGAATTAGGTCACATATAGTTTCAGTGGGAATTTGTCTAGAGGTGCGGGTAGAGAGGAAATGACGACACGCGTTTATGCCTTCGTTATGGGGTATATTAGTATACAGAGATGAAACATCAAGAGTTACTAGCATAGCGTTGTCAGGTAGATCTAGGGTTAGCAGTTTGTTAAGGAAGTTGTTGGTGTCTTTTATGTATGAGGGTAGTTTAGATACTAAGGGTTTAAGAAAGAAATCAACAAACTGGGAAATGCGTTCTGTAGGATGGCTGTTAGAAGACACTATGGGACGACCAGGATTACCAGTTTTGTGAATTTTAGGGAGAATGTAAAAGCGACCTGGTTTAACGTCATTATTGATAAGAAAAGCTTGAAGTTTCTCGTCAATAAGGTTACTGTTAGACATGCGTTCAACGTATATTACTATACGTTTCTGAATGTCATTAGTTATGTCTTTGTGTTGGGGTTTGTAGAATTTAGTGTCGTTAAGTTGCCTTAAGCACTCATTAGTATACCATTCTTTATCCATTACAACGGTGCCAGAGCCCTTATCTGCAGGTTTAATGATTATATCGTCGCGTTGTTGAGATCGAGAATAGCAAGACGTTCAGTTTGGGTGAGGTTATCTGATATGTGTTGAAGAGGTGAGTTAGTTATTTCATACTTAATGGCATCAAGGTAATTATTAAGAGTTGTGTTTCTATTAGTGGATGGAGTCCAAAAGCTCTTCTTACGGAAGAAAGAAAATGTAGAATCTGAATTATCTGATTGTGTGTCAGGAGTAACAGAGTCGTTATTAGCACCAGAGTGGTTTGTGTCAGGTTCTTCGTCTTTGTAAAAATATTCGCGCAGACGCATTCTACGTGAAAAATCACCGATGTCAGCAGATAGCTCTGACCAGTCAATGCGCTTGGGTGTGGGACAAAATGTAAGACCACGTGCAAGAACATTAGATTCAGCGTAAGAGAGTGGAGTGCTAGAAAGGTTAATAACTGAGTCGGGTGAAAGTAAAGAAGTACGTTTGCGTTTGCGCCTACATGTCCTTCGTCGTGGGAGGTTATCACTATTATCAGAGACGTCGCTAGTGGGAGTGGTGACAGAACGGTTAGTATGAGTGTTATCACGTATAGGATAACGTGACTGTTTTCTAGTACGTCTATTAGCGAGAAGAGATTCTAAAGATAAAGCACCGGTGATGCAGATAATAACATCCTGATACTACCTTTGGATTTGTTGAAATACGAGACGCACAAGAACGCTACAGACACCACTTTGGACAGGTAATAATAGGGACCTTAAGCTGAGAGGACGGCAACGAAGACGACACCCTGGGGGGGGGGGGGGGGGACTCCCATATTTTTTGGTTGGGGATGCTCGTCGTATCTATTAGGGGTTAAAACCACAGTTGAAAATATATTATCAAATGTACTCATTTCCTGTAAACAATGTAATGGTAAATAAACTTGACTTGACTTGGAGTTCGGTCTCTTTTAGGGGTGATCGTGATCTTCAATAGATGGGTATCTTTTAGGGCCGAAAAATGTGTCCAAATTGTTTTGTCTCATGATGGTGCTTCTAAAAACCGTACAAGAAAGAGAGATTACTCGATAAGAAGACGACAAATTAGAAAACATAAAGGCAGCATTTTAGTCAAACACGGAAATTTATTGATGGGTATCTTTTACCTGTCTCCTTCAAATTATTTGAGCCACGCCATGTTTGGTATCTTTTAGGGGTGAAACTGAACACTGGAGGGACGACTGACGACTATGGAAACCAGCCTTTAGTTTACGGTCTGGCGAGAACGTAAACGCGGAGGATGCGATTTTGTTACATTTTTGTTCCATATGAAAGCAATTGGAAGTGAATTTACTGTTCTCGAACTTAGAATGGAAAATTGTAAGCGTTTGATGACATTGGAAAAATCCTGGAAAACCCCGAAAACAAAACTTTAAGGCACGTTGTCGTCCTCGTTGCCGTCGTCGCAGCTAAAGTCCCTAATGTGCTAGTGTCAGTCTATAAGTCTAAAGTTAGGCGGTGATTACATGAGACCGGTACGAACTCAGAGCGATCTGAGATCATACCGGTCTCATGTAAACACCACCTTTTTGATCGTGTTTACGTGCGGACCGGTACAGACTCGAAAGTCGTTCGTGTCGGGTCAGCAACCGGAATGAACTCGTGCCGGTAAGGACTTTTTTCAGACCGGCGTCATGTAAACGCATGTAAAGAAATGTATGAGAGCCGATACGAACTCAGATCGCTCTGAGTTCGTACCGGTCTCATGTAATCACCGCCTTTAGAGCAGCGCAGCACTGAACAGGGTCTCAATGTGGCTAGCCATGAAGCGTCTAAAGGACTTTGTTATTATAATCAGCTAAAAAAGGACATACAAAGACCGGGGGGGAGGGGGTCTCCCATATTTATGGGGCGGGGGTGCTCGTCGTACCTTTAGGGTTTAAAATCAGGCCTCTGGTACCTTCAGGTAAAATTCGAAAACTTGCAAATTTTTTTCAGATAGGTACCTGTTAGAGGTCCGTTCTGGCAAATGTTGGCACTTGTTGGTAGCCTGAATTTCAGACGTACTTTCTCTCGTAAAAAAAATACGAGAGAAAAATACTAGGAAAATATGTCTTGTTGGTACCTTTTTAAGGGGTCAAAATCAACTAAGCGACGCCATGTTTGTTACTTTTTAGGGGTAAAATCGAAAGTTCCCGACGACTGAGCACCCCCGCCCCAAAAATAGCCCCCCCCCTGGATACAAAGTCTGCCGATAAATGTAGAAAACAAATAATTTTCATAGCCACACCAAGAAAAATAGCCAAAACCACCATCGACTTGCCGACGCTGTAAGACTTCCTTATTAGGAAATCCCTTGCCTTATTTGGAAGGTCTGTAAGTTATAGCATTAAAAACTTGTCTCGAGAAACAGCGTCAGTTATTATGTTCGCCATTTTGTTTTTCTCGGGCCAGGCGCCCGTTTCTCGAAACGCCCGAGAATTCTCGGGCCCGAGAACTTTGTTTTGCAATTTTTATGGATTTATCAAAAAGATTTTCGTGTTCTTTTCTACCCTGCTGATTTTAGTAGTCTATAACTCCCTTTTCGCAGTTATTTCTATTCTATAGTACTTAAAGAATTACGTGAGTTAAAACCGAACTTTTCGGGCGCCCGAAATACTCGGGTGAAAACAATGGAAAGTTTTCGGGAGCAACTGACCTCCCGAGACTTTTCGGGTAATTTTTCTTCGATTTGAAGGTTTCAATGAAATCGGAAATTTCTTTTTTGAGACGTAAACAGTTACATATTCACGGATAGGAAGTTCTAGACTACTTAAACCATCAGGGTAGAAAAGAAAACGAAAAACTTGGGGATTAATCTATTAAAATTTCAAAACAAACTTTTCGCGCCCGAGAATTCTCGGGCGTTTCGAGAAACGGGCCCCT
The DNA here is from genome assembly GCA_033964015.1 of Scolanthus callimorphus. Lineage (NCBI taxonomy): Eukaryota > Metazoa > Cnidaria > Anthozoa > Actiniaria > Edwardsiidae > Scolanthus > Scolanthus callimorphus. The sequence continues at coordinate 25,409,687 of CM066915.1, forward strand.
GGGTCAAGATTTAGAAATCCCACAGGCAGCCCCGCGCACGGACTTCGGCTGTAGTGAAAAAAAAACGACGGCTGTAGTGAAAAAAAAACGACATAAGACCAACCCCTGGCACCAACACACTAATATGAGTTGAAATTCTAAGACAGGCCGGGAAGTCATTGAGTGGTCGGCAAGTCTGGACGGCAGTCTAGCATCCCGTCAAAAAGCCCCAGATTAGTGCAAAGAAGATAGCACGCAGACAAATGACGGAAAATTAGTATTATATTTAACAATTATCGCCCGAAGGGGAGGTGAATAGTGGTGGATATATACGGAGACGCGAAGCGTCGAGGTATATATCCACCGCTAGGCACCGAGGGGGATATTTGTTTTAGTATATACCGTTTCCGGGAACGTTGTCACCCAAAAAGCCGATATAAGCTTGAAGCGCAAAGGATAATGGGGCATCTAAACTGCTACTGTTTGACCTGAATTCAGACAATTATCGCAACCACAGGTAAAATCATTAAATTTCAGCACATTTCTAAGCATGTATCTTTCTAATATTTTACAGAAATTCAAATAAATATTTACCCATACTCCCTAGCGCACCAAGCTTTGGTGCTTTTTCATGTGACAACGTACCCCAGAAACGCGAACGGTCTATACAAAATCAGTAGAATAAAAATGGTGTTAAAAGATTCAAGACGCAGTTTCGCGCGCGAAAAGCGCCGCCATTTTGAGAGTTTTTTCAAAACAGTAAATACTGTTTGATATCTACTATTTAAGGAACCAATCAGAGCGCGCGAAAATGACTATTCACTGTTTCTCAGGACACTTAATGGGTCTAACAGCAAAAAAGGCTAAAATATGATAAAAAATTCTGTAAGGAAGAGAAAATATCTAGCACAAACAGTTATTCGTTAAGGTTGTTCCTCAAGTTGGACACTTCTTTTGAAATATTTGTAACCATGGTAACCGATTGCGTTACCTGGCAGAGCGTGACAAAGGCCTTTTTTGCTAAGCCACGGAGGCATGCTAGATGAGTTTGGCTTTTTTTCAAATGTGGTTAATAATGTTGACTATCGGGTGTAAAATACAATTCAAATGAGGATGGCTGTCCAAGCAATTCTGATTTTGAGATAATGATAGGTATCAAATTACATACCAGCAAAAACATGATCATCATTACAGTGTAATTAACATTTCCAGCCATCCTCATTTGATTTATTTGATGAGTACCACTTTGTTCTTCAAATATCACCAAAAGTATAGCAAATATTATTTGTCTTCCTACCCTCCCGAAGAAGTTTATCCAAAAATCGATTTAAGGTCAAAGGTTACGAGATTTGTTGCTATGGAGACCAAATATGGTAAAGGTGGTTCAGAATGCCAAATGCAATTTATATTCAACAACTTCCATAAGCATATTTAAAATCATTGAGAGATAGACCACCCCCCTTGGTTTTGCGTCCGCCATATTGGATTTACTTTGGACCCATGTACCCTGAGTTGGTATATACTAATTAATTTTATTCAACTGTAGATGCGAGAGCTCACTGTGACCAGATAATTTTCTTCGCATTATGGTTTCAGGTTGACATACTCATAAACAATGCCGCGAATTTGTTTAGCGGGTACGTGGAAGATGTAACATTCGAACAAGAGATGAGTTCTATTAACACCAACCTGATCGGTACAATCTCCCTGACCAAGACAGTGCTACCTCATCTGATGAGCAGACAGCAGGGACACATCGCGGTTACAAACAGTGTAGCCGGGAAATGGGGTAAGGCGCTTGTGAATCCAAGTATTAATATTTATACATCCGTTTTGGAAAATATACGCGTCCCTTTGTTTCGGCGTAGCCCATACATTTCTTTGTAAAAAGTGACAAAGCGACGGCGAGCGCTTTTTCCCCAAAACATGCTCATTCGTACCGCCAGGGGAAGGCCTATAACCCTATTAATCATAGATCACTAAATTGCGCTCGAAGCGAGTTGGCCATGCGGATAAAGAGGAAAATGTACAAAGATTTAACAAGCAACTCCAGACCCTATAACTTGCTATAAAACTGGTGAATGACTACCAGCTAAGTAAGTTAGAGTTAATTACCGAGATTCGAGGCAATAACCCCAATACATCCCAAGGGCCGTAGGCCCGAGGGATGTATTGGGGTTATTGCCGAGAATCGAGGTAATTAACGGACTTAGTTTACAGTTGACAAGGTTTTCAGAAAACAGGAACAAATGAAATGCATTCTTTTCATTGAATTGAACAGTTTTGAAAAGGAGTACAGTTTACATTGAAAAAGATAGCGGATTGCAATAGGAACTATTGTTAGTTATTTAGCTGTATTCATAGAAGTGGGTTCCCCAGAGAAACTTATTGCAATTAATTTTTACCATGCACAATAAAGTTGTGATGCTGAAGAAAATGAATGACAACTTTTATTCAACCATGATTGACAGAGGTTTCCAAACACGAATTACGTCTTTTGTTTTCGTACAACAGACAGTCCAATCAATCAAGTGGCCTTTTGTATAAAGCGCTGTTATTTTGGTCGGTACGTAGCTGCTTAAAGTTCCTCTCTGGTTGGATAATACAACAATACCCTATACCTCAACACAAAGAACGAGGATAATAGACTACAGACAAAAGAACTCCTTTGTAGAACGAAAATAATAGAGACAAAAGCAACTACGTCCTTACTGGTTATTTTCATTTGTACCACGCCCTGACAGCTACGTACTACAGCTCAATTTGCATAACGTTGTGTCTAGCAAACGGATGGAACTGATTCAAGATGGAGAAACTGAAGGCAAGTTTCAGGTATTTTGCGCTCGTTGGTTGCTCTCTACGATTAGATATGCAGTTAACCTGGGCATGATTTTATCTGTATTTTCAGGTTTACGTCTTAAACACACTCTATGGGCAATGAGACCAAGCAAGTAGACTGGACACACGCTTCTCGATTATGGTTCAAGTGAAGGCGTTCTCGAAATCGTGTTTTGTGGCATTCAACGGGATTCGCATAAAGGATAATCAGGAGGAAATATTGGTTATAGACAGACAGTCAGCATAGATGCATAAACTGAGATTATTGGATGTTTTTTTCTCGGGGTAAGTGTATGGATTTGAATTCACTAGTTAAATGTTTGGGTTGATAATTGAATTAGTCATTGTGAAAGGGGCAACTGTCATGGTCTATCATGAATTTGGTCTAACTTGGGGTCATTTTAAGTTAGCTTAATGCAGTCAAACTCCCTACAAATCACACAAATAATGGTCTACGTTTTTTAACTAACCTTTCAGCTGCTAGATCAATACAAATTTGGAGTATTTTCGTGTATAATCGAGCGGATGGAATTGGATTGCTAATTGGCATTTTTGATTTTCGAACAGGCTGAACAAGTTTCTTTTTCTTTCTAAGACTAATTTGAAACAAAATATAGGTTCGGAGTTGTTTCTGTAGACACTGGTCTGATTTTAAAACATTTTGGTGAAACAAACGTGACAGTGCCCCTTGAAGTCTTGGTAAAAATGGCTTATTGTGTGGTTCCAGAAATTATCCATAGGAAGGATAATAGGAAAGGATATATTTTCCATACAAATACTGTATTTTTCTTCGGAAATTCCAGAGAGGTGTGTATTTATTTGAGCTCCCTCAAAATGGCAAATTATCTAAGATTTGATGAGAAAAAGAACCAGTGGAAATGGCTTGGCAACGTACAGCAGCTTAAAGTATTGCTCTTCAAAGATTTAGGGTTGGAAGAATCATTTATTTCTGACAATTCTAGTAGCTCATGTATGGTTCTGAAATTCGGCGCCATTACGGTCCAGTTCTATACGAACACAAAGACGGTACAAATACAAGGATCGTCTAAATTGGAATACGACCAAAAGCTACGGGAGTTACTTGTCTCCAGCTTAGCTGGCTCGACGACATATATCATTGACGAAACTCTAACAACGAGAACTTGGAAGAGAATTAGAGCAAGAGAGCGATGATGGCGACAGTGAATCCGTCACAGAGTTTGTCACCAAACAGGCACTAGACACTGAGTTGGGGAAAATATGGACTGCTTTGAGATCCCTACAAAAACTTCAGGATTTGGAGAAAGAGAAAATTTGTTGAGATCAGAAAATCAGATTTTAAAAACACGGCTAAAGGATCACGAAGACATTTCGGATCGCGAACAAAAGATTTCAAGCTCTGGAATGCCAAACACGCGACCGGTGGTTCAACAATCCTCCACTTCGTCCGAGCACCAACAATGCGATGGTAGTCTATTGGCTGGGAGAAACCAACAACTTGGCACTTCTACTGCCTCGCACGCCAATCACAACAACACGCAGCAAGAGAATAGTGCTTTCACCAGTAGCCAAACGAAGGATAACACAAGCCCGAATAATGAATGTGTTATGCTAATAGGGGACTCCATCATAAAGCATATCATCCGACGCGGCTCACCAAAAAGAGGGTTAGCAAAAATACTTTTCCGGGGAGAAAAACAGAGGAGATAACACAGGAGATGAAGGCAAAAAATATGGATGTGAATCCGTCACACATAATAATCCATTCCGGAACAAATAATGTTCCAACAGACGCCGCGGTCACCTGCGTTGATAAAATTTTGGATCTGGCCACAACAATGAAGGGCAAGTTTCCAAACTCTCGGATTGGAATCTCCGCGATTACACATAGAGAGGATCTTGACTGCTCAGCCAAGGTATTTGAGGTAAATAAACTACTACAATCTGCAGTGAAAGACAGAGACTTTTATTTTATTGATAATTCTAGATTAGACAGTTCTTGTCTGAATGAACAAAAACTTCATTTAAGTCCGAAAGGATCTGCCATGCTCGCTTCAAATTTTATTAGATTTTTACGATTAGGGTCTGGAAACCATCCTCGTAAGAATTTTCACCAAGAAAGCTTATTCGACCAGTTAAGCAAAGCTTTCATGCAGTTGGCACGGGGCAGCCAGCCTCGCAACAAATACCATCGCCGCTAGCTAGCCAGCATAGTCCAACAGCGACTGAAGCTTGCCCATGTCCATGGCAGGAATTAGCTAATTTGAAAGGATTTAAATTTGCATCGATTAATGTTACGGCTTGAAGGATGCAAGCCATTTGATGAAATTCATTATTTAATTCGTAGCTCGGCTTTGGATGTGCTAGCGATAATGAAACAAAAATTAGCGATGAAATCTCCAATGAGGAGCTTACTATTCCAGGATATAACCTGGTGCGAAATGATCGCGCGCGAGGTGGTGGTGGCGTTGCAATCTATTTGAAAGAAACTATTTCGTTTAGAAATCGGTCAGATCTGACAGTTGATTCTTTGGAAATGATATGTTTAGAAATCCACCGCCCGTTAATAAATCTTTTTTCTTTTGTTCCTGGTATAGACCGCCAAATTCAAGAATGGAATTGTTCGATGATTTCCAAATTTTCCTGCAGCGATGCGGTAACAGGGAGTTAATTTTAGCGGGGGACCTAAACTCAGACCACATCAAAACACCACTCGAAAGCCACACCAGAAAACTCAAATTTATATCCTCGATCTATCAACTGAAACAATTAATAAGGAGCCCACGCGAGTAACGCTAACATCAAAACACTGATTGATATAATACTGACGAATAACAAGAGATTATATCGAAATCTGGAGTAGTTCGCACCGGAATATCGGATCATTATTTGGTTTATGGTTGTCGTAAATTTCGGGCCCCTAGATCATACCGGTTGTAAAAGAAATAAGAAACTTTAAGCACTTCAATTCGGAAAATTTTATCTCTGATCTTAACGACATACCGTGGGAAACGATAAATGACCATAGTGATCCAAATACAGCATGGAAGGAATGGAAAGATAATTTCATGAAGGTGCTAGACTGGCACGCGCCCAGTCAGAACAAACGGATTCGTTCAAAATCCATCCCATGGATAACAAAAGAAATTAAGAAATTAATGAATGAAGAGATTTCCATAAAAAGCGGGCCGCTAAAGATGGCTCACATCTCCATTGGGATAAATACCAAACATTGCGAAACAAAGTAAACATGGAAATTCGTAAGGCCAAGTCAAAATATTTTAGAGAGAAAATCGATTCATGCCCCAAAAATAATCCTAAGGAAGCATGGAAATTAATCAATTCTCTGACGGGGAAAAATATTAAGTCTACAGCTGTTAATGATCTCCTAACAAATGGGAGTGTAATTTCGAATAAGGATGACATTGCTGAAATTTTCAATGATTATTTTGTGAATATAGGCCAAAATCTTGCTGCCGAACTAACTGAGGAAAATTCGGACGGGACTGCAGGTCCGGAGGAGTATCCTGATAGAGACATTGCATTTGCTTTCGAGGAAATTCCTCCAGAGAACACTTTGGAATCTTTAAAACGTCTTAAAGTATCCAAAGCGACAGGGCTTGATAAAATCCCCGCGAAAGTTCTCAAAATTGCAGCAGATGTCATTGCGCCATCCCTGACTTCAATATTCAATTTGTCACTTACCACTTCCGTTTTTGTCGATGAATGGAAGTGTGCTCGTGTGACGCCGATTTTCAAAAGCGAAGACCGTCGTATGCCGGAAAATTACCGCCCTATATCTGTCCTACCAATAATTAGCAAACTTTTTGAGAAAGAAGTTTTTAAACAGCTATACAAATATTTAAGTAAACATTCGATTCTTTCGGCCTTTCAATCAGGCTTCCGCCCATTGCACTCCACTACGACGGCCCTTATTCAAATGTGTGATGAGATATACAATAACATGGATAATGGAAGACTTTCAGGTATTGTGTTCCTCGATATTCGAAAAGCTTTCGATTCAATAAATCATTCTATACTTTTGAATAAGATGAAGTCGTATGGCATCTTAGGGCCCAGTCTAGATTGGTTTTCATCTTATCTTACTAAGAGGACACAGCAGTGTTTTGTAAACAATGTATTGTCCACTCCAAAAAACATTGTATGTGGTGTTCCGCAAGGTTCAATCTTGGGACCACTGCTGTTCCTCCTGTACATAAATGACCTTCCAGACTGTCTTAATACCTGTATGCCCTGTATGTATGCCGATGACACTCAGATTTTTACGTCTTCTGATGATGCACTCGGCCTTACGGACAAAATAAACGACGACCTTCAAAGTGTCTACAACTGGCTACATAAAAACAAGCTTCAATTTCATCCATCCAAAATTAAATTCATGGTAATAGGATCAAGGTATAACATCAACAATAAGTATGACCCAACTCAACCAGTTCATATGAACAATAAAGTAATCAGCCATGTAACTTCTAATAAATGCCTGGGTGTCGAAATTGACAATACACTTTCTTGGGCGAGTCAGATAAATAATATTTGCAAAAAGGCAAGCTCAGGAATTGGCATTATACGACGTCTAAAACCAATCCTACCAAAGAGCTCTCTGGAAACTCTATAAAGGGGCCTTGTACAACCACATTTTGACTACTGCTCGCCCCTTTGGGACATTTGCGGGAAGGGCCTTAGGGACAAACTGCAAAGTTTTCAATCTCGGGCTGCACGTCTTATCACTGGGGCTAATTATACGATTCGCTCGAAAGACATACTTGAGGGGTTGGGTTGGCAATCCTTAGAATCAAGACGAAAAAAAGCAAAATTGATCATAATATATAAAGCGTTGCAGGGTCATGCACCAACTCACCTGAAATCAAGACTCGTAAGAGTAAGTGATTGCGATAAAAAATATTCATTGCGAAATATTGATACAGACCTAGCACTTCCAAAGCCAAGCACAAATTTTCTGAATCCAGCTTCTCCTATAATGGCGCCATGTTATGGAATTCCCTTTCAAAGAGGCCAAAATGGCTAAATCGTTATCTGCTTTTAAACGTCTGATAAATAGGGATGTCGCTGCTGGGCTATGCTAGGTAAAAATTTGCAAACCATATTTATATATTCATATTAGTCACACGCCCCACATGGAAATCAGCGTCTGTTTTGGTTTTTAACTCTTGTAAATAGACAGTTGTTGTGGCCAGCGTGCCTAAATAAAGATGTATGTTATGTTATGTTATGTGGGGGGGGGGGGGGGGGGGGGTCACTTTTCAACACTCTTCCGGGGGGGGGGGGGGATATTTTCTGGAACCACACATTATTGATTTACAGGTAAGTATATGGCTTATTATGGATTTATAGGTAAATAACTAGATATTTACCTATTAATCCATAATGAGCTATATATTTACCTATGAATCCATAATGAGCAATATATTTACCTAGAAATTCAATTCAATTCTATTGATCAACCCCAACCTTTCCTGGAGAATTCAAATCCCTCCCCGACTTTTAGTTTGTTGAGAGCCATTATCCGAGTTAATTCCCTACGAATAACAATGGAAACCGCGTCAACTGTAAACTAACAGGGATTTGTAGCGAGATCAAAAGGCCCCCGACCGGGTAAGTAAACTGAAATCTTAGGTAATGAGATCCGAAGGCCATCTTGCCGAATAAAAATTGTGATATGAAGAAGTTCGCTCTCTTCTATTCGCCGTATCGACAGCAAAATTATCCGTAAAACCGGCTGGCGACATCGTGTTGACAACGAAATGCTTCCTTCTCGGAAAACACATCATTGCATAATTTTCTGATTTTGTGATCAATGAGTTCATTCATTTTTTCTGACAAAAACACTGGCCTTCGCACAATATGGACTTCGCAGCATGAAATGGACTTCAAACAAAATCACATGAAACACAGTTCGTTGAGCCTGTAATATTGTAGGTCGTCTTTTTTTTCCGATCCTATGACATGCGCTAGTTACCATATCTCTTCCTGTCCGTATGATGTCGAGACTCGTTTCATTACCAGTCCACCTAATTCCGCGGCCGCTCTTGACATAAATCGAGGCCGAATAACAGTCTGTCCAAAATCTCTGAATCAAGCTGGCATCCTGACCCACGTGTGACTACTCGCGAATCATGGGATGCGACCCTGATGCGATTATTATGCGGTCGTCGACCGCAAATTTATTTTTGATCCCTTCTTTCAGTTTTCTATTGTAGCTTGCTGAAAATTGACCAATAAGAGCGCGTTATATCGTGTCTATGCTATATTTTACAAGCTGATCGAAGCTGAGTTCATGTTGCTATTTTGTGTACCAGGTTTTCTGACCACTGCTGCGTACTGCGCGGGCAAATACGGACTCAAGGTAAGCATCACGACAAATTGCTAACACGGATTGGAGTGCAAAATAAAAACAATAACATGTATCAAAATGACCGCTGGTCCCCGGAGAGAGACTTGTTACAGCGGGCTATTTTTAAGTATTCACTCCATAGTCATTAGTATTCATTTCATAGTCATTAGTATTCACTTCATAGTCATCAGTATTCACTTCAAAGTCATCAGTATTCACTTCATAGTCATCAGTATTCACTTCATAGTCATCAGTATTCACTTCATAGTCATTATATTTACTTCATAGTCATTAGTGTTCACTCCACAGTCATTAGTATTCACTTCATAGTCATTAGTATTCACTTCATAGTCATCAGTATTCACTTCAAAGTCATCAGTATTCACTTCATAGTCATTAGTATTCACTTCATAGTTATTAGTATTCACTTCAAAGTCATCAGTATTCACTTCATAGTCATTAGTATTCACTTCATAGTCATTAGTATTCACTTCATAGTCATCAGTATTCACTTCAAAGTCATCAGTATTCACTTCATAGTCATCAGTATTCACTTCATAGTCATCAGTATTCACTTCATAGTCATCAGTATTCACTTCATAGTCATTAATATTTACTTCATAGTCATTAGTATTCACTCCACAGTCATTAGTATTCACTTCATAGTCATTAGTATTCACTTCATAGTCATCAGTATTCACTTCAAAGTCATCAGTATTCACTTCATAGTCATTAGTATTTACTTCATAGTCATTAGTATTCACTTCATAGTTATTAGTATTCACTTCATAGTCATTAGTATTCACTTCATAGTCGTTAGTATGACCATAGTCATCAGTATTAACGTCTTTCGGATGAGACAATAAACCGAGGTCCCGTCTCGCCTTTCTACTCTACTCAGTTTCAGGGGGGACGTTAAAGAACCACTGGGGACGTAATAAACCCTCTGGCAGTGACCACCCTCAGTGTATGTGCTTATGACCGCTTGGCTGCCAGTGGCGCCGTGAGACTCAGCGTAATCAGCTTTCGAGCTGAAAGTTCTGGGGAGTCGGTCGCTATATTATTATATTAGTATTCAATTCATAGTCAGTATTTACTTCATAGTCATTAGTATTCACTTCGTAGTCATCAGTATTCACTTCATAGTCATTAGTATCACTTCATAGTCATCAGTATTCACTTCATAGTCATCAGTATTCACTTCATAGTCATCAGTATTCACTTCAAAGTCATTAGTATTCACTTCAGACATTCGTATTGTTCTCCTGAAAGTCCCGAAAAAGAATAAAGAAAACCCAGGTGCAGTGAATACTAATGACACAGTGAATACTAATGACCATGAGCATATAAGCATGATACTATTTACTATGTATCAGTGCCCTCGCCGCTGATGCTTTAGTTACTATGGGCTAGGCGGCCGCTGTTGGCTGAGTGGCATTTTATAAAATGCAGGTTTCATTTTCCAATACGCTGTTATATTGTGATACCATGGGAGATGGACGCTCCTATGTATAACGGACTCCTGCTTTTGAATCGAAGTGAGTGACACTTGCCAGATTCGATGACGTATCGATGACGTAACGATGAGTTATTTCTCTTTTGTGCAGGGGTATTTTGACGTCCTCCGTCTAGAGCTTCTTCCCTACAATATCACAGTATCGATACACATAGTAGGAACGGTCTCCACCCCTGTTATTCCTAATCCAAAGACAGGCGTAAAAAAGGTATTTTTCATGTTAAACAACAACAAAAACAGATTCGTAAATATTTAAAATTAAGTATTATTTAGGGGATGCAGCTACTAGCTGCTTTTTCGAGATAACCACAGGTTGCCTTGTTCCATGTTGGACACTTGGCAATCGACAAATGACAAGTTTAGGTGGGAGGGAAAGTGTAGTTAGTTTCCTACAACATTGCTGTATCGGCAAACATGATAAAGGGTCACACCTTATAGTCTTCTTGTCCCCAAACCGGAAAAAAAATGTATGAAACAGAAAAGTTGTACAAAATAACTGAAACGTTTTAACGTCAAATTTGGCCGAAAACAGAAACAAAAGCAAAATGACGACCAAGAGTAATAATATCTGCAAGTTTTCGCAAAGATATGTGGAAAAGTATATTACACTTATTTCCTAACAAGGACGCAAGTCGACAGTATTTCATGAACGTTTATTGATAAGGTGGGATGGGACCAATGTTACTTTTACAACGATTACGCCGTCACATTTTGTTTGAATTCTTGCTCAGCGCATTACCGAAGTGTTACCAGCTTCTGCCGACCACGTGAAACCCTTGACAGAAGTTCGGTGCGCCCAACTTATGGTCACCGCCATCATTAATAATCTTGACGAGCCCTGGATATCACGACATCCAATGCTGAAGTTCACGTATATCAGTCAGTATTTCCCTGGGATTTACAATGGTAAGTAAGCACATGGAACTCGCATCCATAGAGCATAAAGAGATACAATGATCTCTCGAGACAGACTCACCGATAGTTATGATGATGATAAGGATGATGATGATCATGATGATGATGAGACGATGATAGTAATGTTATTCTTAAAATGAAAGGAGAGATGGTGTAGTGGAATTGGCTTGGTACATGGCTAATACAACAGTATTATAAATATTCAAGTCAAAGTCAAGTCAAATTTATTATGCCTTAAATATCTACATTTTTTAATTTTTGTTTTGTTTTTATTTACAGGTATTCTAAAACAATCCAGCTCGACTGGATTCTCCAGTTCTTCGACATGTTTGACCAAGCTCCTTAGAAGCACTTCCAGTGTGTCGCTTGGATGCCGATTCCAGATGATGATTCCATTGTTCGAGCCCATTGCACACGGTCGGGCCGCCTGTGTCGTGCGGTCAAGGGACTGGGCCTATGAGTCCTGGATGATATGTTGATTTTTATCAGTGCATTAACATGGATTGTAATTCGCGCAACTCGGACAACTTTGCATTTCTAATTCAACTCGCATTGCTTGTATTTCATGGCAATTCATTGTAGTACTCGCATATCAGATTAAAATTGTGTTTAATAAAGCTGGACATTAGAACGCTACAAGCAATGCATTCAAATTTCAAAATCGCAATTGGTCATTTCTGAGAGTATGAATGAAAGGTCTGAATAAGTAGGCTTAAATTTGAAAATTTTCGAGATAGCTTAATCCATATAGGAATTTATGGGCTTTCAAAGTTCAATTTTCCGCCATTTTGTTCTATTTTTAGTAACAAATGGCGGAAATTCCAAACTTCAAAACATCATATCTCCAGAAGGGAATAAGGTATTTTAAAATGGTTTTCATGAATTTTAATAAGCATTTGATGACGTCATTTTCCCGCCAATAAACCGTAAATTGAAGATACTCAGGTACCTTTAGATTTCAGAGGAAAGCTTTTTCAAACACTGACGATAGAACCAAATATTATTAGTTTTTTTTTTAGTTCATTTGTATATAATTTGACTTTAGATTTCCCCGTCCTCCACCACACCCCGGGGGGGGGGGGGCATATATTTGGGGCGGGGGTGCTCGTCGTACCTTTCAGGGTTTAAAATCAGGCCTCTGGTGCCTTAAGGTAAGGTAAAATTCGAAAAGTTGCAATTTTTTTCAGATAGGTACCTGTTAGAGGTCCGTTCTGGCAAATCAAGCAAATCGACACTTGTTGATAGCCTGAATTTCAGACGTACTTTCGATTCCCTCGTAAAAAAAATACAAGAGAAAATTGCGAGGGAACTTGGTAACTTTTAGGGTCAAAATCAACTAAGCGACGCCATATTAGGTACCTTTTAGGGGTAACATCGAAAGTTCCCGACGAGCACCCCCGTCCCAAAAATATCTGAGTCCCCCCCCCCGGGACTTGTGTGACATGTGAGCGTAGCTAGAAACGAGTTTGTTGGTCTAGCATCATTCATGTGATCATGGCTCGTGGCTTGACCCTAGCCGTGCTAGTAGCATCATTCATCTGATCATGGCTCGTGGCTTGACCCTAGCCGTGCTAGTAGCCGATTCTCTATTGCATTTTCAGGTCTTGTGTATTTTCTTGGTCATTATCAGGATGCAGACCTTACTCTGCATTTCTATGAACACTTTGGTGCATCACCAGACACAGTGTTACGTGGTAAAGTCGTGTGGATTGTCGGAGCCTCGAGCGGCATCGGTGAACACTTGGTATGAGTTCGCTAAACACGGCAGCAAACTGGTGTTGTCCGCTAGAAGAGTCAAAGATCTACAGAGAGTTAAAACCCATTGTATGGGTGAGTTTAGAGTGACCCGTCCACAACAGGGAAAGCTCTTGTTTCTTTACATCCAAGTACAACGCTTCGTGACGATGCGATTTCTCTCTCTTGATGCCATTTACTAGAGACTTTCGAGAAACAACAGGCAGTGTTATTAAAATCTCTTGAAATTGAGACCATTTATTTTTCTTTGTTCCGGCTTTTACTTTTGACCTGGCGGTATTTCTGCTGTTATGGAAGTCAAAATAAACACAACTTCTTATGAAGAATAAATACGCCAGGTCGATATGTGGGATTATTAATCTCTTATGCGTTTTGGTTGCCTTATCTCTGTGATCTGTCTGTGCCTGTTTCTGTGAGGTACCTTTTTTCAGACCTTTTTGGAAACAGATTAACCTGTTATTAAAACTTCAAGGACTTTTCACTGAGCGCCAGAATTTGAATCTCAACGCTTATAATGATATGCAGTTTGATAAAATCAAATGCGTCAAAGAAATGTAGTAAGAAATGCATCTAACTGGAATGTGTCATTTGATAACCTCGACCTGCTAGCGTTTGAACTCTCCTCCCCCCACCCCCCAAGGGATACTAGATGTCTCGATCTAGCCTCGTCTCTAGGCCACTTGGGGGGCCTGCAACGCTTTGCCTGGCTATAACATCATTGCCCAAAATTTGAACGTAATGAGATATTAGCGAGCGATCTGCCAGGCCGTACTCCTTGTCAGCTGCGGCCGCCTCTTTGAATGCACAAATTAAAGCGGATTTTGAGTAAGCAGTGGCCGGATCCAGGTGTGTGTTTTTTGGAAATTTGAATAGCAAGATTTGCAATAGGGCTGTTAGAGCCAAGTATTTTATATAAGACTCCATTATTAATTGCCAAGTGTCCCGGAAGCAGAGGACGGTCAAGAACCACGAGGACTGTCGGTTGCCCAACCTCAGTGTCACAGAACTCACCATACACGCGCTCATGTTTATACAACTGTTTCTATAGGATGAGTTATCCAAAAAAGCGCTTTGAGCTGTGAGGATAAGCCTAATAAGCACAGTTGTTTTTTTTTAAATTTGCCATTTTAAACCATTTTGTATTGCATCGGGGAGTGGTGGTGGAGGGAAGGGGGGGGGGGGACTGGCTCCGCACCCAACGAACCATCCGTGGTCCGCTACTGGACCAATGGGTAGCCTGGGAACGAGGCTAGTTCTGATCTTACAACAGGTTCTCAAGAGGCCATGGCTGAAGGGATAACTCAGAAGGGGGTGATTAATATTCTTAGGGCTTCACGGTGGTGAGGTTCGTTCTATTGTTATGAATTATTATTCGTTCTATTGTTTATGATTATTAAAATCACTTCCACGAGAATTCTCAAGATTGGTAAAATGCATTCACGGATGTAGTTGCAGTAGTACACTTGTGTGAACGCTCTGCAAAGGGTTCTGGGGCTGTTCTTTTTTGGGGTTTCGGAGTTAACCTGAATTTCAGCCGTTTATTCCTGCACTCCAAAAGTGTAGGGAGAAAAAAAACGAGTGTTCATTTTTTCTTCTTCTTCCTCGTAACCTCACACTTCCTTCGTTTAAATATTGTTAACACGTTGCTTCGTTCTATGATCATAGTTAGTAGCTATGCTATGATAGAATGAAGATAACTGTAATACGTCAGGATTGTTAGCAATTAAGGATGATCCTTAATCTAATCTTGAGAACCTGTTGGATCTTACCATATCTTATCATGTCCAGACTTGCAATCGGACCTAGATGCAGAGATAATAACATCCTGGTACTACCTTTGGATTTGTTGAAATACGAGACGCACAAGAACGCTACAGACACCGTACTTCGGCACTTTGGACAGGTATAGGGACCTTAAACTGAGAGGACGGCAACGAAGACGACACCGGGGGGGGGG